>JASTWF010000053.1:1866485-2166942 GCA_030390025.1 Squalus acanthias | reverse complement strand
TAGAGTCACCACCAGTAATGTTAGATTAGAATCACTACCAGTAATGTTAGATTAGAATCACCAACGGTAATGTTAGATTTGAATCACTACCAGTAATGTTAGAGTAGATACATCACCAGTAATGTTATACCAGAATCAATACCAGTAATGTTAGAGTAGAATCACCACCAATAATGTTAAAGTAGAATCACCAACAGTAATGTCGCTTAGAATCACCATCAGTAATATTAGAGAAGAATCACCACCAGTAGTGTTAGATTAGAATCACCACCAGTGATGTAAAAATAGAGTCACCACCAGTAATGTTAAATTAGAATCATCACCAGTAATGTTAGATTAAAATCTGCACCAGTAATGTTAGAGTACAATCACCACCAGTAACATGAGAGTAGCATCAGCACCAGAAATGTTAGTTTAGCTTCACCACCGGTATTGTTAGATTAGTATCAACACCAGTCATGTTAGATTAGAGTCACTACCAGTAATGTCAGAGTAGAATCACCACCAGTAATGTTAGAGTATAATCACCACCAGTAATGTTGGAGTAGAGTCACCCCTAGTAACGTTAGATTAGAATCACCACCAGTAATGTTAAATTAGAATCAACACCAGTAATGTTAGAGTAGAGTCACCACCAGTAATGTTAATTTAGAACCACCACCATTAATATTAGAGTATAATCAACACCAGTAATGTTAGATTAGAATCACCACCAGTAATGTCAGAGTAGAATCACCACCTGTAATGTTAGAGTAGAATCACCAACAGTATTGTTCGAGTAGAATCACCACCAGTATTGTTCGAGTAGAATCACCTCCAGTAATGTTAGGTAAGAATCAACCCCATTAATGTTAGATTAGAATCACCACCAGTAATGTTAGATTAGAATCACCACCAGTAATGTTAGATTACTGACACCACCAGTAATGTTAGAGATAAGTCCCCACTAGTAATGTTATAGTAGAATCATCACCAGTAATGTTAAATTAGAATCATCACCAGAAATGTTCGAGCAGAATCACCACTAGTAATGTAAGAGTAGAATCACCACCAGTAAAGTTAGAGTAGAGTCACCACCAGTAATGTTAGAGTAGAATCAACAGCAGTAATGTTAGAGTAGAGTCACCACCAGTAATGTTAGAGTAGAGTCAACACCAGTAATATTATACTAGAATCACCACCAGTAATGTGAGAGTAGAATCACCACCAGTAAAGTTACATTCGACTCACCACAAGTAATGTTAGCTTAGAATAATTACCAGTAATGTTAGATTAGAGTCACGACAGTAATGATAGAGTAGAATCACAAAGAGAAATGTTAGTTTAGAATCACCACCAGTAATGTTATTTTGGATCACGACCAGTACTGTTCGAGTAGAATCACCACCATTCATGTTAGATTAGAATCACTACCAGTAATGTTCCTATAGAGTGACCACCAGCAATGTTAGATTAGAATCACCACCAGTAATATTAGAGTAGAATCACCACCAATACTGTTAGATTAGAATCACCACCAGTAATGTTAGATTACAATCACCACCAGTAATTTTAGAGTAGAATCAACACCAGTAATGTTAGAGTAGAATCACCACCAGTAATGTTAGATTATAATCACCTGCAGTAATGTAAGAATAGAGCCACCACAAGTAATGTTAGACTAGAATCACCTCCAGTGAGGTTAGATTAGAATCACCACCAGTAATGTTAGATTAGAATCACCACCAGTAATGTACTAGTAGAGTCACCACAAGTACTGTTCGAGTAGAATCACTACCAGTTCTGTTAGATTAGAATCACCAGCAGTAATATTAGAGTAGAATCACCACCAGTAGTGTTAGATTAGAATCACCAAAAGTATTTTTCGAGTAGAATCACCACCAGTAATGTTAGATAAGAATCACCACCAGTAATGTTAGATTAGAATCACCAGCAGTAATATTAGAGTTGAATCACCACCAGTAGTGTTAGATTAGAATCACCACCAGTATTGTTCGAGTAGAATCACCATCAGTAATGTCAGACTGGAATCACCTCCAGTAATGTTAGAGTAGAGTCAACACCAATAATGTTAGATTAGAATCACCACCAGAAATGTTAGAGTAGAATCACCACCAGTAATGTTATATAAGAATCACCACCAGTAATGTTAGCGTAGAATCACGACCAGTAATATGAGAGTAGAATCATCACCATTAACATTAGAGTAGCATCACCACCAGTTATGTTAGATTAGAATCACCACCAGTAATGTTAGATTAGAATCAGCACCAGTAATGTAAGATTATAATCACCACCAGTAATGTTAGATTAGAATCACCACCAGTAATGTTAGAGTAGAATCACTACCAGTAGTGTTAGATTAGAGTCACCACCAGTAATGTTAGATTAGATTCAACACCAGTAATTTAGAAGTAGAGTCGCCACAAGTAATGTTAGAGTAGAATCACTACCAGTAATGTTAGAGTAGAATTACCAACAGTAATGTTTAATTAAAATCACCACCAGTAATGTTAGAGTAGAGTCACCAGCAGTAATGTTAGAGTAGAGTCAACACTAGTAATCTTAGAGTAGAATCAACACCAGTAATGTTAGAGTATGGCCTCCACAAGTAATGTTAGAAAAGGATCGCAAACTTTAACGTGAGATTAGAGTTACCACCAGTAATATTAGATTAGGGTCACCACCAGCAATGTTAGAATAGTGTCGCCACCATTAATCCGAGATTTGAGTCAACAGCAGTAATGTTAGATTAGAATCAACACCAGTAATGTTAGATTAGAATCACCACCAGTAATGTTAGATTTGTGTCACCACCAGTAATGTTAGAGTTCAGTCCCCACCAGTAATGTTAGAGTAGAATCATCACCAGTGATGTTAAATTAGAGTCACCACCATTTATGTTAAACTAGAATCACCACCAGTAATGTTAGATTAGAATCAATACCAGTAATGTTAGTGTAGACTCACCACCAGTAATGTTAGATTAGAATCACCACCAGTAATATTACAGTAGAATCAACACAAGTAATGTTAGATAAGAATCAACACCAGCAATGTTAGATTACAATCACCACCAGTAATGTTAGAGTAGAATCAACACCAGTAATGTTAGAGTAAAATCACCACCAGTAATGTTAGATTATAATCACCAGCAGTAATGTAAGAATAGAGCCACCACAAGTAATGTTAGAGTAGAATCACCACCAGTGATGTTAGATTAGAATCACCACCAGTAATGTTAGATTAGAGTCACCTCCTGTGACGTTAGAGTAGAGTCACCACCAGTAATGTTAGAGTTGAATCAACACTAGTAATGTTGGAGTAGATTTAACACCAGCAATGTTAGTGTAGGTTAACCACAAGTAATATTAGAATAGGATCGCAACCATTAATATGAGATTAGAGTCACCACCAGTAATGTTAGATTAGAATCACCACCAGTAATGTTAGATTAGAATCACCACCAGTAATTTTAGATTAGTGTCACTGCCAGTAGTGTTAGAGTAGAGTCACCACCAGTCATGTTAGATTAGAGTCACCACCATTCATGTTAGAGTAGAGTCACCACCAGTAATGTTAGAGTAGAATCAGCACCAGTAATGTTAAAGTAGAATCGCCACCAGTAATGTTAGAGTCGAGTCACCACCAGTAATGTTAGAGTAGAGTCAACACCAGTAATCGTCGAATAGAATCACCGCCAGTAATCTTAGAGTAGAGTCAACACCAGTAAAGTTAGAGTAGAGTCACCATCAGTAATGTTAGAGTAGGGATACCAACTGTAATGTTAGAGTTGAGTCAACACCAGTAATGTTAGAGTTGAGTCACCTCCAGTAATGTTAGAGTTGAGTCACCTCCAGTAATGTTAGAGTAGAGTCCCCATCAGTAATGTTAGAGTTGAGTCACCTCCAGTAATGTTAGAGTAGAGTCACCACCAGTAATGTTATAGAAGCAGCACCACCAGTAATTGTAGAGTAGGGTCATCGCCTGTAATATTAGAGTAGGGCCCTCATCAGTAATGTTAGAGTAGAGTTACCACCATTTATGTTAGATTAGGATCACCACCAGCAATGTTGGCGTAGAGTCACCGCCAGTTATATTAAAGTAGGGTCACCACCAGTAATGTTGGAGTAGAGTCACCACCGGCAATGTTAGAGTGTGGTCACCGCAGTATTGTTAGAACAGGGTCACCACCAGTAATGTTATAGTATAGTCACCATCAATAATGTTAGCATAGAGTCACCACCAGTAATGTTAGAGTAGGGTCACCACCACTAATGTTAGAGTGGAATCACTACCAGTAATGTTAGAATAAAGTAACCACGAGTAATGTTAGAGTAGAGTCACCACCAGTAATTTTAGAATAGCGTCACCATCAGTAATGTTATAGTAGAATCACCACCAGTAATGTTAGAGTAGAATCACCACCACTAAAGTTAGATGAAAGTCACCACCAGTAATGTTAGATTAGAATCACCACCAGTATCGTTAGAGTAGAGTCACCGCCAGTAATGTTAGAGTATGGTCACCACCAGCAATTTTGGAGTAGAGTCACCACCAGTAATGTTATAGAAGCAGCACCACCAGTAATTGTAGAGTAGGGTCATCGCCTGTAATATTAGAGTAGAGCCCTCACCAGTAATGTTAGAGTAGAGTTACCACCAGTTATGTTAGATTAGAATCACCACCAGTAATGTTAGAGTAGAGTCACCACCAGTAATGTTAGAGTAGAATCACCACCAGTAATGTTAGAGTAGAGTCACCACCAGTAATGTTATAAATGTGTCACCACCAGTAATGTTAGAGTAGAGTCACCACCAGTAATATTAGAGTAGTTTCACCAACATTAATGTTAGAGTAGGGTCACCACCAGTAATTATAGTGCAGGATGACCAGCATAATGTTAGATTGGGCCCTCACCAGTAATATTTGGTTAATGTTCGCGATGAATCATCGCCAGTATTTTTAGTGATGAATCATCACCAGTGATATTAGAGAGGTGTCATCACTACATATCATTACAATAAAAAATCTCATTTAAATTAGACAATGGATGAGGGAAGTTTTCATTGAATGAATTTGAGACCTCTGGAGCCTAATGCAGTGTCCAGGAGGGATTTTCAGTTCAGCGTTCCGTACAATTTCCCCACTGGCGGCCCGGGCGCTCTGAAGCGGAAAATCGCCCCTTGTTTGTTAAGTGACTGTAAATAACGCCACTTGTTGTGTAACATGTTTTTTTCTGGCCGGGGCTCCGATTGTTCTATAAATGGGGAGTATTTACCGATCTCAGATACACTCCAGTCCGAACCGTAAAGCTGGACAGATTTCGCACAGATTTTTTTAAATGGAACTGGCAACAATTCTACAAATAATGCACATTTATTACCCTATTCTCGCAATCTTTGGGGCTCCCGGTAAGAAAATGTCTTCTGTTGCCTAATAGCTGTTGACTATCTCATTGTTAATTTATCAGATTCCGAGAACGTCCTCATTGCAGAGTCTTTGATCCACCGTGATCGGTGAATCTCAGCGGGAGCAGTCCGCGCGGCCGCTGAGGCGCTGTTCTGGTCGCTCGATCGCGGGCAACGGGCGCTCAACCTTCCTCCCTATACTGAGGGAGGGCGTGGCTGATTCTCCGGCCCGTCCAATAGTACATAGATCACTAAAGAATGTATTGCTTAGTGTCCATGGCAAACACTTCATCTGTACCGTTGTTTACTGTCTACTTTAAGTTGAGAATGAGTTGTACTGCAGCCACCTCCACCCAGCAGAGGACTGTGAAAGATATTTGGAGCAATAATTGCCGCTCAGGGCGCTGCTCCCCTCCCCTCGGCTGCAAAGAACCTTCGCGGCTCCACCAGCTCCCGCTCTGTTACCGAGCAGCTTCCTCGGGGCCATTAGAAATAGAAAAAGCGCAGAGTTTCGACCTACATCGAATGTTTGTGTCACAGCTGAATGTATTATTTCAATTCATATATTTCCAGTAACTGTTTGTAAATTATATTGAATAGAGCTGACATCTGATGTCCCTGCGAGGTACTGCGGCTTGAGCTGGACCGCAGCGTTAAAGTCTGAATGGAGCCTCAATCAATTTCTAACGAAATGTTTCGACATGAAACGTTAACTTCATTTTCCTCTCCACGTTTAATGCTGCTGATCCTGGTCCTGCTGAGTATTTCCAGCATTTTCTGTTTTTATGCATGAATATAGTGTCAGTGGCGATAGCGATGGAGATTCAGCCGGAAGAGAAGGATCATGGTCGGCTGAGCCGAGGTCGCCCGTATCACACTATCGCCCAAAGTCAACATTCCCTTCCGTTGAGCCATCAGTGCCTGGCTGTCGGTGGTGTTGGGGTCGCTATCCGATACCATTGCCGATACTGAATACGAGCGACCCTCCCAGCACCAACCTCCACCCACCGGCTTGACACAGTCTGACTGAAGTGTGCTGGAATGCAGGTGCATTCTCACTACCTCGATATTGGGTTTTTCATGAATATTTTCGTTTGAAAAGGTATATTGTCAATGCTTGCTTATATTATAAAGAGAAACCGTGTGCATAACCCTCAGTAGGAACACATCGGTTCATCTCCCCACAATACGCTGTAAGATTTATCCGAGTGTCCCCATTACTTACTCTTGTCCCTCTTTCTTACAGCGAACATATTAACAATGGTGATTCTCTCCAGAGGAAAATGTGGTCTTTCCAAATGTATCTCGGTCTACATGGTGGCCATGGCAACAGCAGATCTACTGGTCATGATCGTCAATGTAATTGTATATCATATTTTGAGTAAACGCTTCCCATATTCATTCCTGTCCTACACTGCCGTTTGTAAGTTCATGGTGTACATGAGTTGTGTCAACCTGGATATGTCGGTGTGGTTTACCGTCTCCTTCACATTTGACCGATTTGTAGCTATATGTTGTCAGAAGTTTAAAACAAAGTATTGCACAGTGAGAACTGCGGCCTCGGTTATAACAACGGTCTCTGTCCTGAGCTATTTACAGAACATACCCTTTTGGTTTGCCTTTGAACACAAACAAATAATCAACAATGTTCCCTGGGGTTTCGTCCCGAGTATGGCCTTTCATACATCGCCTGCAGGTGTAGCCTACAACCGCTTAGAAAGTGTTTTAATTGCATATATTCCTTTTGTTTTAATATTACTTTTTAATTGTTTGACAGTCAGACGTATTTTAGAGGCAAGCAGAGCCCGCAGGGGACTCCGGGGTCACAGCGGTGAGAATCAGAGCGATCCAGAGATGGAGAGCCGAAGGAAATCCATCATTTTACTTTTCACTGTATCGGCCAGTTTTTTATTGTTGTGGCTGACAGCTGCCGTGAATTCTGTAGTTAAGAACCTGGAGGTTTTTCGCCGACCCGTTTATACATTCCCTGCATACATCGCCACTGAAACCGGATATATGCTCATGTATTTGAGTTCCTGTACAAACACGTGTATTTATGCAGCTACACAAACTAAATTCAGGGAAGAGCTGAAGAAGGTGCTGAAATCTCCTTGGACATTGATTCTGATGTTGATTAAAAAAATGAAAAATTAAACTGCAGCTTCCTTTAATTAAAGTAAAATTACAGCCCGTGTTCCATTTTAGAATGGCCGTCTTACCGTTCGGACGAAAGCCGATTGTTGCTGTGAAAATGAACAGGTATCAGTAAACTTTCTTCCTTTTTGTGCCGTGTGTTTTGTGTCTGCTGCTTTCCCTGGGTCAGCCGTGGCTCAGCTGGTAGCAACCTCGTGAGAAGTTTGTAGCTTCAAGTCCCACTCCAGAGACTCAATAATCTACCATAATCTAGGCTGACACTCCAGTGCAGGGCTGAGGGGGTGCTGCACTGTCGGAGGAGCTCTCTTTCGAATTAGACGTTAAACTGAGACTCCGTCTGCCCTCTCAGGTGGACGTAAAAGATCCTTTGCCCGATTTCGAAGAGGAGCAGGGAGTAATCCGGGGTGTACCAGCCAATATTTATCCCTTAATCAACATCACTAAAAAACAAATTATCTGGTCATTCTTACATTGCTGTTTGTGGGAGCTTCGTGTGCTTAGATTGGCTGCCGTGTTTCCTACATTAGAACAGAGGTTACACCTCAAAAATACTTCAGTGGCTGTATAGTGCCGGTGGTCGTGACAGGAGCTATATAAATACAAATCTTTCCTTTTCTTTCTTTTACCCCGGGTCAATATAACCATTTCCCGCTAATCAGAATATTCTAAAGTCTGCTAATGTGATACTGTGTTGGTTTGTATTTCTATTGTAGCAATGTTAACCTTTAGCCTGTTCCTGTTTAGCAGGGAAGCACTGGTCTGTTTAAAGTACCACTGGGCTATTGGACCAGGGCAGACCCTGCAGCAATGGCCAGTTTCAGGATGAAGTAATAATCGATTTAATTAAACTCATGACATTGAAAACAGTTTCGTCAATTTCAGGAAACTTTACTCATTTGGTAACAGTTTGGGAAGAGAGTTAGTTCTGCAATGGAAAACATCCGGGCATCCATCATCATTTTCAAATAGTACAATAGATACAGAAACAGACAGTCTCACTGTTAAAGGTTTCACTTGTTGCAGTTGCAATTATATGGTTCAAGAGAGAAACTATCGATCAGATAAATGAATTAAATTACCTTTATGTAGAGTTTTATTTTAAATTTGATATAATTGTGTTATGCAGAATTGCGAGGATTGTCAAGCACAGGGAGTGAGAAAAATGTATAAAAATGCACGCGTTTTGGTAAAGGCCTAAGATACTGAGCTCAGGACTGTGACATGTTTGGGTCTCCACCCAACATCAGGTGTGGTTCTAATTTCTATATTTAAATGTGTGTGTAAGTGCTATTGCATATATTATGTGCTTAATAAACCTATGACACCTCACTCCAATGTTGAAGAACATTATTGAAAAGCTTATGCTGACAATAGCCTTTGTACTTTAATTGTGAATGGGCTTAATTTATTAACTGTGATTAAGAGCCCGCTTTAATCGTCACTCTTTCACGTTTCACTTGACCCAGAGGTTCTCCAGAACCACAATCCTCTTGGTTGCAGGGCCCCATGGAGCCCGGGCTCTGCCAGTCCGGCTGGCATCCAGCTTCTGGGGAAAGTGATGATTAGTTGCGGGTGGTTTTGTGTAAGAGCCACATTCTGATTTACCTGGATGCGGACAAACAGTAGTATTTAAGGCCCGGGTCAGGCAGCCGGCAGAGGTTTTAGTTCCATCAGTCAGCGATGTTCTGCACCCAGCTCCAATCCTGAGAAGGCGACCTTAAATCAACCACATCATCCAAGGTAAAATAGAAAGCAATGGCTTGAATAATTAACCGTTACATTACCGTGTCACATTCAGTCTGGTGTGGTTGTGAGTCCCCATCCCCTGTTTCTAATTAACCAGTTGTTGTATTCCCTTGTGTTTCTCTATTTATAATTAAACAGTTATTGTGTTTCCCTGACATTCCCATCTCCTCTATTTATAAATAAAGAGTTACTGCCTCCCCGTCCCCTACTTTTAAATAAACAGTTATTTACTGTGTTAACCCATGTCTCCTTTTATTCTATTTCTAATTAGACAGTTAGTTTATCCCCCTGAATCTCCTTGTCCTGTATTTCTAATTGAACAGTTACTGACTTCACCTGTCCCCATTTGTAAATGAAGGGTTATTGTGCTCCGCTGGTCCCTATTTCTAATATCAGTTGCCATATTGCCATGACCTCTATTTCTAACTAAACCATCAATGTGATCCCCTATATTCCCGTTATTCTATTTCTAATTAACACTTACTTTGTTCTACTTAATGTTCCTGCTCTCTATGTCTCATTAAATATTTACAGTGCTCCCCTAAATTCCCCTTTATTCTATTTCTAATTTTGCTGCTCGTGTTCCCCTGAACACCCCTGTACCCTAGTTTTAATTATAAAGATTAGGAAGGAAGCCTGTTCCATAGATACAAAGTCGCTACTGAAATAATGTTTCCAGAGATTAGTTTGAATTTACCCCCTTCAATCTCTGGCCGTGTCCTCTGGTGCACCTGTTCTGGACAAGGTGAAACAGCTCGCCATGGTCCCCCTTATCGGGTGGATTAAGAGCAGTGTCTCGCACACATTCAGGTCCCGGATATTCCTGTGATGTTTGTATGTTTAGTATAGGATTGTTAACATGAAAGTGTAACTAAACTTCAGGTGCTGAGGTCAACAGTTTCGGAGGTTTCCATATTTCAATTCAGGATCGAACAGCCTACATATCAGGCCTGTATATAATACAATGTCCTCTAGATATAAATAGCAGCATTAAATTAGCCTTCTTGATTATTTTCTGTACCTGTCCATGAAAATTTTATTATATATGTAAAGGGACACTTAAGTCTCTTTGGACCTCCACTGGTTCCAGCCTTTCACCATTTAGAAACTATTCTGATCTCTCCTTTTTAGATCCTAAGTGGATGACTTCACACTTGCTTATATTTAAATCAATTTGTCACAGATTTGGCCATTCGCTTAATCTATTAATATCTGTTCTAATTTCATGGTTCCATCGAGAGTCATAGATTCATCGAGTCATTACGGCTCAGAAGGAGGCCATTCGATCCATCGAGTCCGTGCCGTCTGTCTGTAGAGCAATCCAATCAGTCCCATTCCCCCGCTCTATCCCCGTAGCCCTGCAAGTTTATTTCCCACAAGTGCCTATCCAGTCTCCCCTTGAAAACATTGAGTGTCTCCGCTTCCACCACTTCCGACGGCAGCGAATTCCAAGTCATCACCAATCACTGTGTAAAAATGTTTTTCCTCACGTCTCCCCTGTATCTCCTGCCCAGAACCTTAAATTTGTATCCCCTATGTCCTTCTACCATCAAGTAGTAGGAACAGTATTTCCCCGTCTAGCCTATCCAAACAGGTCATAACCTTATACACCTCTATCAAATCACACGTCAACCTCCTTTTATCTAATGAAAACAAATCCAGCTTCTTCAACCTGTCCTTGTAGCTAAGATTCCCCCATCCCCGGAACCATTCTGGTAAAACTCCTCTGCCCCATCTCAAGGGCCTTCACATCTTTCCGAAAGTGTGGTGACCAGAACTGGATGCAATACTCCAGTTGTGAGTAGTGGCCTAACCAGCGCTTTATAAATGTTAAGCTTAACTTCTCTAATTTTGTACTCAATACCGCTATTTATGAAGCCCAAGATCGCATATGCTTTGTTAACGGCTCTCTCAATATATCCTGCCACCTTCAGGGACCTATGCACATTAACTCCCAGGTCCCTCTGTCCTTGCACACTTTTTAAAACTGTGCCATTAAGTGTATATTGCCTCTCGCTATTGCTTCTTCCAAATTGCATCACCTCACACTTCTCTTTGTTAAATTCCATCTGCCAATTGTCTGCTAGCCTTTCTATGTCCTGTTGCAGCCAGTTGATATCATCATCACTATTTGCCACACACCCAAGTTTGGTGTCATCAGCAAATTTAGAAATTCTACTCTGTATTCCAATATCCAGGTCGTTTATATATATATATATATATATATCAAAAAAGCATTGGCCCCAGAACTGACCCTTGCAGAACAGCACTGTCTACCATCCTCCAGTCTGAAAAACGGCAATTTACCACAACTCGCTGTTTTCTGTCCTTAAGCCAATTCCTTATCCAAGCTGCAACTGACCCACCTATTCCATGAGCCTCAATTTTGTTAACCAGCCTTATATGTGGTACTTTGTCAAACGCCTTCCGAAAATCCATGTAGACAGCATCCATTGTATTCCCTTCTTCAATCTTCTTTGTTACTTCATCAAAAAATTCAATTAGATTACTCAAACACAATCTGCCTTTTACAAACCCGTGTTGACTCTCCTTAATTAGCTTAAACCTCTCCAATTGCCCGTTATTTTTTTCCTTGATTATTATTTTTTAAACTTTACCCACCATTGATGTTAAACTGACCGGCCTGTAGTTACTAGGATTGTCCTTACACGCTTTCCTGAACAATGGTGTCACATTTGCAACTTTCCAATCGTCAGGCACCTCCCCCGCATCAAGGGAAGATTGGAAAATTATGGCAAACCCTCCGCCATCTCCTCCTCCATTTTCCATAGCAACCTGGGATGGATGCCACCTGGACCAGACGCCTTGTCCACTCTATGTATACCCAGCCTTTCTAGTACATCTTGTCTATCTATTTTCACCCCTTCCATTGTTTCTACCTTTTCCACTTCTACCGATATTTTATCAGCATCCACCTCCTTAGTAAACAGCGATACAAATTACTCATTTGGTATTCTAGCCTTGCCCTGCGCCTCTAAGCATATATCAAATTATTTGTCCCTAATAGGATCCACCCCCCCCCCCCCTTACTAATCACATAATGTCTTTATACCGGTAGAAGACTTTTGGGTTCCCTGTTATGTTAACCGCCATTCTACTCTCATATTCTCTCTTTGCCAATCTTAGTTTCCTCTTTTTAGCCCCTCTCAACTTATTGTATTTTGTCCGGATCTCCCTTGAAGAATTCACCTGACATGCAACACACACACTCTTTTTTTGTTTCATCATCTTCTGTATCTCCCTTGTCATCCAAGGAATCCTTGCTTTGGTTCGCTTGCCCTTCCCTCTTATTGGAATGTACCTAGCCTGTACTTGGAGCATCTCCTCCTTAAAGATCACCCATTGTTCCGTTATAGTTCTTCCTGTCAGTCTTTGGATCCTTTTTCCCCTGGCTAGATCGTTTCGCATCCCATTGAAGTTAAACTGCTTATAAAGCCGCCTATCTTTGTATCTTCGTCAAAGTTAGATATGTGGCTCTCCATCCCATCAACTAATTCGTTAATAAAAACGGTGAATATTCGAGGCCCCAAAATAGATCCCTCAGGGACACCACTAGTCATATCCTGCCAATTAAAGTAGCTGCCCATTATCCGCACACTGTGTCTCCTATCGCTCAAACAATTTCCTAACCAGGACAATAATTTGCCTTCACTTCCACGTGCTTCAACTTTACCTAACATCTTCTTATGTGGGACTTTATCAAATGTCTTTTGCTCCATGTCTATTAGCTGATAATGGTTTGTGAACTGGGACTCACAATCCTCTTTGCTCCTCAACAGTTAATGGCATCCTATTATTTAGTCTATCGATCTCAGGTTTAAAATTAACAATTAACCCAGCATGAACTGCTGTTTGTGGGGGTGAATTACAGATTTCTACCACCCATTACATGTAGAAGTGTTTCCAAACTTCACTCCTGAAAGGCTTGGATCTAATATTTAGGCTAAGTCACCTAGTCCTAGAATTGCGAATCATCGGAAATATCTTCTCTCTATCTAACCTATCAGTTCCCCTTAATATCATGAATACTTCAATCAAATCACCCCTTAAGCTTCTAATAGTCAGAGAATACAATCCTAGTTTGTGTAATCTCTCCTCATATATTAACAATTGGGCTCTATGTATCATTCCGGTAAATCTACACTTCACTCTTTAAGGCTAATAATTCCTTCCTAAGATGTGATGCGCAGAAATGAACACAGTCCTCCAGGTCTGGTCTAACTAGTGTTTTTTATAGGTGTAGTATGACTTCTCCCCCTTATATTGTACTCCTATAGATATAAATACCACCATTCAATTAGCCCTTTTGATCATTTCTGTACCTGTCCATGACAATGTAATGATATATGTACATGGACCCTTAAGTCTCTTTGGACATCCACTGGAACCAGCTTTTCACCATTTGGAATGTATTCTGACCTCTCTATTTTAGATCCGAACTGGATGACCTCACACTTGCTTATATTTAAATAAATTTGCGATAGTTTTGGCCAATCACTTAATCTATTAATATCTCTTCTAATTTCATGGTTCCATCTAAACTGCTTAAATGCCGCCTATCATTGTGTCATCGTCAAACTTGGAATGTGGCTCTCAATCCCATCAATAAAGTCGTTAATAAAAGCGGTGAATAGTTGAGGCCCAAAATAGATCTGTCCTGATAAACTTGACTGAATCTCCATTTGACTGAATCTAAAAGTGACCAACTGTACCGACAAGCTTTGAGGGCAAGAGACTGCTTGGCTATAAACATTTGCAAAACTTATAATGTGCTGGTACTTTTCCTTCAGAAGATAAGATCTTGAAAATTCTGTGAGAACCTCAACAACCCTGCCAATGTGAAAAACAATGACTGCATCCAGCCCTTGGAGTCTGGCCTTGATGAAATGAGCGTCAAATCAGAGAGAGAGAGAGAGAGAGAGAGAGGGAGAGAGGGAAACAACATTCCCCACAGTGTGGGATGTGAATGCTGGGGGCCAGTTGCCCAGTTTTGGGTTATAAGTGTTATTGGACACTGAGATTCGGGGCTATAGTCGATGGTGACCTGGTCAGGTGTCAGTTACAGTTAGTCATACGTCCGTCATCGTTGAATTGTCCACTCATCTGGTGAATAGTATGTATGTAGTTTTACTTATAATCACCTGAGCTTAAAGTCAATGATTTTAGGTGCTTGCATGTGATAAGTGCATGAATTGAGTAGAGTTTGTATTCTGGGAATTACTTGTAACCTCTTGTTGATTTTTAATTAAAAGAATTGTCACAGATTCATTGGGTTTTGTGTTGTCTGTTCCCCGAGTCTGAACTCTATAAACTCTCAGACAATCAGAACGTCTTACAGAATCTGGCGCCCGAACAGGGACTCGCTCGGAACAAAGAATGGCAAAAAGAATGGCTGAGTTAGTCAGGAAATATGTGACAGCGAAGTTACCCCTCAGGGAGGGGTGGGTACGGGTCATTATTGATGGTGCTGACCCAGTGGCTGAGGCTGAACAGTGGACCAAGGGTCCACCTGCCGGCCAGGGATGGTAAAGGCCGTCTGGTTAATGGCAGACGAGAGGCAGTTTAAGTATGATGTGTGTAAAATGCCTCAGATGCATAAGGAGATGGAAGGGATGGCAAAGGATGTCAGTCATAGGGAAGCGGTTGTAAACCGGCTTCGACAGGAATAAGAGGGTGAAAGAGAAAGTAAGAAAAGGCGCAGGGGACAGCTTGAAAAGGTAAAGGAGAGGTGGTGTAATAAAGGGCAGTTCCTTGAGAGCCAGTGTGTAAATACTCACAATCAGTGCGATGTTTTGTCAGAGGAGGCGGCCAACCAGAGAGAACGGGCAGAACGAGCAGAGAAAGCTAATGAGGATCTGAAGGCTGCATTCAGGGTCACTCAGAGACAGGCTCTGGAGGACCGGAGTGCTGCCGGGGATCACACTGAATGTAAGGAATTGATTAGGGAGCTGGGGGAAAAGTTGAAGGTCCAGAGGGGTCTTGTGTGGGCCAGGACTCCTGTGGTTGGAGGAGATTAGCAGGATAGCAAAGGAGTTGATAAAAATCACCCGGATGGGGGCCCACAACCTGGAAATAGCCCACCGGAGGGAGTCAGTCCCTTACCTATGGCCCTGATGTGACACAAACGGTGCCAGTACACCGGCCGTGCGGGCGGGTGAAGGAGCGTTGGGGGCGCTAGAGAGGGAGTTTGTGGTCCCGTATAATACTGAGGAGTTAAGGGAAATGTCCATTGATTTGAACAAGCTGGTAATGGGAGGGGACCCCCAAGGGCATTATCTGGAGGGAGAACAGAGGGCCGCTTTAAATGACCTGGTTGAGGAGGAAAAGAAGCGCTTGCTGCTATTTACCCTGAGCTCCAGTGTCTTTGCTGGACTTCCAACAGAGAATAAGAGGGGAGAGGGCACTTACGGTGCGCTGCAGTTGAGGGTTGCCCAGGTGTTGGGACAGGGTAAAGGGGATCCTTTTAAGGCGGTGGCGGACGTGGATCAAGGCCCAATCGAAGACCCGGCAGCTTTTGCTGACAGGTTATGGCCGACCTATAGTGCAGCCATGGGAGGGGCGGTAAGGAGAGCAGACCTCGACGGAGAAGCGCGGAACCATTGGTTGCGGACACTGATCTCCCAAAGTCTGCCCTATTTACAAGCTGCAATGGCGGTCTTTGACCCAGAAGATATCACCAAAACTGAGGTCAGGGTGCTGCGGAAATTGACCCTGCGTTTCGAGGCGCGCCAGCTAGATAAAAAGAACTCCAGGGTAATAAGCAAATCAAAAGACAACGTGTGTGAAATGAAAGCGGGGGGGCGGGGTGCAACGCGGAAGTGTCAACAAGAGGGGAGTCAGGGAAAGAAGTGCTCTGCCTATGGGTTGTTGGGACATTATGCCCAGAACTGTAAAAGATCACCTAAGACAGAAATGGTTGAGGCTGCCCCACGAGAGGCCGAATCTCAGCCCAGCGCCCCCAGTTATGAGGATTTCATTAGATACGTAGCTAAGCAGATGAAGGAGCTTGAACCATCTCAAGCAAAGGTCCACGCGGCCCATGGGGAGGATCGCGGGGAGACCCGAGCATGACGGGGCCACGCCCAGCCCGAGTACATGTGTCCACTCAGGTACGGTGATTGGAGAAGACCGTGTGTAGACATCCTGATTGAGGGCGAGAGAGGGGACTATCTGGGAGACACTGGAGCGTCAAGCAGGGTAGATCCACTCTCCCTCCCCGATGTCGTCTCCCTGGTCAAGTGGAGCCCCCTATGTTGTAGGAGGTTTCACGGGTAACTCAGCAGCTGGGGCGGTCTCAGAACCTTTAATCTTCAAAGTCGGACCCCTACAAACAAAGTGGACATGTTTACTAATGAAATGGGAACAGCCAGGAATGGGAGTGCTGAGGTCTGTCTGGCTGTTGGCTCACAATGTGACAGTGGATATGGATAATAACTGTTTGTGGGGCGGAGTGGACTGTGGTGAAGAAGTAATCGTTATACCCCCGAGACATGGAGAAGCGTGGGTGGTAACACCTGTTGGACCCGATGACTTAGAAACACTAATGGCCAGGGTGCCCGAGAGGAATCAAACCGCAGTGCAGAATGTCAAGGGAGCTTGTGCTACCCACAGACATGATTGTGGAAGGGTGACAGGGGTAGAGGTGGGTGTGGGGGGTGAGCCAATGTCCCGGCCCCAGAAACAGTGCACGTTCCCCAAGGAAGCAGAGAGAGAGACTGAGAAAAAGCTGTTGCGTCCTTAGTGGAACACTTGGTCCTGAGACCGATTGTGACGCATGCTAACTCTCCTGGTTGGCCAGTAATGAAGCCAGACAATTCCTGGCGGATGACTGTAGATTACAGAGTCTTGAATAAAACCATCCCTGCTTGTGCTCCCACAGGAGCAGCTGTGATTGATTTAATCAGCAACATTCCCAGCTCTGTCCCTGTGTTCCCAGTACTGGACATATCTAATGGATTCCGGTCAATTCCCTCACACCCTGAGGACCAGTATAAGTTTGATTTTACCTTTAAAGGTCAGCAGTATGCGTGGACTTGTTTCCCACAGGGATTCCACAATAGCCCGTCTATTGTCCACCAGTGTATGGCTAACAGCCTATCAGAATTCAGTCAGCCAGGCCAGCTTGTGCAGGATGTGGATGATTTCCTGCTGTTCTCAGACAGCGAAGAGTAACATGAGGAACTACTGCAGGAATTGTTAGAATTGCTTGCAGTCGTAGGTTTCAAGGTAAACCCCAAGAAGGCACAGATAGAGCAAAGAGAGGTTCAGTCTCTTAGATTGACTATTGAATCAGTGGAGCGCGCAATATATAAAGCAAAGCGCCAAACTGTCCAGGAATTGCAGCGCCCGGGTTCAATAGCTGCTCTCAGATCATTCCTGGGTCTGACAGGGTACTGTAGAGAATTTATTGAGAATTAGGCAGCGACGGCAGCGCCTTTGCTGAGATTACTCAGAAAGGGAGTGGAATGGGATTGGGATGAGCGCTGTGAGGAAGCTTTTGTAAAGTTGAAAAAGGTTCTACAAACAGCCCCAGCATTGGGGGCCGGCCCCCTAAGAAGGACTTCTTTTTGGAAGTAGCGGCAACAGACGCCAGTCTGAGCGCTGATTTAATGCAGGAAGTGAATGGGAGTCTGAGAACAGTTGCTTATGTCTCCAAAGTGCTATCTGAGGTGGAGAAGGGATACTCTCCCTGTGAGCGGCACTTGCTGGCCACATTGTCGGCAATGAGGCATTTTGCCATATTCCCAGGGACCCAGCCCATCACTCTCCTTACCCACCACACGCCAACCCGCCTCCTGTTAGAAGGCCGAATTAAGCAGGGAACAGTGTCAAGCACTCGGGTCGCTACATGAACCCGACAGTTAGAAGGGATGAACCTGAAAGTGAAACCGATAAACGATCTGAAATTACCACCCAGCCTTATATGTATGGGGGAACCCCACACTTGTACAGTCGAAGGAGTGTGGGAAATAGAAGGCGGAATCAAACCTGGTATCCACCCTGAAGGGAGAGACACATATGTGGATGGGTCTAGTTTTGTGGAAAAGGGGGAACGTAAAACATGATGTGGAATTTACGACCCACAGAAAGGAATGGAAGTGGCGAATAAGTTACCCACCACTCTCAGTGCTCAGCAGGCAGAGTTAGCAGCCATAACTTATGTAGATACACATCCCACCGATTTCCCCCCGCCCTATACTATCTGCTCTGACTCTATGTTTACGTGTAATTCTTGCACAGAATATTTGGCGATTTGGGCTAGAAGAGGTTTTAAATCAGCAGATGGCAAGCCATTGGTTACCGCATCAATGCTGGCAACCACAGCGGAAGTCATAAGAAGGAGAGACGAGGAATACTTTATCCATAAGGTCAAAGCCCACTCTAAAGCAGAACCCAGATGGGAGGAAATAGGAAAGCAGGAGAGCTTGCTAAGGTGGAAGCGGAGAGAGGGGTCCCGTGGGACCCGTATCAATCGGGAGTGGTAGCAGCCATCACTCCGGCTGTTAATATTCCGCTTCTCCCGGATATCAAAACAATATTGCTGACAGATGTGGTGCTAACAGCTGTCCTCAAGGAAAGAGAAGCAGGTCAGATTGTAGAAGGGCTTTATGGGGCCAAAGATGTAAACATCAGGGAAGGTATGTTGTTCAAAGGAGAGAAGTGGGTTGTGCCCGAGGGATACAGGGAGGAATCCATGCAGCTCGCTCACAGGGGGACCGGGGGCTGGACACACCGGACCCGAAACAATCTCAAAGCGTGGCGAGGAGGTAGGGTGGTGGCCTCATCTGAGGAAAGACATAGAAGATTAGAGTAAAACCTGTTTAGTGTGTGCTGCTAACAATCCTGAGCCACATAAAAGAAAGGCTCCCCTCGGACACCCGCGTCGACCAGAGGGACCGTGGCAGTGTGTCCAGATAGATTTTATCGGACCCCTGCACAACACTAAGAAGGACAATAAATATTGTCTAGTCCAAGAGGAGAATTTTACCAAGTGGGTCGAAGCTTTCCCATGCAAGTCAGACACAGCATTGTGGACGGCCAAGACCCTAGTTGGGGAGGTATTTTCTAGATTGGGGCTCCCTCGATTGGTAGAGTCCGACGAAGGGAGTTATTTTACAGGGCAAGTGATGCAAGCCACCCTGAAATTGTTTGCAATTGAAGGGAAATAGCACGTAACCCCCAACCCGCGGTCATCAGGGATTGTGGAAAGAATGAACCGCACGTTGAAGTTGGCCCTGCGAAAGGAATTAAACAAACAGCCCACTAAGTTGAATGCGTGGCTCAAAGACTGGTGTGGGAAAAATGGGTTTTGCTTCTTGGGACACTGGCACCAGTACTGGGGCAGGAGAGAGCTGTTCCGTTGGGACGGACTTCACTTGGCCAGTGCTGGGACTAGTGTCCTGGCGAATCGAATAACTAGGGCTGTGGAGAGGGCTTTAAACTAATTAGTGGGGGGGAGGTTTCAAGAGAGCAAAAAATAAAAATGACAACAGAGAGGGTCATAGACATAGGTAGCAGTAGGGGAATCACAAATCAGAGCGTGGCAGGAAGGGACAGAGTGTGTGGAGTAAAAGGTAAACTGGTAAAAAGTGAAAAAGCAGGAACTAAGTGCCACAAAGCATATTTGAAAGTTCTCTATCTGAATGCACGTAGCATTCGTAACAAAATAGACGAGTTAATGGCACAAATAACTACATATGGTTATGATATTGTGGCCATTACAGAAACATGGCTGCAGGGTGACAATGCCTGGGAATTAAACATACCAGGTTATTTAACGATCAGGAAGGACAGGCAGGAAGGAAGGGGAGGTGGGGTGGCTATGTTAATAAAGGAAGGGATCACTGTAATACAGAGTAATGATATTGGGTCAAAAAATCATGATAATGAAACAGTTTGGGTGGAGATAAGGAATAATAAGGGGAAAAAAACATTAGTGGGCGTAGTCTATAGGCCTCCGAACAGTTGCAACTCTATTGGACGGAGTATCAATCAGGAAATAGTTGAGGCATGTAATAAGGGAACATCTATAATTATGGGGGATTTTAACTATCATATTAATTGGACAAATCAAATGGGGCAGGGCTGCCTTGAGGATGAGTTCATTGAGTGTATTAGGGATGGGTTTCTTGAGCAGTATGTAACTGAACCGACCAGGGGGCAAGCAACCTTAGATCTGGTCCTGTGTAACGAGACAGGATTAATTAAAAATGTCCTAGTAAAGGATCCCCTTGGAATGAGTGACCATAACATGGTTGAATTCCATATTCAATTAGAGGGTGAGAAGGTTGGATCTCAAACAAGCGTGCTAAGCTTGAATAAAGGAGACTATGAAGGTATGCGAGCGGAATTGAGTAGAGTGGATTGGGAAAATAGATTAAAGGGTAAGACGACACATGATCAGTGGTGTACATTCAAGGAGTTATTTTACAACTTCCAAAAAAAATATATTCCACTGAAAAGAAAAGGGTGTAAAAGAAAGGACAGTCATCCGTGGCTAAGTAAAGAAATTAAGGATAGTATTCGACTAAAAACAAGGGCATATAAGGTAGCGAAATCTAGTGGGAGGACAGAGGATTGGGAAAACTTTAAAAGGCAGCAAAAAATAACAAAAAGATTGATTAAGAAAGGGAAGATAGATTATGAAAGTAAATTAGCAAAAAATATAAAAACAGATAGTAAGAGTTTTTATCGTTATATAAAAAGAAAAAGGGTGGCTAAAGTAAATGTTGGTCCCTTAGAGGATGAGACCGGGAAATTAATGGTGGGAAATATGGAGATGGCAAAAACACTGAATGAATATTTTGTATCAGTCTTTACAGTAGAGGACACTAAGAATATCCCAACACTGGACAAACAGGGGGCTATAGGGGGAGAGGAGCTAAACACGATCAAAATCACTAAGGAAGTGGTACTCGGTAAAATAATGGGACTCAAGGCGGATAAATCACCTGGACCTGATGGCTTACATCCTAGAGTCTTGAAGGAAGTGGCGGTAGGGATTGTAGATGCATTGGTAATAATTTTTCAAAACTCCCTGGATTCCGCTAAGGTCCCGGCAGACTGGAAAACTGCTAATGTAACACCCTTATTTAAAAAGGGCAGTAGACAGAAGGCTGGTAACTATAGACCGGTTAGCCTAACATCTGTGGTAGGTAAAATTTTGGAGTCCATTATTAAGGAAACAGTAACAGGACATTTGGATAATCATAATTTAATAGGACAAAGTCAGCATGGTTTTACGAAGGGGAAGTCATGTTTGACAAATTTGCTGGAGTTCTTTGAGGAAGTAACATATAGAGTGGATAAAGGGGAACCAGTGGACGTAGTGTATTTAGACTTCCAAAAGGCATTTGACAAGGTGCCACACAAAAGATTATTGCTTAAGGTAAAAAATCACGGGATTGGGGGTAATATTCTGGCATGGATAGAGGATTGGCTATCTAACAGAAAGCAAAGAGTTGGGATAAATGGTTCATTCTCAGACTGGCAATCAGTAACTAGTGGTGTTCCACAGGGGTCAGTGCTGGGTCCCCAACTCTTCACAATCTATATTAACGATTTGGAGGAAGGGACCAAGTGTAACATATCAAAATTTGCAGATAATACAAAGATGGGAGGGAAAGTAGTGAATGAGGAGGACATAAAAAACCTGCAAGGGGACATAGACAGGCTAAGTAAGTGGGCAGAGATTTGGCAGATGGAATACAACACTGGAAAGTGTGAGGTGATGCACTTTGGCAGGAAAAATCCTAGAGCAATTTATTATCTTAATGGCAAGAAACTGGAGAGTACTGAAGTGCAAAGGGATCTGGGGGTCCTGGTGCACGAAACTCAAAAGGTTAGTATGCAGGTGCAGCAAGTGATTAAGAAGGCAAATGGAATGTTGGCTTTCATTGCTAGGGGGATAGAATATAAAAATAGGGAGGTATTGCTTCAGTTGTACAAGGTATTGGTGAGACCGCACCTGGAATACTGCATACAGTTTTGGTGTCCTTACTTAAGGAAAGACATCCTTGCTCTCGAGGCAGTGCAAAAAAGGTTCACTCGGTTAATCCCGGGGATGAGGGGGTGGTCATATGAGGAGAGGTTGGGTAGATTGGGACTCTACTCATTGGAGTTCAGAAGAATGAGAGGCGATCTTATTGAAACATATAAGATTGTGAAGGGGTTGGATCGGGTGGATGCGGGGAGGATGTTCCCGATGACGGGTGAGACGAGAACTAGGGGACATAGTCTTAGAATAAGGGGCTGCTCTTTCAAAACTGAGATGAGGAGGAACTACTTCACTCAGAGGGTGGTAGGTCCATGGAATATGCTGCCACAAAAAGCTGTAGAAGCTACAACATTAATTAAATTTAAAACAGAAATAGACAGTTTCCTAGAAGTAAAGGGCATTAAGGGTTACGGGGAGCGGGCAGGAATTTGGACATGAGTCTAGGTTCGGATCGGTCATGGCCCTGTGGGTAGTGGAGCGGGCCCAGGGACTGTGTAGCCTGATTCTGCTCCTATTTCGTGTGTGCAATTCTGTTAGATGCAGGAGATGGTTCTGTGATAGATAGTAGATTGGCGGTTAGGATCAGATCAGCCATGATCTTATTGAATGGTGGAGCAGGCTCGAGGGGCCGATTGGCCTACTCCTGCTCCTATTTCTTATGTTCTTATGTTCTTATGTTATCCTCATGGGGATACATAGTAACAAATCCAAAGGAGCGGGTCACTCCCCTCATGAATTGGTAACAGGGAGAGCCATGCGAACCCCCACACACCTGTTGACCCCCACACTGATAAACAAATCAAAGAAGTCACTCGGGACAAATTCCTGAGTGACCTGTGGGGAACTTTAAAGGAACTAAACTTGAGAGCCGCCCACAACATTGGGAAGTCACCCCAACGCAACAGATTACACCTGACTCCGAGTAAACCCCAGGAGTGGGAAGCAGAGAGCCAGGTAATGGTATGAAACTGTGCGAGGGTGGGAGATTTCGAACCCCTCTACAAGGGACCGTATAACATTGTTGAAAAAGCTTGTCCTCTGGTATACGCGGTTCAGTTACCTAAGAAAATCAAATAGTTGATGAAGCTTTTTCAGCCCACAAGCAGGTCAAGAAGACAGCAGGCCAAGATCATGAGCATGGTGAGACTGAATCAGCCGCTCCAATGGGATGATGAAGAAGGGGTGCCTAATGCGGCGCTCCCACCTGAGGCATCTCCGTGTGACGAGCTGCCTCCCCAGGTACAGGATGGAGGTTACAATCTGAGGCAAGGACCTCGGAAACGGCCAAGGCGGTCCAGTGAATAGTCAGTGCAGAGCCTAAAAGACCAATGGTGGGAAGAAGGGAGGCGGGACTGGGAGTAACTCTCCGCTTTGTTCCCCTCTTCCACAGGCCAGAACAAGGCAGAGAAATGGGGAGAATATTTTGGTTGCTGTGTGACATAGCGCTCCATCTCGAAAGGGCAGCAGGAACTCATGGGGAAGCATCCAGCGATTCAAGTTAGGACAGTCAGATTACCATTGCCCAGTAACTCCGCCCCAAGGTATCGCTCGGGAGGTTACCCTCCGATCTATCAAGGGTATGTGCGACACAAGTTGTTCAGGAATATTTCGGGTAACCCCATACACGGTCCAAGAAGGGAGGGGAATATGTATAAAGTGTAAGAATGGGACAGTGAATCAGCCGCGTGTATGGTTCATTCAGGCAAAGGTGGGTGACAATACTAGCTACCGCCAGATAGGAGACCCTTGGGGATAGAATGGGAGAATAACTCAATCGGAAGTCTATGGGGAAACCATGTTGTGTTGGCCACGGTGGGGGCGGGAGCCTGAGGGTATATATGGATGTGTAAACCCTCGACCAGGCCTACTGAAGAATTAGGTCAATCTTGGGTCCGAATTTCCGGTTTGCAGCCTTTCTCCTGCGTTTGTGTCCGGTGCAGAAAATGCCCAACCTTATCAATGGATGCTGGGTGAAAAGGAGGGAGGGCTGGGCCATGAAATGTGTGTTACTGATCATGTATCGGAATGTGAAAACCGAACCATAGATACCAGAGAATTCAAATTGAAAGTCCGTTCTGAATTCCACCCACTCCCCGCAAATAAAACACAATCGCGGGAAGAACAAGAAGAAACCCGGGTTGTCTCATAAACACACTCCGGGGCCGACAAATGGGTTAGTGGTAGTCCCAACTCGGGTATTATACCATGATGTGCCTCACAAGTCGGTGCCTGTGATATTAAATCTGACCGAGGTGGTAATCCCGGACTGGTGCAACCCAGAAACAGCGCGATTATATGGGAGTCATAGAGTCATAGAGTTATAAAGCACAGAAAGAGGTCCTTCGGCCCATCGTATCTGCGCCGGCCATCATGCCCTATCTATTCTAATCACATTTTCCTGCACTTGGTCCTTAACCTTGTATGCTATGGCGTTTCAAGTGTTCATCTAAATGCTTCTTGAATGTTGTGAGGTTTCCTGCCTCTACCACCCTTTCAGGCAGTGAGTTCCAGATTCCAACCAAACTCTGGGTGAAAAAGTTTTTCCTCAAATCCCCTCTAAACCTGCTGCCCCTTACCTTGAAACTATGCCCCCTGGTTATTGAGCCCTCTACTAAGGGGAACAGTTCCTTTCTATCTACCCTATCTATGCCCCTCATAAATTTGTACACCTCAATCAGGTCTCCCCTCAGCCTTCTCTGCTCTAAGGAAACCAACACCAGCCTGTCCAGTCTATCTTCATAGCTGAAACGCTCCAGCCCAGGTAACACCCTGGTGAATCTCCTCTGCACCCTCTCTAATGCAATCACATCCTTCCTATAGTGTGGCAACCAGAACTGCACACAATATTCCAGTTGTGGCCTAACTAGCGTTTTGCACAGCTCCATCAGAACCTCCCTGCTCTTCTATTCTATGCCTCGGCTAATGAAGGCAAGTATCCCATATGCCTTCTTAACTAACTTATCTACCTGTCCTGCTGCCTTCAGGGATCTATATACATGCACACCAAAGTCCCTCTGATCCTCTGTCCTTCCTAGGGTCCTACCATTCATTGTTTATTCCCTTGCCTTGATAGTCCTCCCAAAATGCATCACCTCACACTTTTCAGGGTTAAATTCCATTTGCCACTGTTGTGCCCATCTGACCAACCCGTCTATATGGTCTTGTAGCCTGAGGCTCCCCTCCTCGCTATTTACCACTCCACCAATGTTCGTGTCCTCTGCGAACTTTCTGATCATACCTCCTACATTCATATCTAAATCATTAATTCACACTACAAACAGCAAGGAACCCAGCACCGATCCCTGCGGTACACCACTGGACACATGCTTCCAGTCACAAAAACAACCTTCGACCATCACCCTCTGACTCCTGCTACTAACCCAATTTTGGATCCAATGTGCCAAATTGGCCTGGATCACATAGGCTCTTACCTTCTTGACAAGTCACCCATACCGGACTTTGTCAAAAGCCTTACAGAAGTCCATGTAGACCACATCAACTGCACTACCCTCATCCACACACCTAGTCACCTCCTCGAAAAATTCAATCAAATTGGTTAGACATGATCTCCCCCTGACAAAGCCATGATGACTATCATTGATTAATCCTTGCCTCTCCAAGTGGAGAGTAATTCTGTCCCTCAGAATGTTTTCCAATAATTTCCCTACCACTGATGTTAGGCTCACTGGCCTGTAATTCCCTGCTTTATCCCGACTACTCTTCTTGAATAATGGTACTATGTTAGCTGTCCTCCAGTCCTCTGTCATCTCCCCTGTGGCCAGAGACGTTCTGAAAATTTGTGTCAGAGCTCCTGCAATCTCCTCCCTTGACTCCCACAACAGCCTGGGATACATCTCGTCTGGGCGTGGGGATTTATCCACTTTTAAGCCAGCTAAAACCGATAATACGTCCTCTCTGAGAATGGTGCGGGAATTAATAAAAGTATTTTTGGAAAGAGCCAGCACAACTTTGGTGGAATTGGATTTGGAGCCATTATAACGCAAGGGTTCAGCAGATGGTATTGGATTTAACAATAATTTGGGGGAAAATACTGAGATGACTGAAGGAAGCAACGTCGGTTACAGTGTTAAAGGGGAGCATATCAGAACGCGACGGGGTCAGATAAATGATGTAGCCACTGTTTTTAATACCGGAGCCTCCCTTGTTAATAGTCTTGATTTGACTGATTTAGATCAATCCGTAATGGCAGTTAGAAAACGTGTAAAGTAAATTCTGAATAAAATGAATGGTCTGGAACAAGAGGAATTGAAGGTGGACCAAATTATGATACATTCATCTGCAGGACGTGGTTAACTATTTAGAATCTCATGCTAAAAAGATTAACCAAATTTTAAAGGAGAATCTGAATGCCTCTAGTGAGGCCGCGTGGAATGATGTTTGTGTAATGTATGGATCCTGGTTAGTGGAATTAGCCCCTGATAACCTGCAGAGCATTGCTGAGGGGAGCTTCTCTTGTGGGTGAATGATCGACCCCTGAGGGCAATGTCCACTTATCAATGTACAATGAATATGTGTAAAGTCAGGGGGTTGGTACAGGTGAACCCGGTGAAACATGAATGCCATTTGCAGGAACAGAACGACATCTCCTTATTAGGGATGGTATTGTATTATCCCATCCTGCACGTAAAGGCGACCCCGAATCCTCTATTCCGTGTGGAGAATATAGCAGTACGCCAGGGAGACCACTTAGTAAGGTATGACGAACCCCGCAGCATGTGACCCGGGTGGATGGGACCACATGGGTGGCCCCAGATCTTAACGGGTGCGCTCAAGCTCGGGACACATTCATCTGCCCTTATGACGTGGTAGAACACGCAGCCCCTTTGTCTGGTTTCGATTGGGTTGGGATAGAGTGGAACTGCATCATTAAAATAGTAGCAGGAAAGCATTTCCCCGTACAATCTGGGTACCGAGGGAAAGGTGAGTATTGTGTCACCACCATACACCGGGAATACCTGTGTGGTAACAACCTGACTTGTCCCATTGTGGCGGGAACTTTTTGCTTTACCCCAGTTCAACCTGTAAGACTTGGGGCGCGGGGTTGATTAAGTATTTATTCGCATAGGCAACTAGATATCGCTGTAGAAGATAAATTAAAAGAGCAATTACACCAGTACGTGACTCGATTCGGCTATGACATTCCACCTCTACCAGAACAACTGGTAGAGTTAATGCAACGAGTTAGTTAGTCTCAAAAGTACTTTTATACGCTGGCCCAGATAAACCGGAACCTACGCAAAGAAATATATAAGATTGGGGACGATTCATTCTGGTGGGATATCGGTATGAGTATTGAGGTTCATCCCTGGATAAGAATTATCTCCCACGATTTGTTCATTGTTCTGTTGGTGATTTTGTTATAGAAACATAGAAACATAGAAGATAGGAGCAGGAGTAGGCCATTCGGCCCCTCGAGCCTGCTCCGCCATTTAATGAGATCATGGCTGATCATTCAAATTCAGTACCCTGTCCCTGCTTTCTCCCCATTTCCCTTGATTACTTTAGCCTTAAGAAATATATCTATCTCCTTCTTGAACATATTTAATTAATTGGCCTCAACTGCCTTCTGTGGTACAGAATTCCACAGGTTCACCACTCTCTGGGTGAAGAAATTCCTCCTCATCTCAGTCCTAAATGGCTTACCCCTTATCCTTAGACTGTGAACCATGGTTCTGCACTCCCCCGCCATCTAGTATGTCTAGTCCTGTTAGAATTTTATAAGTTTGAATGAGATCTCCTCTCATTCTTCTCAACTCTAGCGAATAAATGCCTAATGGACCCAATCACACTTCATACGTCATTCCTGCCATCCCAGGTATCAGTCTGGTGAATCTTCGCTGCACTCCCTCCATGGCAAGAACATCCTTCTTCAGATAAGGCGACCAAAACTGCACACAATACTCAAGGTGTGGTCTCACCAAGGCCCTGTAAAGCTACAGCAAGACATCCTTGCTCCTGTATTTGAATGCTCTCGCTATGAAGGCCAACATACCATTTGCCTTCTTAACCGCCTGCTGCACCTGCATGCTTACCTTCAGCGACTGGTGCACAAGGACACCCAGATCTCGTTGCACTTCTCCTTCTCCCAATCTATTGCCGTTCAGATAATAATCTGCCTTCCTGTTTTTGCTACCAAAGTGGATAACCTCGCATTTATCCACATTATTACAGCATGTGGCATGCATCTGCCCAATCACCCAAACTGTCCAAATCATACTGGAGTTTATCTGCATCCTCCTCGCAGCACACACGCCCACCCAGCTTTGTGTCGTCTGCAAACTTAGAGATATTACATCTAGTTCCCTCATCTAGATCATTAATATATATTGTGAATAGCTGGGGTCCTAGCACCGATCCCTGCGGTACCCCACTAGTCACTGCCTGCCACTCGGAAAAAGACCCGTTTATTCCAACTCTTTGTTTCCTGTCTGCCAACCAGTTCTCTATCCAAATCAGTACCTTACCCCCAATCCCATGTCCTTTAAATTTGCACGCTAATCTCTTATGCGGGACCTTATCGAAAGCCTTCTGAAAGTCCAAATACACCACATCCACTGGTTCTCCCTTATCTATTCTACCAGTTACATCCACAAAAAATTCCAGTAGGTTAGTCAAGCATGATTTACCTTTTGTAAATCCATGTTGGCTTTGTCCGGTCCTGTCACTGTTTTCCAAGTTATATTTACTAACGATAACTTGTCGAGTCAACCGACGGCGCAAGCAGCAAGCATTGGTCAAGCTGTTACATTACAGGCCGAAGGAAGAACATAGCGCCGACAAGTTGTAAGTGCCTGTGGACCTTTGCTCGGATGCACAGCTACTTGAGGGTAGACAATGTAGAACACACTATTTGAGGGTGGACACTGTACAACACACTATTTGAGGGTGAACACTGTAGAACACACTATTTGAGGGTGGACACTGTACAACACACTATTTGAGGATGGACACTGTACAACACACTATTTGAGGGTGAACACTGTAGAACACACTATTTGAGGATGGACACTGTACAACACACTATTTGAGGGTGAACACTGTAGAACACACTATTTGAGGGTGGACACTTTACAACACACTATTTGAGGGTGGACACTGTACAACACACTATTTGAGGGTGGACACTATACAACACACTGTTTGAGGGTGGACACTGTACAACACACTATTTGAGGGTGGACACTGTACAACACACTATTTGAGGGTGGACACTGTACAACACACTATTTAAGAACATAAGAACATAAAAAATAGGAGCAGGAGTAGGCCAATTGGCCCCTCGAGCCTGCTCCGCCATTCTATAAGATCATGGCTGATCTGACCCTAACCGCCAATCTACTATCACAGAACCATCTCATGAACCTAACAGAATTGGACACACGAAATAGGAGCAGCATCAGTCTACACGGCCCCTGGGCCCGCTACGCTACCCACAGGGCCATGAACGATCCGAACCTAGACTCATGTCCAAATTCCTGCCCGCTCCCCGTAACCCTTAATTCCCTTTACTTTGAGGGTGGACACTGTGGAACACACTATTTGCTGTAACAGTTGATCAAATTTTACCATCATGCTTCACGAGGACAAAGATTGTTTACTGTGAGAACTTTGCAAAATAAACAGTTTGATGTGCAAGCTACAAAAGCTGCCAATTGCCTTTCAACAGATATGGAAAACAAGCTAATTGAGTTTCTGTGGGAACATGCTGTGAAATGAGTGCAATAATGAAACATCTTCAGATTATGGAATGGACCGAGCCTTGAGACACACAGTTGCTCAACGAACTAATGATAAGAGGGTCTGAGAAACAATTAATGACGATTATGCCATACAGTTAGAAACATGATTGCTGTGGGCGAGTTGGCAAGTTTTGGCGTATAAGTGTTGTTGGACACTGACATCCGGGGCTGTAGTCGATGGTGACCTGGTCAGGTGCCAGTTACAGTTAGTCATCTGTCATCGTTGAATTGACCTCTCATCTGGTGAATAGTATGTATGTGGTTTTGTTACAATCACCTGAGCTTAAAGTCAATGATATTAGAAGCTTGCTTGTGATAAGTACATGAATTGATTATAGATGGTATTCTGGGAATTACTTGTAACCTCTTGTTGATTTTTAAGTAAAAGAAGTTTCACAGATTCATTGGGTTTTGTGTTGTTTGTTCCACTGGTCTGAACTCTATAAACTGTCAGACAATCAGAACGACTTACAGTTCTGACCGAGACATCCTCCAGAGGAACGTGACCGAGACCTCCTCCAATGGGGACTGACTGAGATCTCCTCCAGAGCAGACTGACCGAGACCTCCTCCAGAGGGACTGACCGAGACCTCCTCCAGAGGGACTGACCGAGGCCTCCTCCAGAGACTGACCGAGACCTCCTCCAGAGACTGACCGAGACATCCTCCAGAGCAGGCTGACCGAGACCTCCTCCAGAGACTGACCGAGACCTCCTCCAGAGGAGACTGACCGAGACCTCCTCCAGAGGAGACTGACCGAGACCTCCTCCAGAGACTGACATCACCCTTCACCAGAGGGACTGACCGAGACCTCCTCCAGAGACTGACCGAGACCTCCTCCAGAGACTGACCGAGACCTCCTCCAGAGACTGACCGAGACCTTCTCCAGAGACAGACCGAGACCTCCACCAGAGGGACTGACCGATACCTCCTCCAGAGACTGACCGAGACCTCCTCCAGAGACTGACCGAGACCTCCTCCAGAGATTGACCGAGACCTCCACCAGAGGGACTGACCGAGACCTCCTCCAGAGGGACTGACCGAGGCCTCCTCCAGAGACTGACCGAGACCTCCTCCAGAGACTGACCGAGACATCCTCCAGAGCAGGTTGACCGAGACCTCCTCCAGAGACTGACCGAGACCTCCTCCAGAGGGACTGACCGAGGCCTCCTCCAGAGACTGACCGAGACCTCCTCCAGAGACTGACCGAGACCTCCTCCAGAGGAGACTGACCGAGACCTCCTCCAGAGGAGACTGACCGAGACCTCCTCCAGAGACTGACATCACCCTTCACCAGAGGGACTGACCGAGACCTCCTCCAGAGACTGACCGAGACCTCCTCCAGAGACTGACCGAGACCTCCTCCAGAGACTGACCGAGACCTTCTCCAGAGACAGACCGAGACCTCCACCAGAGGGACTGACCGATACCTCCTCCAGAGACTGACCGAGACCTCCTCCAGAGACTGACCGAGACCTCCTCCAGAGATTGACCGAGACCTCCACCAGAGGGACTGACCGAGGCCTCCTCCAGAAACTGACCGAGACCTCCTCCAGAGGATACAGACCGAGACCTCCTCCAGAGGGACTGACCGAGGCCTCCTCCAGAGGGACTGACCGAGGCCTCCTGTAGAGGGACTGACCGAGGCCTCCTCCAGAGACAGATAAAGACCTCCTCCAGAGTGGTCAACCGAGACCTCCTCCAGAGGGGACAGACCGAGACCTCCTCCATAGACTGATCGAGACCTCCTCCAGAGGGGACTGACCGAGACCTCCTCCATAGACTGATCGAGACCTCCTCCAGAGGGGACTGACTGAGACCTCCTCCAGAGGGGACTTCCGAGGCCTCCTCCAGAGGAGAGTGATCGAGACCTTCTCCAGAGGAGACTGACCGAGGCCTCCTACAGAGGAGAATAACCGAGACCTCTTCCAGAGGAGACTGACCGAGACCTCCTCCAGAGGGGACTGACCGAGACCTCCTCCAGAGGGGAATAACCGAGACCTCCTCCACAGGGGACTGACCGAGACCTCCTTCAGAGACTGACAGAGACCTCCTACAGAGACTGACCGAGACCTCCTCCAGAGGAGACTGACCGAGACATCCTCCAGAGGAGACTGACCGAGACCTCCTCCAGAGGAGACTGACCGAGACCTCCTCCAGAGACTGACCGAGACCTCCTCCAGAGACTGACCGAGAACTCCTCCAGAGGAGACTGACCGCGACCACCTCCAGAGGGGACTGACCGAGACCTCCTCCAGAGACTGACCGAGACCTCCTCCAGAGGAGACTGACCGAGATCTCCTCCAGAGGAGACTGACCGAGACCTCCTCTAGAGGGTACTGACCGAGACCTCCTCCAGAGGAGACTGACCGAGATTTCCTCCAGAGACTGATCGAGACCTCCTCCAGAGGAGACTGATCGAGACCTCCTCCAGAGACTGACCGAGACCTCCTCCAGAGACTGATCGAGACCTCCTCCAGAGGAGACTGATCGAGACCTCCTCCAGAGACTGACCGAGACCTCTTCCAGAGTCTGACCGAGACCGCCTCCAAAGACTGACCGAGACCTCCTCCAGAGACTGACCGAGACCTCCTCCAGAGACTGACCGAGACCTCCTCCAGAGACTGACCGAGAACTCCTCCAGAGACTGACCGAGACCTCCGCCAGAGGAGACTGACCGAGACCTCCTCCAGAGACTGACCGAGACCTCCTCCAGAGACTAACCGAGATCTCCTCCAGAGACTGACCGAGACCTCCTCCAGAGACTGACCGAGACCTTCTCCAGAGACAGACCGAGACCTCCTCCAGAGACTGACCGAGACCTCCTCCAGAGACTGACCGAGACCTCCTCCAGAGGATACTGACCGAGACCTCCTCCAGAGACTGACCGAGACCTCCTCCAGAGACTGACCGAGACCTCCTCCAGAGACTGACCGAGACCTCCTCCAGAGACTGACTGAGACCTCCTCCAGAGACTGACCGAGACCTCCTCCAGAGACTGACCGAGATCTCCTCCAGAGACTGACCGAGACCTCCTCCAGAGGAGACTGACCGAGACCTCCCCCAGAGACTGACCGAGACCTCCTCCAGAGACTGACCGAGATCTCCTCCAGAGACTGACCGAGACCTCCTCCAGATGACTGACCGAGACCTCCTCCAGAGACTGACCGAGACCTCCTCCAGAGACTGACCGAGACCTCCTCCAGAGACTGACCGAGACCTCCTCCAGAGACTGACCGAGACCTCCTCCAGAGACTGACCGAGACCTCCTCCAGAGACTGACCGAGACCTCCTCCAGAGACTGACCGAGACCTCCTCCAGAGATTGACCGAGACCTTCACCAGAGACTGACCGAGTCCTCCTCCAGAGACTGACCGAGACCTCCTCCAGAGACTGACCGAGACCTCCTCCAGAGACTGACCGAGACCTCCTCCAGAGACTGACCGAGACCTCCTCCAGAGGAGACTGACCGAGACCTCCTCCAGAGGAGACTGACCGAGACCTCCTCCAGAGACTGACCGAGACCTCCTCCAGAGACTGACCGAGACCTCCTCCAGAGACTGACCGAGACCGTCTCCAGAGACTGACCTAGACCTCCTCCAGAGACTGACCGAGACCTCCTCCAGAGGAGACTGACCGAGACCTCCTCCAGAGACTGACCGAGACCTCCTCCAGAGACTGATCGAGACCTCCTCCAGAGACTGACCGAGACCCCCTCCAGAGACTGACCGAGACCTCCTCCAGAGACTGATCGAGACCTCCTCCAGAGGAGACTGACCGAGACCTCCTCCAGAGACTGACCGAGACCTCCTCCAGAGACTGACCGAGACCTCCTCCAGAGGAGACTGACAGAGACCTCCTCCAGAGACTGACCGAGACCTCCTCCAGAGACTGACCGAGACCTCCTCCAGAGGGGACTGACCGAGTCCTCCTCCAGAGACTGACCGAGACCTCCTCCAGAGACTGACCGAGACCTCCTCCAGGGACTGACCGAGACCTCCTCCAGAGACTGACCGAGACCCCCTCCAAAGACTGACCGAGACCTCCTCCAGAGGAGACTGACCGAGACCTCCTCCAGAGACTGACCGAGACCTCCTCCAGAGACTGACCGAGATCTCCTCCAGAGACTGACCGAGACCTCCTCCAGAGACTGACCGAGACCTCCACCAGAGACTGACCGAGACCTCCTCCAGAGACTGACCGAGACCTCCTCCAGAGACTGACCGAGACCTCCTCCTGAGGGGACTGACCCAGACCTCCTCCAGAGACTGACCGAGACCTCCTCCAGAGACTGACCGAGACCTCCTCCAGAGACTGACCGAGACCTCCTCCAGAGACTGACCGAGACCCCCTCCAGAGGGGACTGACCGAGACCTCCTCCAGAGACTGACCGAGACCTCCTCCAGAGATTGACCGAGACCTTCACCAGAGACTGACCGAGACCTCCTCCAGAGACTGACCGAGACCTCCTCCTGAGGGGACTGACCGAGACCTCCTCCAGAGACTGACCGAGACCTCCTCCAGAGGAGACTGACCGAGACCTCCTCCAGAGACTGACCGAGACCTCCTCCAGAGACTGACCGAGACCTCCTCCAGAGACTGACCGAGACCTCCTCTAGAGCCTGACCGAGACCTCCTCCAGAGACTGACCGAGACCGTCTCCAGGGACTGACAGAGACCTCCTCCACAGACTGACCGAGACCCCCTCCAGAGACTGACCGAGACCTCCTCCAGTGGAGACTGACCGAGACCCCCTCCAGAGACTGACCAAGACCTCCTCCAGAGACTGACCGAGACCTCCTCCAGAGACTGACCGAGACCCCCTCCAGAGACTGACCGAGACCTCCTCCAGTGGAGACTGACCGAGACCTCCGCCAGAGACTGACCGAGACATTCTCCAGAGACTGACATAGACCTCCTCCAGAGACTGACCGAGACCTCCGCCAGAGACTGACCGAGACATTCTCCAGAGACTGACCGAGACCTCCTCCAGAGACTGACCGAGACCTCCTTCAGAGACTGACCGAGACCTTCTCCAGAGACAGACCGAGACCTCCTCCAGAGACTGACTGAGACCTCCTCCAGAGACTGACCGAGACCTCCTCCAGAGACTGACCGAGACCTCCTCCAGAGGGGACTGACCGAGAACTCCTCCAGAGACTGACCGAGACCTCCTCCAGAGACTGACCGAGATCTCCTCCAGAGACTGACCGAGACCTCCTCCAGAGACTGACCGAGACCTCCTCCAGAGACTGACCGAGACCTCCTCCTGAGGGGACTGACCAGTACCTCCTCCAGAGGAGACTGACCGAGACCTCCTCCAGATGGGACTGACCGAGACCTCCTCCAGAGGAGACTGACCGAGACCTCCTCCAGAGACTGACCGAGAACTCCTCCAGAGACTGACCGAGACCTCCTCCAGAGACTGACCGAGACCCCCTCCAGAGGAGACTGACCGAGAACTCCTCCAGAGACTGACCGAGACCTCCTCCAGAGACTGACCGAGACCTCCTCCAGAGACTGACCGAGACCTCCTCCAGAGACTGACCGAGAACTCCTCCAGAGACTGACCGAGACCTCCTCCAGAGACTGACCGAGACCTCCTCCAGAGACTGACCGAGACCCCCTCCAGAGGAGACTGACCGAGAACTCCTCCAGAGACTGACCGAGACCTCCTCCAGAGACTGACCGAGACCTCCTCCAGAGACTGACCGAGACCCCCTCCAGAGGAGACTGACCGAGAACTCCTCCAGAGACTGACCGAGACCTCCTCCAGAGACTGACTGAGACCTTCACCAGAGGGGACTGACCGAGAACTCCTCCAGAGACTGACCGAGACCTCCTCCAGAGACTGACCGAGACCTCCTCCAGAGGGGACTGACCGAGAACTCCTCCAGAGACTGACCGAGACCTCCTCCAGAGACTGACCGAGACCTCCTCCAGAGACTGACCGAGACCTCCTCCAGAGACTGACCGAGACCTCCTCCTGAGGGGACTGACCAGTACCTCCTCCAGAGGAGACTGACCGAGACCTCCTCCAGATGGGACTGACCGAGACCTCCTCTAGAGACTGACCGAGACCTCCTCCAGAGTCTAACCGAGACCTCCTCCAGAGTCTAACCGAGACCTCTCCAGAGGAGACTGACCAAGGCCTCGTTCTCAGGTTAAACCCAATGGGATCCACTTGAATTCTGTCTGTTGATTACCTGGAGTTTATTTCATCTCTGGTCCCTGATTTTGTTACCTCGGGTTAACAAGTTCCTGTTCGATTGGGGCGCTTGTGTTTTAAAGATGTTAAAGCCTGGGCTTACAGTAGCCCGACCTGCAATGTTCAAAACACGTTTTGAGGCAGGAATTCAATTCCCTGCGGGTGTGTACGCGCCAACGGAAATGCCGGTTTTAGGCATGCACTGCGAATGCGCTGGAAACCGGCATTTCCGATCTGTCAAGAAAGCTCTTGACAGATCCTCCGCCTGCCCTGGAGAAGGGCCTCTGCGAGTGGATAGTTCCGCTTTTTGGAGCTCCTCCGCCCTCAGAAAACACTTCCAATTCTTGCACCTGTAAAATTAGGCGCAAGGCCTCCTTTTAACAGTCTAAGAGTTGAGGAAAGTAAAAAAAATGTTCCCGTCTACTTTATCATCTTAAAATACTTCACAGAAAGGTAAGTTTATTTTTAGCCCCTAAAAAACTTTAATTACGTTTTTCAACAATTTAAATTTTTGTTCAAAATAGTTAATTTATGTAATTTATAGTCATTTTAAAAATGCGATTTAAAAAAAAAATGAATTTTAATTATGTTTTGGGATGATCTCTATTCATAGATTTGACAGGTCTTCCTGTCAAATCAATGAATAGAGATTCCCTGCTCTGATTGGCTCCCCGTGGCCCACGTGATCCCAGGGACGCTGCGAACCGCCTGCGCCCCTGGGATACGCGAGCACTGCACACCGGCAGATTGAAGAGGCACAGGAACGGAACGCTGCGATTCCCGGGAGCCCTCCGTTCCAGGCGGAGATTTTTCCAAATCGCAGCCCCCCGCCCGCGGGAGACCTGCGAACGGAATTTCTTTCCCGTTAACTCATGGCGTGATGAACAGAGGCAGAGAAAAATTAAAGCTGGAAGCGTGAACGCGTGGATGGACATGTCAAAATAATGCATGTGTTTCGGAGCGATGTGACAACTTTGAGGGGACATGGAGACCATTTGAGGGATTTTGATGGAGTAAATAGGGAGAAACTATTTCCGGGGCAGGAGGCTTGGTACCCAAAGGACACAAGTTTAAAGTAATTGTAAATGAGCCAGAGCAGAGATGAGGAGGAATTTTTCTGCAGCGAGTTGTTGTTGTCTGGAATGCACTGCCTGAAAGGGTGGTGGAGGCAGATTGTACTTGTATACTTGTAAAGACACAGTTTGCAGGGCTACAGGGAGAGAGAGGGACTAATTGGATCGCTCCGTCAGAGAGCCGGCACAGGCAGGATGGGCCGAATGAGCTGTGTGATTCTATGATTTGTTGCAGATTGATGGGGCCCATTTTTCTGCAGGGTGATGTTGACCATTTTGCGACAGGTTCATGGCGGCCATTTCCCGTTGCCTGTGGGGCCATTTTTAGAGTTCCAGCTGCGCTCTTTTACTGACACTCAGTCTCACCATCTTGTGTAAATTGTATATCCAGCCTCCCGAGTAAGACCCACACGATTCAATAGATCGACAGGTCGCGTCTACAGTGTCGTTTGGAGAAGGTGGGAGGTACTATTGAGGAACCTTTATTTAATATATTAAACCAATGAAGCCAGTTTTTAGTTAAATAACGAGGAGACCAGGCGCGAGCTGATGTAAGCGGTGGAGTTTTATTAACAACACAAGGACAACAACAATAACTCAATTTATATAGCGGCTTTAATGCAATGAAACGTCACAAGGCAATTATCAGATAAAACTTGACACAGATCAACATAAAGGGATTTTAGGACAGATGACTAAAAGCTTTGTGAAACTGGTAGCTTTTAAGAAGCATCTAAAGGAGGAGAGAGAGACAGAGCAGCGAAGAGGTTGATGGAGGTAATTCTAGGGCCTTGGCAGCTGAATCATGGCGCCAATCTGGAGCAGCGAAAATCGAGGAGGTGCAACCGGTCAGAGGAGTGGAGACATCTCGAAGGCTTACAGCGGCACTTGTTAAAGAGTGCTACTCTTCAGTGGCAGAGACACGCACTGTACACAAGGACACTTGTTAGAGAATCCGACTTCTCACTGGGAGAGAAACAGATTGTACACAGGGACACTTGTTAGAGTCTGACTCCTCACTGGGAGAGACACACACTGTACACAGCGAGACTTGTTACAGAGTCAGACTCCTCACTGGGAGAGACACACATTGTACACAGCGACACTTGTTACAGGGTCAGACTCCTCACTGGGAGAGACACACACTGTACACAGCGAGACTTGTTACAGAGTCAGACTCCTCACTGGGAGAGACACACATTGCACACAGCGAGACTTGTTACAGAGTCAGACTCCTCACTGGGAGAGACTCACATTGTACACAGCGACACTTGTTACAGAGTCAGACTCCTCACTGGGAGAGACACACACTGTACACAGGGACAATTGTTACAGAGTCAGACTCCTCACTGGGAGAGACACACACTGTACACAGGGACACTTGTTACAGAGTCTGACTCCTCACTGGGAGAGGCACACTGTACACAGGGACACTTGTTACAGAGTCTGACTCCTCACTGGGAGAGACACACACTGTACACAGGGACACTTGTTACAGAGTCTGACTCCTCACTGGGAGACACACACTCTGTACACAGGGACACTTGTTACAGTGTCCGACTCCTCACTGGGAGAGACACACACTGTACACAGGGACACTTGTTACAGAGTCTGACTCCTCACTGGGAGACGCACACTGTACACAGGGACACTTGTTACAGAGTCTGACTCCTCACTGGGAGAGACACACTGTACACAGGGACACTTGTTACAGAGTCTGACTCCTCACTGGGAGACACACACTGTACACAGAGACACTTGTTACAGTGTCCGACTTCTCACTGGGAGAGACACACACTGTACACAGGGACACTTGTTACAGAGTCTGACTCCTCACTGGGAGAGACACACACTGTACACAGGGACACTTTTTACAGAGTCCGACTCCTAACTGGGAGAGACAGACACTGTACACGGGGACACTTGTTACAGAGTCTGACTCCACACTGGGAGACACACACTGTACACAGGGACACTTGTTACAGAGTCTGACTCCTCACTGGGAGACACACACTCTGTACACAGGGACACTTGTTACAGAGTCTGACTCCTCACTGGGGGAGACACACACTGTACACAGGGACACTTGTTACTGAGTCCGATCCTCACAGGGAGACACACACTGTACACAGGGACACTTGTTACAGAGTCTGTCTCCTCACTGGGAGAGACACACACTGTACACAGGGACACTTGTTACAGAGTCTGACTCCTCACTGGGAGAGACACACACTGTACACAGGGACACTTGTTACAGACTCTGACTCCTCACTGGGAGAGACACACACTGTACACAGGGACACTTATTACAGAGTCCGACTCCTCACTGGGAGAGACACACTCTGTACACAGGGACACTTGTTACTGAGTCCGATCCTCACTGGGAGAGACACACACTGTACACAGACACACTTGTTACAGTGTCCGACTTCTCACTGGGAGAGACACACACTGTACACAGGGACACTTGTTACAGAGTCTGACTCCTCACTGGGAGAGACACACACTGTACACAGGGACACTTGTTACAGAGTCCGACTCCTAACTGGGAGAGACACACACTGTACACAGGGACACTTGTTACAGAGTCTGACTCCTCACTGGGAGACACACATTGTACACAGGGACACTTTTTACAGAGTCTGACTCCTCACTGGGAGAGACACACACTGTACACAGGGACACTTGTTACAGAGTCTGACTCCTCACTGGGAGACACACACTGTACACAGAGACACTTGTTACAGTGTCCGACTCCTCACTGGGAGAGACACACACTGTACACAGGGACACTTGTTACAGAGTCCGACTCCTCACTGGGAGAGACACACACTGTACACAGGGACACTTGTTACAGAGTCCGACTCCTCACTGGGAGAGACACACACTGTACACAGGGACACTTGTTACAGAGTCTGACTCCTCACTAGGAGACACACACTGTACACAGGGGCACTTGTTACAGTGTCCGACTCCTCACTGGGAGAGACACACACTGTACACAGGGACACTTGTTACAGAGTCCGACTCCTCACTGGGAGAGACACACACTGTACACAGGGACACTTGTTACAGAGTCAGACTCCTCACTGGGAGACACACACTGTACACAGGGGCACTTGTTACAGAGTCTGACTCCTCTCTGGGAGAGACACACACTGTACACAGGGACACTTGTTACAGAGTTTGTCTCCTCACTGGGAGAGACACACACTGTACAAAGGGACACTTGTTACAGAGTCTGACTCCTCACTGGGAGAGACACACACTGTACACAGGGACACTTGTTACAGAGTCTGACTCCTCACTGGGAGAGATACACAGTGTACACAGGGACACTTGTTACAGAGTCTGACTCCTCACTGGGAGACACACACTGTACACAGGGACACTTGTTACAGAGTCCGACTCCTCACTGGGAGAGACACACACTGTACACAGGGACACTTGTTACAGAGTCTGACTCCTCACTGGGAGAGACACACAGTGTACACAGGGACACTTGTTACAGAGTCTGACTCCACACTGGGAGAGACAAACACTGTACACAGGGACACTTGTTACAGAGTCTGACTCCACACTGGGAGAGACACACACTGTACACAGGGACACTTGTTACAGAGTCTGACTCCTCACTGGGAGAGACACACACTGTACACAGGGACACTTGTTACAGAGTCTGACTCCTCACTGGGAGAGATACACAGTGTACACAGGGACACTTGTTACAGAGTCTGACTCCTCACTGGGAGAGACACACACTGTACACAGGAAGACTTGTTACAGATTCTGACTCCTCACTGGCAGAGACACACATTGTACACAGGGACACTTGTTACAGAATCTGACTGCTCACTGGGAGAGACACCCAGGAATACTGAGTGCAATTTTCAGTGTCACACTGCAGCCCAGACTGAGCCCCACCCTCGGTCCTTCCTGTCTGTGCATTTCCCCAGTGCCCCATTTGGGATCATACAACCTCGGATATCCTGCAGCTGCAACGTTGTGGGGCCGGACTGCTGAGTCTCGTGACCCTGTGGCTGGGCCTCTGACCTCACAATGGGCGAAGACGGGCGCTCAGCTCGAGCTGGACACCCTTAACTTAAATTAAAATCAAATCAACGGCCGGAAGTGGTCAAATAATGAGAGCAGTGACGTCATCAATTGAACTGTTCACACATCTACACTCAGTCCGGGTCTTGTTCCCTGAAGTGACTTCAGCTGTTTCTCTCTGGTTGAACTGAAATGTTTCCCCTTCAGCCTGAAACAGATTAAAGATTAAACAGGAAATAAACAGATTGAACATCAGTGTAAATAACAGGGAGACTGGGGTTAATATTTCAATAATAATTACAGACAAATATTACCCATAATAGTGACTGAATCCCATTTATATTTTATTTATTATATTAAACATTAACACAAACACTCACCGGATCTGCTCCAGACTCCGGCAGGTCAGTATGAGGCGGCAGAGAGCGGGGACAGATCGGTCTGTGAAGGAGTTATATCCCAGGTTCAGATCCGTCAGTGAGCGGATTGTACTGAGAGCGGAGGAGAGATCCTCGGCACAAGAATCTGTGAGACCGACAGCCTCCAGCCTGGGGATCAGAGAGAGAAATAACAGGAATCAGAGTAAATCCCCAGAGTTTATTAATAACACTGTTACTGATACTAATAACAATGTTCAGTGTCAGACATCCAGTTATTATAAACACAATCTCACACAGTCTGGTACTTACCCCAGTTTCTGTAGTTTACAGTCCGGGTTCCTCAGAGCCACAGACAGTAGTTTCACTCCTGAATCTCCCAGTTTATTATCACTCAGGTCCAGATGCGTCAGTGAGCGGTTTGTACTGAGAGCGGAGGCGAGATCCTCGGCACAAGAATTTAAGAGACCGACATAACTCAGCCTGGGGATCAGAGAGAAATAACAGGAATCAGAGTAAATCCCCAGAGTTTATTAATAACATTATTACTGATACTATTAATAATGTTCAGTGTTAGACATCCAGTTATTATAAACACAATTTCTCAGTCTGGTACTTACCCCAGTGACTGTATTTTACAGTCCGGTTTCCTCAGAGCCGCAGACACTAGTTTCACTCCTGAATCTCCCAGTTTATTATAACCCAGGTTCAGAATCGTCAGTGAGCGGTTTGTACTGAGAGCGGAGACGAGATCCTCGGCACAAGAATCTGTGAGACCGACACTCCATAGACTGGGGATCAGAGAGAGAGAAATAACAGGAATCAGAGTCAATCCCCAGAGTTTATTAATAACACTATTACTGATACTAATAACAATGTTCAGTGTCAGACATCCAGTTATTATAAACACAATCTCACACAGTCTGGTACTTACCACAGTGTCTGTATTTTACAGTCCGGGTGCCTCAGAGCCACAGACACTAGTTTCACTCCTGAATCTCCCAGTTTATTATAACCCAGGTTCAGAATCGTCAGTGAGCGGTTTGTACTGAGAGCGGAGACGAGATCCTCGGCACAAGAATCTGTGAGACCGACACTCCATAGACTGGGGATCAGAGAGAGAGAAATAACAGGAATCAGAGTCAATCCCCAGAGTTTATTAATAACACTATTACTGATACTAATAACAATGTTCAGTGTCAGACATCCAGTTATTATAAACACAATCTCACACAGTCTGGTACTTACCCCAGTTTCTGTATTTTACAGTCCGGGTTCCTCAGAGCCGCAGACAGTAGTTTCACTCCTGAATCTCCCAGTTCATTGTCGCTCAGGTTCAGATCCGTCAGTGAGCGGTTTGTACTGACAGAGGAGGCGAGATCCTCGGCACAAGAATCTGTGAGACCGACACTATGCAGCCTGGGGATCAGAGAGAGAAATAACAGGAATCAGTGTCAATCCCCAGAGTTTATTAATAACACTATTACTGATACTAATAATAATCTTCAGTGTCAGATATCCAGTTATTATAAACACAATCTCACACAGTCTGGTACTTACCGCAGTTTCTGTATTTTACAGTCCGGGTTCCTCAGAGCCGCAGACACTAGTTTCACTCCTGAATCTCCCAGTTTATTGCGGCTCAGTCTAAACACAGAGAGAGAAACAAACTGAATCAAAGCCCGGATCTGATATATTTTTCTCTCTCGGATATTACAACAATCACTGAAAGTACTTCAGGAATTTAATAACCCGGTTTCCCCCCGCGAATTCCCCCCTGGGCGGGTTGATTCGGTGGCGGGTCGGGACCCCGCTCGGGAGAATTCAAGAAGCTGGTTTGATGACGCGCATATTTAGTTGGACATTTGTGCTGTCAGTATTTTACAGTATTGAGGTGCTGCAAACACGGACAACCTCTGCACAGATGTGCACGGCTGCACCCAGACTCTCCGATACCACCCTTCACTTCCAAGGGCGGAAGAGACCTCCACAGGAGACCAACGCAGCCTGATTCTATATTGCACAGTGGGGCTCAAGCAGGGATGTCGTCAGGAGGATCAGGCTGCAGTGGCGCAAACCTTTCAATGATCTCAGTAGATCACGAAACGTTACTGCAAAGCCACACTCAACCTCATCCTGCTGTGCCATTCATCACATCCCCATCACTCTGCCTTCCCTACCCTACTTCTGCACATCCTTACTCACACCAACTTACCTTGTACCTCCACCCATCCCCCTCTATCTATATTATCACATCCCCATCTCACTAGCCACCCCTCACACTCACCCTCATCCTAGTCCAATCATACCAACTAACAACACACAAGGGTAGGCAATTGTGTGTTTTAGCCAATGTTCATGTGAAGTTACATTAATGTGGTGTCAAACATTGAAACCTTTATTTTCAACACTTTCCGTTTTTCGACAGATTTGTCTGCACCTTTGCATGCGGCTTAGTGAGTTGCAGTGAATGGTGAGACATAACGGAACTCCCCGCAATGCTGATGAGTGTGACAGGAATGGTTTGGGCATTGTAGGGATGCTTTATGTTTTTGGTGTGGGCTGGTGGCAACCTGGCGCATCATGTGTCATCCAGGGCGTGCAGTGTCATGTGAAGAAAATCTGGTCATCGTGAGGCCATCTCTGGAGACCCGGTCAGCAATGTGGTCGGGTGTTGATGCCCTCTGTGCTGTGCAGCATCAGGCGTTGCGGAACAGGTTGGTGGTGTTGTTGGTGCTGCTGGTGTGACTGTTGCTGCAGGTGTGGGACTCTGAGGCCCAAGGTGAGACAGTATAAACCACACCCATGCTGATGTAATAGATAGCAGGTGAATTTGAGATGTCAGGAGCGATCTGTCAATGGTGAGAGAGATTGTTCCATTGAGGGGACACTGGATAGAGAGTTTGCTCCAAACACTTGCAACCAGCATAAAGCTCAATCTATCTTCAAAATGCAGTAAGCAACAGCTTCTGTGCTTGGAAAGTGAAGAGCTGTGAGATGGGAGCTTTTATAGCACATTTCCAGCTGTGAAGTAATGAGACGATTCCATGGCCTTTCAACTCCCGCCCTGCTTAACTGACGTGATCCCCGAGCAGCGTGGACCACGTGGGCGACCTGGTAAACTCTGACGGTGAGCTGAAAATAGTTGTCAATCCTTTGTTAACAAGATAATAATTGCCTCACTCGCCGCTGCATGTTGGGTCTGCTCAGCGCCGAAAGACCCGACATTTGGGAAAGGCGCGTGGCGGCGGGTTGACAGCGGGGTCCCGACCCGCTGGGGAAAAATCCAGTTTCCCACCCGACCCGTCCCCGATCCCGCAAAATTCACCCCTATTCCTGTAACTGGGAATGGATCGCAGTCTGTCCAGCTCCCCATATATTCAGGGACTGTCAGTAAATGTATTTATTAAATAAAGTGCTGTCTCTGCGACGCCTTTAAATGTCACTCAGTCCGGTCTCATTCCCTGATGATCAGAATTACCCTCCTGGAGCTCAGTGAACGGCCTCGTCATGCTTGGAGAAACTTATCTCATTTCTGCTGCTCCTTAAATCCCGGATTTTAAGGGAATGGGGTGACTTTCCTAAAATTAAATGATAAAGCGGTGATTCCCTGTACTTTATACTCTGTGCATTATATTAATCTGTGTAATATCCCAGGGTGATTTGTATTGTGAAAGGGTATCTGCTGCTGTAAAATCCGTCGCCCAGGATTTTATATAATAAGGAGAATTTATTCTGAAATAAAAAGAGAAAATACTGGAAGTACAAGTAAATCGCTGTTTTATCTGGAAGGAATGTTTGGGGCCCTGGACAGTGGGAAGGGAAGAGGTAAAAGGCCTAGTGCTGCATCTCCTGCCCTTGCACGGAAAGGTGTCCTGGGAAGGGGAAGGGGTGTTAGGGGTGATTGAGGACTGGACCAGGGTGTCACGGAGGGAGTGGTCCCTTCAGAATGCTGAGGTGAGGGGAAGATGTGTTTGATGGTGGGATCACGTTGGAGGTGGCAGAAATGGTGGAGGATGATCCGTTCAATGTGGAGGCTGGTGGGGTGAAAGGTGAGGATAAGGAAAACCCTATAGTGGTTCCGGGAGGGAGGGGAAGGGGTGAGAGCAGAAGTGCGGGGAATAGAATGGACACGGTCAAGATCCGTGTTAACCACAGTGGAGCGGAATCCTCGGTTGAGGAAAAAGGAAGACATGTCGGAAGCACTAATATGGAACGTGGATCCTCAGAGCAGATTGGCAAGAAAATTGGCCAGAAAAAGCAGTAAACCTGAGGATTGGGAGCAGTTTAGGATTCAACAAAGGAGGACAAAGGGATTAATTAGGAAGGGGAAAATACAATATGAGAGGAAGCTTTCTTGGAACATAAGAACTGAGTGTAAAAGCTTTTATAGATATGTGAAAAGATAAAGATTGGTGAAATCAAGCTTAGGTCCCTTGCAGTCAGAATCAGGGGAACTTATAATGGGGAACAAAGAAATGGCAGACCAATTAAATACATATTTGGTTCTGTCTTCACAAAGGAGGACACAAATAAACTCCCAGAGATGTCGGGGAACATAAGGTCTGATGAAAGGGAGGAACTGAAAGAAATCAGTATTTGTAGGGAAATGGTGTTAGGGAAATTGGCGGGATTGAAGGCCGATAAATCCCCAGGGCCTGATAATCTACATCCTAGGGTACTTAAGGATGTGGCCCTAGAAATAGTAGATGCATTGCTGATCACCTTCCAACATTCGATGGAATCTGGAACTGTACCCATGGATTGGAGGGTAGCTAGTGTTACCCCACTATTCAAAAAAGGTGGTAGAGAGAAAACGGGGAATTACAGTAAGCCTGACATCGGTAGTGGGGAAAATGCTAGAGTCCATTATAAAATATGTAATAGCTGAGCACTTGGAAAACAGTGACAGGATCGGACAAAGTCAACATGGATTTACAAAAGGTAAATCGTGCTTGACTAATCTACTGGAATTTTTTGAAGATGTAACTGGTAAAATAGATAAGTGAGAACCAGTGGATGTGGTGTATTTGGCATTTTAAAAGACATTCGCTAAGGTCCCGCATAAGAGATTAGCGTGTAAAGTTAAGGCACATGGGATTGGGGGCAAGGTATTGACTTGGATAGAAAACTGGTTGGCAGACAGAAAGCAAAGAGTTGGAATAAACGGGTCTTTTTTTCCCGAGTGGCAGGCAGTGACTAGTGGGGTACCGCAGAGATCGGCCCTTGGACCCCAGCTATTCACAATATATATTAATGATCTCGACAAGGGAACTAGATGTAATATCTCCAAGTTTGCAGACGACACAAAGCTGGGTGGGCGTGTGTGCTGTGAGGAGGATGCAGAGAAACTCCAGGATGTTTTGGACAGGTTGGGTGATTGGGCAGAAGCATGGCAGATGCAATATAACGTGGATAAATGCGAGGTTATACACTTTGGTGTCAAAAACAGGAAGGCAGATTATTATCTGAATGGCAATAGATTGGGAGAAGGGGAAGTGCAACGATACCTGGGTGTCCTTGTGCACCAGTCGCTGAAGGTAAGCATGCAGGTGCAGCAGGCGGTTAAGAAGGCAAATGGTATGTTGGCCTTCGTAGCGAGAGGGTTTGAGTACAGGAACAAGGATGTCTTGCTGCAGTTGTACAGGGCCTTGGTGAGACCACATCTTGAGTATTGTGTGCAGTTTTGGTCGCCTTATCTGAGGAAGGAGGTTCTTGCCATGGAAGGAGTTCAGCGAAGATTCACCAGACTGATACCTGGGATGGCAGGAATGACGTATGAGGAGAGATTTGGTCGATTGGGCTTATGCTTGCTGGAGTTTTGAAGAATGAGAGGGGATCTCATTGAAACTTATAAAATTCTGAAAGGACTGGACAGACTAGATGCAGGAAGGATGTTCCCGATGGTCGGGGTGTCCAGAACCAGCGGTCACAGCCTAAGAATAAGGTGTAAGCCATTTAGGACAGAAATGAGGAGGAATTTCTTCAACCAGAGAGTGGAGAACCTGTGGAATTCTCTACCACAGAAGGCAGTAGAGGCCAATTCATTAAATATATTCAAGAAGGAGTTGGATATATTTCTTAAGGCTAAAGGGATCAAGGGATATGGGGAGAAAGCAGGGACAGAGTTCTGAATTTGGATGATCAGCCATGATCGCTTTGAATGGCGGAGCAGGCTCGAGTGGCCGAATGGCCTACTCCTGCTCCTATCTTCTAAGTTTCTATGTTTCTATGCGGCAGAGACGGAAAAACTGGGAGAACGGACCAGGGTCCATACAGGAAGCGGGGTGGGAGGAAGTGTATTCCAGGTAGCTGTGGGAATCAGAGGGCTTATAGTGAATGTTTGTCAATAGCAGCAATAGAGTTTATTCTGTCCCGTTACAAGTTTTAAATGTCCCTGTGCTCCTAGTTTATAGGGGAGCGGAGTCTCTCACTTTATTCCCATTAAACTGGCTCTACATTTATTTCAGGTGTAACTGGCCTGACAGTTTTTGGGGAATTTTCAGAAGTTCCCTCCCCGAGCGGGGCCTCACACACAGAGGGGGCGGATTATGGGGAATTCCCGGGATCACTGCCCCCGGTTTACCCAGGAGCCGCCCGCTGTGTGCGAGGCCCCACCGCTGGCCGGTGTGTGTCTGTACTCCGGTTAGATTGGAACCTTTTCACCGGCAGGTTTAAGAACCTGAATATCAATCTTTACTCAATGTTCAGGACTGTGAATAATTGTAAACATTTACAGCTGAAAGAATTCCCGATTCCCCAATATTCCCAATCCAGGAAACTAACCCCTCGACAGGACACACCCTGCATGGTATTGGAGTAAATATCGAACTGTTCGTGATTTAAACTCGGGTTTCTCTCATGTTTCCTGTTGAAATGGTGGACGTGGAAAATATTTTAATTAATTTTATCTTTACTGCTTTATGTTATGTTTACATTCCACTGTCAACCCTTATTAAATATGATTTATTGTACTGTAATTCAATTATCAGACTCTCAGTGACCTGTATTTGCTGATCTGATAAAGACTGTAAAATCCCAACTTGTTCACAAGGATCCATTTTAGATTCTCCAGTCCTTAGGGAATTACTGACTGATCCTCTTATTATTAGTCATATTTGTGTTGAATCTGCTTCTCTCTGGTTTAACTGAACTGTTTGTTTTCCCTTCAATACGGAGCAACAACACAATCCCTGACTGATCTCCAATTCACCCAACAGTTAGAGACAAAGAAACAGTTACCTCAACACCCGGCATTTGTGCAGTACGGGTCCCAGCCGCTGGAGTCCTTCACACTGAATGGAGCAGTCCTGTAGGTCGAGGATTTCTATTGTATCACAGAGACCAATGACATGAGACAGGACCGCACAGTCAATCGGAGTCAATGTCAATCCACTAAATGTAAGTGATTCCACAGATCCCACTGTTTTCCGAGCCAATGCTTTATTCTGAGACTCAAACAGGAAGTGGAATGTGTTCAGGAGATTCCTTTGATCAGTTTCACTCCCTGTGTTCCCAATCTGTCCTTCAACCTTCTCCATCACCCAGTCAATCACTCGGCAGGTGGTTTGATGAAGAAATGGACCCAGAAACTCCTCCAGGGGCCGAGCTGCATGTGGGGAGGAGAGACCAGCAACAAAACGGAGAAATATCTCAAATCGCCCATCTTCGTTGCTGTGGGATTCTCTGAGGAGTTTCAGGATGTCCCCAGGATCTGGAGTCAGGAATTGTGCGAGTGCGGCTACAAACTCTTGGATGGTGAGGTGCGGGAATGTGTACACCACGCTCTGGGCAGATTCATCTCTCTCCAAAAGTTCCATGATGAACCCAGACAGGAACTGGGAAGGTTGCAGACTGTACTTGATCAAATCTCCATTTCCAAACACAATCTTCTTCTCGGAGACTCCTGTGAAGGCCATCTCACCAAGCTTCAGTAACACATCACGGGGGCTTTCAATCTCTCGGCCATGGTTTTTCAGAATGTTGTAAATATAGTAGGAATATAGTTGGGTGATGGTCTTGGGAACTCGCTGCTGATTCCTGTCTCTTTGTGTAAAGAAGGGGCCCAGTGAGAGGCTGAGGATCAAGCAGTAGGAAGGGTTGTAGGACATTGTGTACAGGATCTCGTTCTCCTCCACGTGTTTGAATACAGCTGCTGCCACCATCTGATCTTCAAAAAACTTGTTGAAATATTCCTTCCGTTCTTCACCAACAAATCCCAGGATTTCAGCCGAGACACTGATCTCAGCCTTTTCCAATAAATGTAATGCAGTGGGGCGGCTGGTCACTAGCACTGAACATCCTGGGAGCAGCTTGTGCTGTATTAAACTGTACACAATGTCAGACACTTCACACCAGTCTTCAGGATCTGTGCACATGTGCTGAGGTTCTGTATTTCTCCGATTGTCAGCAAAATCGATCCTGTCCTTGAATTCATCCAAACCATCGAATATAAACAGCAATTCCTCTGGGTTCTTCCAGAGCTCTCTCAGAATATTCCCAAAGTAAGGATACAGATCCAGTATCAGATTCCTTAGGTTTATTCTACAGTTAATAGCGTTCAAATCCCGGAATTTAAAGCTGAAAACAAATTGAAACTGTGGGTATATTTTCCCAGTGGCCCAGTCATGAACAATCTTTTGTACCATTGTTGTTTTTCCAATCCCCGGGATTCCGCTCACTGCTCCTGAACTCCCAGACTTGGATTTTCTCCGGGAAAAACTGCTGTGGAATAATTGATCAGTTCGGATTTTCTCCAGTTCTCCCCGGAGGTGTTTCTTTCTCCACTCTTCATGGTCTCGGCCTCTTGCCAGCAGTTCATGTTCTACAAGTGTCCGAGCTCGAACAGTAGAAATGACCGTTAGCTCAGCGTATCGATCAACCAGCTGGAAAATCTTAACCTTCTCCTTTATTAGGATAGTGTTCACTCTCAGTGTTTCAGTTTGTACCCGGAGTGTGTCCTTGTGTTTCTGTTGAACATCTTCAATTAGAAGAGACAGAAAGTGGACTCAATGTTAGTTGTATAGACAAAAAACAACTTCTCTCAACTATTCAGTAAAATGTAACAAGATTTAATTCAAAGATTCAATAGAGGTGTGTGTAAAAATTAAAACTCAGTTAATGGAAACTGTGCTTGAAAGTGAACAATGGCCGAGGAAAGTTTCAAATCCTCACTTGATTCTAATATTCGCTGAACACGCAGATTTCTATGAAGGTGATATTTTCCATCTGATGGTTAATATTATTCGGCCTGCCCTGTGCTATAGACATCTCATTAAAAATCCACACAAGATCCTGTTTATACTACAGCAGAGGTTAGAATGGATCAATATATGAAACCATCACTGGTGATCATCTTCTGCCGCAATGGAATACGTGATTGTTTGCTCACAGAGAGGGACAAGGTGCAGAAGATCCACTGTTACGGCATTAGGCCTTGGACAGGTTTCTGGGATAGTGTGGGCACTGGGAAAGTGACAGACTGTGAATGGCCAGTTGTCCCACTATTATTGTCTCAGACCATGGGCAGGTGATCTGGGGTAGTGTGGGTAATGGGAGAGGGTCAGACTGTGAATGGTCAGAAGTTTAATCGTTAGTGTGTCAGGTCCTGGGCAGGTTATCTGGGGTAGTGTGGGCACTGGGAGAGGGACAGACTGTGAATGTACAGAAGTTCCACCGTTACTGTGTCAGGTCCTGGGCAGGTTATCTGGAGTAGTGTGAGCACTGGGAGAGGGACAGACTGTGAATGGACAGAAGTTCCAACCATAGTGTCTCAATTCCTGGGCAGGTTATCTGTGGTAGACTGGGCAGTGGGACAGAGACAGACTGTGAATGTACAGAAGTTGCACCGTTACTGTGTCATGTCCTGGGCAGGTTATCTGGGGTAGTGTGGGCACTGGGAGAGAGACAGACTGTGAATGGACAGAAGTTCCACCGTTAGTGTGTCTGGTCCTGGGCAGGTTATCTGGGGTACATAGATACATAGATACATAGAAGATAGGAGCAGGAGTAGGCCATCCGGCCCTTCGAGCCTGCTCCGCCATTTAATGAGATCATGGCTGATCCTCCAATTCAGTATCCCGTCCCCACCTTCTCTCCGTAACCCTTAACCCCTTTTGCCTGTAGAAATATATCTAATTCCCTCTTAAATATATTTAATGAGCTGGCGTACACTGCCCTCTGTGGCAATGAGTTCCACAGGTTCACCACCCTCTGAGTGAAGAAATTCCCCCTCATTTCTGTCCTAAATGGTTTAGCCCTTATCCTTAAATTATGTCCTCTAGTTCTGTTCTCACCCGCCAAGGGAAACATTCCTTCTGCATCTAGTCTGTCTAGACCTGTCAGAATTTTATACACTTCTATGAGGTCCCCTCTCAATCTTCTAAACTCCAGTGTGTACATCCCTAAACTACATAGTCTCTCCTCATAGGTCAATCCCGCCATTCCTGGTATCAGCCTGGTGAATCGCCGCTGCACCCCCTCCATGGCAAGAACATCTTTCCTCAGATGAGGCGACCAAAACTGTACACAGTACTCGAGGTGTGGTCTCACCAGTGCCCTGTACAGCTGCAGCAAGGTATCCCTGTTCCTGTATTCCAACCCTTTTGCTATGAAGGCCAGCATACCGTTTGCCTTCTTGACCGCCTGTTGCACCTGCATGCTCGCCTTCAGTGACTGGTGTACAAGAACACCCAGGTCTCTCTGTACTTCCCCCTCTCCCAATTTATTGCCATTTAAATAATAATTTGCCCTCCCGTTCCTGCACCCAAGGTGGATAACTTCGCACTTGTCCACATTATAGTGCATCTGCCATTTATCCGCCCAATCACCCAGTCTGTCCAAATCGCTCTGGAGCTTCCTGGTCTCCTCCTCTGAGCCCACCCCCCCTCCTAGTTTAGTGTCGTCTGCAAATTTGGAAATGCTGCATTCGACTCCCTGATCCAGGTCATTAATATAAATTGTGAACAGCTGGGGACCCAGGACAGATCCCTGTGGTACCCCACTTGTTACTGCCTGCCATTCAGAAAATGAGCCGTTTATTCCAACTCTCTGTTTTCTATCTGACAGCCAGTTCTCTATCCACGTCAATACTTTCCCCTTTATCCCATGAGCTTCAATTTTCCATGCTAATCTTTTATGTGGGACCTTATCGAAGGCCTTTTGGAAGTCCAGGTACACCACATCTACTGGCTCTCCCCCATCTATTTTACCAGTTACTCCCTCAAAAAATTCCAATAGATTAGTCAAGCACGATTTACCCTTTGTAAATCCATGTTGACTCTGTCCTATCCTGTCCCCATTTGCTAAGTGCTCGGCTATTTCATCCTTAATGATGGACTCCAGCATTTTGCCCACAACTGATGTAAGGCTTACAGGTCTGTAATTACCTGCTTTTTCCCTACCCCCCTTTTTGAATAGTGGGGTAACGTTAGCTACCCTCCAATCCATGGGCACTGTTCCCGAGTCTAATGAATTCTGAAAAATCATGCTTAGTGCATCCGCTATCTCTAGGGCCACCTCCTTCAGTACCCTAGGATGCATGTTATCAGGCCCTGGGGATTTGTCCGCCTTCAATCCCTTTAGCTTCCTTAACACCATATCCTTAGAGATATTGATTTGCGTCAGTTCCTCCTTTGCCAATGTCCCTATTTTTCCCGATATCCCAGGGAGGTTTTTTGTGTCTTCCTTCGTAAAGACTGACCCAAAGTATGCATTTAGTTGGTCTGCCATTTCCTTATTTCCCATTATATATTCCCCCGTATCTGACTGCAATGGACCAACTTTGGTTTTCACCAGTCTTTTCCTCTTGATATACTTATAAAAGCTTTTGGAGTTAGTTTTTATATTTTCCGCCAGCTTGCTTTCGTAAGCTATTTTGCCCTTCTTGATTAAGCCCTTTGCCCTCCTTTGCTCTATCTTAAACTGTTCCCAATCTTCCGCTCTGGCGCGTTTTTTTGGCTATTTTATACGCCCTATCTTTGGATTTTATGCTGTCTCTAATTTCCCCTGTTATCCACGGTTGAGTCACCTTTTTAGATTTCCTTTTATGCCAGATTGGTATAAACAATTTTTGCAATTTTGTCATTCTATCTTTAAATGCTTGCCATTGTTTATCTACCTCCAGTCCTCCCAGGAACGTTGTCCAATCAGACCTACTCAGTTCCCGTCTAATGGCATCATAATTCCCCTTGTTTAAATTCAGGACCTGAGTCTCTGAGTCAATTTCTTCGCTCTCCATTTCGAGTGAGAAATCGATCATGTTATGATCGCTCTGACCCAAGGGTCCCCGTACAACAAGATTACTAATTAGTCCCTTCTCATTGCACAGTACCCAGTCCAATATAGCCTGTTCCCGAGTTGGTTCCTCGACATATTGATCCAGATAACCATCCCTTAAACACTCAAGGAATTCCTCCTCCTCATTATTTTTACTGATTAGGCTATTCCAATCTATATGTAAGTTAAAGTCACCTATGATGACAGCTGTGCTCTTATTGCACGCTTCTCTAATTTCCCTCGTGATGCCCTCCCCAACCTCTATTTTACTATTTGGAGGCCTATATACCACTCCTATTAATGTTTTTCGCCCCTCGCTATTTCTTAGCTCCACCCATATAGATTCTGTATTAACTGAGTTAATATCCTTCCTTTCAATTGCATTTATCCCCTCTTTTACCAGCAATGCTACCCCTCCTCCCTTTCTTTTTTGTCGATCCTTCCTAAATACTGAATACCCCTGTATGTTAAGCTCCCAGCCCTGCTCACCCTGCAACCATGTTTCCGTAATCCCAATTAGATCATAATTATTAACCTCTATTTCCACAGCTAATTCATCTACCTTGTTCCTGATGCTTCTCGCATTAAGGTATAAAACCCTCAGGCTTTTTTTATGCTCACATTTTTTATGAATTAGTTTGGCCCTTTGTTTTTTGTTCCTCTCCTTTTTACCATTTATTTCTGTCTGCCTTTCACTTTCCTCTATTTCACTACATGGGTTTCTAGCCCCCTGCCATACTAGTTTAAATGCTCCCGAACTGCTTTATCAAAATTTACCCCGAGAACATCAGTTCCATCTTTGCACAGGTGTAGACCGTCCCTTTTGTATAGGTCACACCTACCACAAAACCGGTCCCAATGCCTCAAAAATTTAAAACCCTCCCTCTTACACCACTGCTCAAGCCACGTATTTAGCCTAACTATCCTGTTCTCTGTACTCTTACTAGCACGTGGCACTGGTAGTAATCCAGAGATTACTACCTTCGAGGTCCTACTTTTTAGCTTGGCTCCTAACTCCCTAAATTCTACTTGTAGGACCTCTTCCCTTTTTTTAGCTACGTCGTTGGTACCAACATGTATCACGACAACTGGCTGTTCCCCCTCCCCCTCCAGAATGTTCTGCACCCGCGCCGAGACATCCTTGACCCTTGCACCAGGGAGGCAAATTACCATCCTGGAGTCTCGGTCGCGACCACAGAAACTCCTATCTATTCCCCTTACAATCGAATCCCCTATTACTATAGCCCTGCCACTCTTTTTCCCTCCCTTCTTTGCAACAGAGCCAGTCATGGTGCCATGAGCCTGGCTGCTGGTGCCTTCCCCCGATGAGTCATCCCCCCCGACAACAGCACCTAAGGCGGTGAACCTGTTGCTGAGGGAGACAACCCCAGGGGATTCCTGCACTACCTTCCTGCCCTTGCTCTGCCTTTTGGTCACCCATGTACTATCTACTCTGGCCTTAACCTGCGGTGTGACCAACTCACTAAATGTGCTATTCACAACCCTCTCAGAATCGTGGATGCTCCAAAGTGAGTCCATCCGCAGCTCAAGGGCCGTCATGCGGTCCCACATGAGCTGCAGCTGGACACACTTCCCGCACACATGGTTGTCAGGGACACAGGAAGCGTCCATGATTTCCCACATGTTACAGGAGGAGCATGACACAGGTCCGAGCTCTACTGCCATGACTTAACCCTTATATTACTTATTAATTTTCTAGTTTTAGTTTATTTATTGACTTTTGTTTTCCCGAAGCTTACTTAGACCAATGTATACTGTACTCCTCTTATTCCTTTTTAATCTCACCCCATCAACATATCCTCTGTTCCTTTCTCCCTCTTGTGTTTATCTAGCTTCCCCTTAAATGCGTCTATGCTGTTCGCCTCAACTATCGTCGTAGTATGTAACCATTCTCTGGGAAAAGACATTTCTCCTGAATTTCCAATTGGATTTATTAGTGACTCTCTTATATTTATGGCCCCTAGTTCTTGTCTCTTCCGCAAATGAAAACAGCTTCCCTACTTCTACCCTATCAAACCCTTTCATAATCTTGAAGACCTCTATCTGGTAACCCCTCAGTCATCACTTTTCTAGAGAAGAGAGCCCGTCTTGTTCAATCTTTCCTGATAGGTATAACGGCTCAGTTCTGGTATTATTCTAGTCAATCTTTTTTGCACCTTCTCCAGTGCCTCTATAAGCTTTTGTTTATAATACGGCGAACAGATCTATACACAGTACTCCAAGTGTGGTCTAACCAAGGTTCGATACAAGTTTAGCATAACTTCTCTACTTTTCAATTCTATCCCTCTACAAATAAACCCAACTGCTTGGTTTGCTTTTGTTATGTCCTTATTGACCTGCATCGCAACTTTTAATGATTTGTGTATTTGCTCCTCTACCCCTTATAGATTCTTATTTTCTAAGTAATATGTGACCTCCTTATTTTTCTTACCAAAATGTAATGCATCACACTTATCTAGGTTGAAATTCAACTGCCAATTACATGCCCATTCTGCAAGTTTATTAATGTCTTCCTGTAATTTGTTGCAGTCCTCCTCAGTATTGATTATCCCTCCCAATTTGGTGTTATCTACAAATTTAGAAAATGTGTTTTTGATTCCAAACTCTAAATCGTTAATATAAATTGTGAACATCAGTGGTCCCAGCACTGATCCTTGCGGAACACCACTATCCACTCTGAATAGCTACCATTTACCCCTACTCTCTGATTTCTGTCTTGCAACCACCTTGCGATCCATTCTGCTACTTGTCCCCCAACTCCTCATGCACTCACCTTGTTTATTATATGGTACCTTATCAAAGGCCTTTTAGAAATCTAGTTATATTACATCTACCGAATTACCCGTCTTCTTTCCGTGTTACCTCTTCAAAGAATTCAATCAAGCTTGTCAAGCAAGACTTTCCCGTTTGAAATCCATGTTGATTATTCATTATTATATTTCTGTTTTCTAGATGATTTTCTGTTTTCTCTTTTAGTTGGGATTCCATTATTTTTCCTACTACCGATGTTAAGCTGACTGGTTTATAGTTTCCTAGATATGTTCTATCTCCCTTCTTAAATATAGATGAACGTTAGCCATCCGCTAGTCCTCTGGCAGGACACCTTTTTCTAACGAATTATTCAATACGTGTAACAGTGCCTCTTCCCTATATTCTTTTAAAATGCGCGGATTCTATTTTGATAAACGTCCCAGGAACATCCTTGAGTTCAAAACTTCTCTCTCCTCCTTTGAGCAGCTCATTAAAACTTAGATATATTACATACACTACATTACCCCTGTCTACCCTCTGTGATACCTCTTCAAAGAATTCAATGATGCTGACGAAGCTTTTGTTCACCTGTCCTAATATCTCTATGTGGCTCGGTGTCACATTTTGTTTGATAACGCTCCTGTGAAGCGCCTTGGGACCTTTTACTACGGTGGAGATGCTGTAGAAATGCAAGTGTTTTGCTGTTGTTCTAGCGTTGTCCTGGAACCCTTTATTAATTCTGGCCTCCATAATTATTTTTCTCTCTCCTCAAAATGTTATGAACAGGAACATTTCTCTGAGATACTAAATCACATCTCTCATGCTTCTGACTTTCCAAATGTCTTTGGAATTATTTATATATTTACAGACATAACAGTCTTTGGAATGTTGACCATTTTGTATTTTGCATTTTTTTAACACCAAGTGATTCATCACAGACTACTCGAAAACAAACTTCCTTTTTCCTGCTAATAATTTTTCACTATTTCATAAATATTCTGTTTCAGCTCCTTCAGTTTTATTAATTATGTTCTCTCGTCTCAGGTGCGGATAATTCCCACCCTACAGTCATACCAGCTGATACCCTTCCCACTGCTCCATTCACCTATTCTGTAAAACCATTATTGTTGTTGGGTTCAGATCGCGGTTGTCCCTTCCCTTCTCTCTGAACTCACACTACTGCCCCAAGAAAGTGAACCCTGCCTTCCTACTCTTGCCAGTAAGCCCAACACTGACCAGCCTCATATTTCCCTCATTAAGCGGCCCAGTGCAGATCAATCCAGAGATCACCACCTTAAGGCCTGTCTTTAGTCTAGTGCCTCAGTCACAATATTCCCTCTATAAACTTATTTCTATCCGTGTTACTGATTCCGACCATGGGTAATTTCTGCTCTCCTTTTCTTCCCAGAGGTGCTCCCACCTGTCCCAGGATGTTCTTCCCTCTGATACTAGGGCGGCAACTTACCATTCGGCACCTGCTCAGGGTTGCAGCCGCGTCTGTCTATTCCCCTGACAATAGAATATCCCACCACTATTGACCTCCTATTCCTGTGACCCACCTACCTCTCACCCCCACCACACTCGGGGTGGCCTCCTGCTCCGTGAAGTCACACTGTTGCTCAGGGAGACGTTCCTCTGAGTCACTGTCTCTATCCACCTTACAGTCCCCAATGCCAGGTATCTATTGGACAGTTCCAGTACTCGGGGGCTCCCACCACCTATGACAACGGTGTCTCTCTAAATGGTCACTCACATCCCTCTTTCTACTCAGCTCCTGTTCCCTCTTCCTGTGTGAGCTACAGGTTCAGGACAGAAATTATATTTTAAAGTATTTTCTGAACCTAGCTGTGTCCATTCTCATTCTTTTGGAAGATGTTGGATCTTCTGCCCAGTTTGGACCTTCAGCCATAGTGGTGACAGGCGTTACCAAGTTCTGATGCTCTGTAATAAATATATTAACAGGAGTGTTAGACGGGAATAGTAAAATGAGAAGGAGAACGCTGCCTTGTTAAACATGTTAACAAGTCCGTCCTCTACATCAATACAACAGCTGTTAGCTCCGGGATCGAGCATTTCCCGAGTGTTACGATCAATTCTCCACATCAGGTGTGACACAGACAGCTGCCCAGTGAATTCAAGTGAGTCTCGCTGATCTTGCATGTGCAATTTGGCTGCCGCTCTGGAGCCAAGCCCTTCACTTCTACTTCTACTTGTTTCTCCCCTTTTCCTTTTCTCTCTACCACTCCCTGATCGCTCTCTCCTGTCATCATGCCTCCTTTTATGGCGCCTCTCACGGATACAAATCCCTCCCAAATCTCTACCCCAATCCTTCATTACTCTTCGGCATTCCTACTCCTGTGCTGCCGTCCCAGGCTTGACTCCGTCTTAGATAAGCCTAAGGCTCCCCTCTGTGCCTCTCTTGGCATCCTCCGAAATGCCCACCGTGGCACTCGCTGCTGCCTCCTCACGAGCAGCAACCCCAACTGTATTATCCTAGTCTGTCCGCCCAGCCAGCCAACTGGGGACTAATCTTGTCAATCTGCTTCCCACCCGACTCACCCCTCCCAGCGCTGACACTGTTAATGCTGGCACTGGGGCAGCCATTAATGAACCACTGCGCATCTCCCTCAAGAATGTCCATTCTCTTGCGAAAAAGGTCCTTGCCATTCAGGAGCTTATCATGGATGATTGCATCGACATCATGGCCCTGACGGAAACTTGGCTGTGGGTTGATGACACCTTAACCTTAAACGAAGCCTCCCCTCCTGTCTATACTTTCCACCACATGCCCCGCACAGAATGCCATGGCGGCAGTGTGGCTCACATCATCAAATCACTCCTTGGTCTGTTCCACTACTCCTTCGCCACTTTCTCCTTCTGTGAGCATCTCACCTTATTCCAGAACTCTCATCTCATTTAAAATTCTCGTTCTCTACCACCCACCCAAGCACCGTTATAATTTTATCACCGATAGCACTTCACTGCTTTCCTCCCTCAGCATCTGCACAAGCGCCTTCTCATCCTCAGTGATTTCAAACTCCATCTCAATTCATCATGCTCTCTGTCCTCCGAGTTCACTGCCCTGCAACCTCCCTTAATCTCTCCCTCCATGAAACTCCCCAAACCATAATCACGGCCACCCCCACAAACTTACATTCTCTCGTGGCCTCGCTACTTTCATCGTGCCAATCACAGATAAAGCCATCTCTGAACATTTCCTTCAATCACTCACCACCCACATCCCCATTCCCTATCCCCCGAACCCTACTTCATTCTGTTTCTGCCCATGGGAAGAATAAACTCTCTCCCAACTCTCTTACAACTGCACTTACGAAATCCCAACTGTCCAGCCTTTGGCCCTCCATTCAACACAACATTTCTGCAGCTACCGACCTGCTCAACCACACCCTCACCACCACCTTCGATGCATTGTCCCTATTAAATCAATTACTCTGTCTAACCCTGGCTGTTCCAACTGGTATGGCAATCGTATTCGCTCCCTTAAGTCCAGGAGACAGAAACTTAGAGATAGGAGCAGGAGTCGGCCATTCGGCACCTCGAGCCTGCTCCGCCATTCGATGCGATCATGGCTGATCATCCAAATTCAGTACCCTGTCCCTGCTTTCTCCCCATATCCCTTGATCCACTTAGCCTCAAGAAATATATCCAACTCCTTCTTGAATATATTTAATGAATTGGCCTCAACTGTCTTCTGTGGTAGAGAATTCCACAGATTCACCACTCTCTGGGTGAAGAAATTCCTCCTCATCTCAGTCCTAAATGGATTACCCCTTATCCTTAGACTGTGACCCCTGGTTCTGGACTCCCCCGCCATCGGGAACATCCTTCCTGCATCCAGTCTGTCCAGACCTGTTAGAATTTTATAAGATTCAATGAGGTCCCCTCTCATTCTTCTAAACTCCAGCGAGTATAAGCCCAATTGACCCAATCTCTCTTTAGACGTCATTCCTGCCATCCCAGGTATCAGCCTTGTGAATCTTCGCTGCACTCCCTCCATGGCAAGAACATCCTTCCTCAGATAAGGCGACCAAAACTGCACACAGTACTCAAGGTGTGGTCTCACCAAGGCCGCAGGCTTGAAAGGATATGGTGGACAACTGGTTTAGCCATTAACTGCCAGATCAGGCTCAATAAAGCATTATTGGATCCTGCTCTCATCTGCCAAAATTTCTCACTATTCCAGAATCATTCTGGAATGCGAAGCTGACCCCCGGCTTCTATTCTCTACTGCTAACCCATCCTCGTTAACTCCTGTCCCCCGTCTCCTCCACACTCATATACAACAACAAGCGCGATGAGGTCATGAACTTCTTTGTCTCTAAGATTGAGTCCATACGATCAGCTGCCTCGGCCACTTCTCTGCCTTCCCGCAGCCCACGGGCCAAACTTCCCCTAAGTCTCCCCTGATGCCCTAGCCCTGAACTCGTATCATTATCCAACAAATCTCCGATCTCCCCTCCTGACCTCTCCGCGCTCATCTTGTCCATAAGACCCACTACCTACTCACTCGACCCTATTCCCACCAAACTGCTGACCACCCAACTTCCTTTTCAGTTTCATTTGTCAGTTGACATATTTAATGGTTCTCTCACCTCAGGTACTGACCCCATCTCCTTCAGATCTGCCGTCATCACCCCTCTACTCAAAAAAAACAACCCTCGACTCAACCGTCCTTGCAAACTTTCGCCCCATTTCCAACCTCCCGTTCCACTTCAAAATCATTGAACATGTTGTCGCCTCCAAAATCCATGCCCATCTTTTCCGGAACTCCATGTTCGAAACCCTCCAATCAGGTTTCCGTCCCTGCTGCAATATCGAAGTCACAAATTGCATCCTTTGTGAATGCGACAAAGACAAACTATCCCTCCTCGCCCTTCTCAGCAGCCTTTGACATGGTTGACCACTCCACACTCCTCCAACACCTCTCCACCGTCGTCCAACCGGGTGGGACTGCACGCCCCTTGCTCCATTCTTATCTATTGTATCCAGAGAATCACCTGCAATGGCTTCTCTTCCCGCTCCCGCATCATTATCTCTGGTGTCCACAAGAATCTATCATTGTCCCCTTCTATTTCTCATCTACATGCTGCCCCTTGACGACATCATTGGGAAACAGCGTCAGATTCCACATGTGCACTGATGACACCCAGCTCCACCTCACCACCACTTCTCTCGACCCCGCCACGGTCTCTAAATTGTCAGACTGCTTGTCAGACATCCAGTTCTGAATGAGCAGAAATTATCTCCAGTTAAATATTGGGAAGACATTGTTTTCGTTCCACACCAACGACTCTATCCCTCTACCTAATATCTGTCTGAGGCTGAACCACACTGTTCACAACCTCGAAGTCGTATTTGAACCTGAAATGAGCTTCCGACCACATATCCGCAGCAGAACTAAGACCGCGTAAGAACGCCCGTCTCCACCCCTGCATCAGCACATCTGCTGCTGGAACCCTCATCCATGCGTTTGTTACCTCTAGACTTGAGTATTCTAACACACTCCTAGATGACCATCCACGTTCGCCCCTACATAAACTAGAGGTCATCCTAATCTCGTGTGATGGTGTCCTAACTCGCAGCAAGTCCCGCTCACCCATCACCGCTGTGCTCGCTGACGAACATTGGATCCCAGTTAATCAACACATTGATTTCAGAATTCTCACCCTTGTTTTCAATTCCCTCCATGGCCTCGCACCTCCCTACTTCTAATCTCTTCCAGCCTCAACTCCCGAGATATCTGCGCTCCTGTAATTCTGCCCTCTTCAGCATTCCTGATTATAATCACTCAACCATTGTTGGACGTGCCTTCAGTTGGCAAGGCCCAAATCTCTGGAATTCCCTCCCTAAACCTCTCCACCTCCTTTCCTCCTTTAAGTAGCTCCTTAAAACCTACCTATTTGACCAAGATTTTAGACATCTGCCCTAATTTATCTTGTGTCACGGTGTCAAATTGTTGTCTTTTAACAAGAAAAACTTGTATTTATATAGCGCGTTTAACGTAGTAAGACGTCCCAAGGCGCTGCACAGGAATATTGTGAGACAAAAAAATTGACACCAAGCCACATAAGGAGAAATTAGGGCAGGTGACCAAAAGCTTTGTCAAAGAGGTACGTTTTAAGGAACGTCTTAATGAAGGAAGGAGTGGCAGCGAGCCGGAGAGGTTAACGAGGGAATTCCAGAGCTTAGGGTCTAGGCAACAGAGTGATTATAAACAGGTTTTCATCAAGAGGGCAGAATTAGAGGAGCGCAGATATCTCGTGGGGTTGTGGGGCTGAAGGTGTTTACAGAGATAGGAAGGAGTGAGACCATGGAGGGATTTGAAAACAAGGATGAGAATTTTAAATTCGAGGCGTTGCTTAACCGAGAGCCAATGTAGGTGAGCGAGCACAGGGGTAATGGACGAACGTGACTTGGTGCGAGTTAAGACACTCCTGTGAAGCGCATTGGGACGTTTTACTACGTTAGAAGCACTATGTAAACACAAGTTGTTGTTGTTGATCTCCACAACCGAGCTCCAAATGGGCTCCCGTCGTTTCATAACTCTCAGCAAAGATATATTCCAGTGAGAAAGAAAGGCTCTAAGAGAAGGATGAACCATCCGTGACTAACTAAGGAAGTAAAGGATGGTATCAAATTGAAAACAAAAGCATACAATGTTATGAAGAATAGTGAAAGGCCAGAAGATTGGGAAATTTTTAAAAACCAGCAAAGGACGACTTAAAAGAATGATAAAGAGAGAGAAGATAGCTTATGAGAGTAAGCTAGCAAGAAATATAAAAACAGATAGTAAGAACTTCTACAGGTATATAAAAAGAGAGCAGCTAAATTAAACGTTGGTCCCCTAAAGGATGAGTCTGGGGAATTAATAATGGGAAACAGGGAAGTGGCAGAGACTTTGAACAAATAGTTTGTACCGGTCTTCACAGTAGAAGACACGAATAGTTTCCCAATAATGGATAATCAATGGGCTATTGGGGTGGGGGCTGGGGGACTTAAAACAATCACTATCACTAGAGAGAAAGCAATAGGCAAACTAATGGGACTAAAGGTGGACAAGTCCCCTGGACCCGTTGCCTGCATCCGAGAGTTTTAAAAGAAGTGGCTGCACTGATAGTGGATGCATTGGTGGTAATCTACCAAATTCCCTGGATTCTGGAGAGGTCCCAGCGGACTGGAAAACCGCAAATGTAACACCCCTAGTTAAGAATGCAGGGAGACAGAAAGCAGGCAACTATCGACCAGTAAGCCTAACATCTGCCAATGGGAAAATGCTGGAATCCATCATTCAGGAAGTGGTAGCAGGACAGTCAGAAAATCATAATATAGTCAAGCAGAGTCAGCATGGTTTTATGAAAGGGAAATCATGTTTGACAAATTTTCTGGAATTCTTTGAGGATGTAACGAGCAGGGTGGATAAAGGGGAACCAGTAGATGTCGTGTATTTGGATTTCCAGAACGCATTCTATAAGGTGCCACATAAAAGGTTACTACATAATATAAGATCTCACGGGGTTGGGGGTAATATATTAGCATGGATAGAGGATTGGCTAACTAACAGAAAACAGAGAGTCGGGAAAAATGGGTAATTTTTAGGTTGGCAAACTGCAACTAGTGGGGTGCTGCAGGGATCAGTGCTGGGGCCTCAAGTACTTACAATCTATATTAATGACTTGGAAGAAGGGACTGAGTGTAATGTAGCCAAATTTGGTGATGATACAAAGGTAGGTGGGAAAGCAAATTGTGTGGAGGACGTAAAGAATCTCCAAAGGGATATAGATAGGCTAAGTGAGTGGGCAAAAATCTGGCAGATGGAGTTTAATGTGGGAAAATGCGAGGTTATCCACTTTGGTAGAAAAATAAAATAGCAAATTATTATTCAAATGGGGAAAGATTACAAAATGCTGAGGTACAGAGGGAACTAGGGGTTCCTTGTACATGAATCACAAAAAGTTAGCATGCAGGTACAGCAAGTAATTAGGAAAGAACATGGAATGTTGGCCTTTATTGCAAAGGGAATGGAGTATAAAAGTAGGGAAGTCCTGTTACAACTGAACAGGGCGTTGGTGAGACCACACCTGGAGTACTGCGTACAGTTTTGGTCTCCTTATTTAAGAAAGGATATACCTGCATTGGAGGCAGTTCAGCGATGATTCACTTGGTAAATTCCTGAGATGAAGGGATTGTCTTATGAGGAAAGGTTGAGCAGGTTGAGCCTATACTCATTGGAGTTTAGAAGAATGAGAGGGGATCATATTGAAACGTATAAGATTCTGAAGGGGTAGATGCTTAGAGGATGTTTCCGTCATGGGGGAATCTAGAACTAGGGGGCATAATTTCAGAAATTAGGGGCACCCATTTGAAACGGAAATGCGGAGGAATTTCTTCTATCAGAGGGTCGTGAATCTTTGGAATTCTCTTCCCCAGAGAGCTGTGGAGGCTGGGTCATTGAATATATTTAAGGTGGAGATAGACAGATTTTTGAAAGGTAAGGGAGTCAAGGGTTATGAGGGGCAGGCAGGGAAGTGGAGCTGAAGCCAAGATCAGATCAGCCATGATCTTATTGAATGGCGGAGCAGGCTCGAGTGGCCAAATGACCTACTCCTGCTCCTACATCTTATGTTCTTATGTCTGGGTCTCCGCACTGGGAGCACCCGTTGGTAAGCTTTATTCACAGTGCAAGCCAAAAATAGCCTTTTTCCTGAGGTAGGGAATATACTGCCGGGAAATATGGAGCGGGTATCATCGATGAATTAAATGATCCTTCACTCGGTTTTATACAGTCTGGTGGGATAATATATTTATTCACATATTTTGTTTAACATTTTGGATTTGTTGATTTTTGACGTTAAATTCTGGTACTTTCTCAATATGATATCTGTCCACATAAACATTTTTTAGCTGGGTGTCAACCCTTCGGTCTCTATGGGCAGTGACATTGTCCGTGTGATCATGGAGATGTGTCCTGGTTGGTCTTTCTATTTGAACATATTAAACATATCTCTCATGTTGCCAGCACCTGACTAATCAGCACTGTAGGAGGTGAGGACATTTACCGTTGTTACAGTAATATTAAAAGTAATGTATAATTTCACGTCACTTTAAACAGTGAGGTGATGCACAGCATTAATTAGTGCAATATATTTAGGAGTCTGACAATCTCAGAATTGGCCATAAATATACAAGTGGTAGATTTGACTGTTGTTTTACAATCACAATTCTCCACTTGTGTGTGTCTCGCTGTGTGTGTCCACGCACAAGCGTCGAATGTAACTCTCAGTCACCGTCCTTTCCTTTCCCCACTGTGGAAATGTAGTTTCAGTTCGTCAAATATTTTCCGGAATTAATTTAGAACTAAGTTTGAGACCTTGTAAAACTCAGTTATCTGCTGTTTAATACCTAGTATACCTAGTATAATAAAGGTCATGATGTGGAGATGCCTCTCTTTTTAGTATAATAAACACATAAGTCACAACAACTATTGAATTTCCACAGCGTTTGAAACATCGACAAACATCCCAAGGCGCTTCACAGGAGCTGAATCAGACAAAACATGGGCGCTGAATAAAGGCGGTAGAAGGAGGAGTGGACCAAACGTTTGGTCAAAGAAGTAGGTTTTAGGAGCATCTTAAAAGGAGGGGTAGAAGCTGAAGAAGTTCAGGTGGGGAATTTCAGATCAGAGAAGCGGGACAGTCGAAGGCAAAGCCGCCATAGATGGGCTGCGGAGAGGGTGAAATGCACTTGAGCCCAGAGCCGGAGGAACAGAGAGATGTGGTGGTGAGTTCTTGTACCTCTGGAGGAAGTTACAGAGACAGGGGGGAACAAGACCATGAAAGGATTTAAAGGAGGATGAGAATGTTAATTTGGAGGTGCTGGGGGACCGGGAGACAATGTCGGTTCGCGAGGTCAGGGGTGATCGCTGAGCAGCAGATTGGATCCACCCAAGTTTAAGTCGGGTGAAAGGAGCAAAGCCGACCCAGAGAGCACTGGAAAAATTGAGTCTCCAGTAGATAAAATCACGGATGAGGGTTCCAGCAGCAGATGTACTGAAGCATGGATAAAGATGGGCGATGTTACGGAGGTAGAAACAGGTGGTATTTTTGATGGAGAGAATATCGGGTCAGAAGCTCAGCTTGGCGTCAGAAAGAACGCTGAGGTTGTATACAGTCTGGTTCAATCCGAGACACTGGCTGGGACAGGGATGGAATAACCGACAAGGGAAGAACATTTGCGGTGGGGTGGAAGACCATGTCTTCGGTCTTCCCAATGTTAATTTGGAGAAATGTAAGCATATCTCAGACTGGCTGTTGGGCAATCAACGTGAGAAAGCACAGGCAGTGGAGGGGGCGGGGAGGTGGTGGAGAGGTAGAGTAGAGAATTGTCGGCGTACATGTGAAAGCTGAACACTTGCCTTTGGATAAAGTCTCCAAGGGGCAGCACGTAGATGAGAAATAGAAGAGGGCGAGGGGCGGATCTATGGGGGATTCCAAGGTAATAGTGCGGGAGCAGGAAGAGCAACTGTTGATGAACATTCTCTGGGTAAGACTGGATGGGTAAAAGTGGGACCAAGCGAGGGCAGTCCCACTGTGCTGGACAACGAGGCATTGGAAGATGTTGTGCTCGACCGTGTAAAGGCTGCCGAGGTCAAGAATAATGAGGGGGGGGATAATTTACCACGGTCACAGATCGTTTCATTTGTGACTTTTATTGTCATTTCATTGCTGTGGCAGGAGCGGAAACCCGATTGGAGAGATTCAAGCATGGAGTTGTGAGAAAGGTGGGGAGAGATTCGAGAGGCGAGAAAACATTGATGGGAAAGAGAGGCTGGAGATGGAGAGAAACATGACTGACTGTTCACCCATGTGTTAAACTGGGCCCATCCCTTTGATCAAATTCTCTCCTCTGAAATACACAAGTTGCCTTTGTGGTTTAATGTTACAGAGACTGTTAAACTCATTTCACTTTCACAAAACATTCCTCGTGCCCGGGCTGGGTGACTGGAATCTCCCAGTTCCACCGGAGGGGTTTGCATGCTGCAGGTTGCAGAATTAAAGCAAAGCTTCCGATATTCTCCTTTTACAAAACTGCTTCACAAAATGCAGCTCTGTCACTTCCCTTTTATAATAGAGAATTACACAGAATGTACTGCTCAGAAACAGTCCATCCGTTTCAACAGGTCCATGCCTGTGTTTATATTTCACATGAACCTCCTCTCATCCCTCTTCATCAAACTCTATCAGCAGAATCTTCCAATTCCTTTCTTCCTCCTCTTCATCAAAATTACCGTCAAATACATCTTTTCTTTGCAGTGGGGATCAGTAACCTGGAGCTCGCCCTCTCACAAACCCTGTATAGTTCATGTGCTGTTGTTCATCCAGCCCCATCGACCAAGCCCCGAACCCCACTGACCGGGCCTCACAACCCGCTGACACGGCCCTGCCCCCCGCAACCCCCCACAGCCACGCCCCCGCCCCCACCGATTTAACCCAACCCGCCGACCCAGCCCACAACCCACTGATCCAATGTGTGTGTTTGTGTCAGTCAGGGTTTTGACAAAGCTCCACATGGGAGACTGGTCAAGAAGGTAAGAGCCCATGGGATCCAGGGCAATTTGGCACATTGGATCCAAAATTGACTTCGTGGAAGGAGGCAGAAGGTGATGGTCGAAGATTGTTTCTGTGACTGGAAGCCTGTGTCCAGTGGTGTACCGCAGGGATCGGTGCTGTTTCCTTTGCTGTTTGTAGTGTACATTAATGATTGAGATATGAATGTAGGAGGTATGATCAGTAAGTTCGCTGATGACACGAAAATTGGTGGAGTGGGAAATAGCGAGGAGGGATGCCTCAGGCTACAAGACGATATAGACGGGTTGGTCAGATGGTCAGAACAGTGGCAAATGGATTTAACCCTGAAAAGTGTGAGGTGATGCATTTTGGGAGGACTAACAAGGCAAGGGAATACACAATGAATGGTAGGACCCTAGGAAGGACAGAGGATCAGAGGGACGTTGGTGTGCATTTACATAGACCCTGAAGGCAGCAGGACAGGTAGATAAGGTGATTAAAAAGGCATATGGGATACTTGCCTTCATTAGCCGAGGCATAGAATATAAGAGCAGGGAGGTTATGATGGAGCTGTACCAAACGCTAGTTAGGCCACAGCTGGAATACTGTTTGCAGTTCTGGTCGCCACACTATAGGAAGGATGTGATTGCATTGGAGAGGGTGCAGAGGAGATTTACCAGGATGTTACCTGGGCTGGTGCGCTTCAGCTATGAAGACAGACTGGACAGGCTGGGGTTGTTTTCCTTAGAGCAGAGAAGGTTGAGGGGGGACCTGATTGAGGTGTACAAAATTATGAGGGGCATAGATAGGGTAGATAGAAAGAAACTTTTCCATTAGTAGAGGGGTCAATAAACAGGGGTCAGTGTTTCAAGGTAAGGGGCATGCGGTTTAGAGGGGATTTGAGGAAAAACCTTTTCACCCAGAGGGTGGTTGGAATCTGGAACTCACTGCCTGAAAGGGTGGTAGAGGCAGAAAAGCTCACAACATTCAAGAAGCATTTAATTGAGCTCTTCAAACGCCATAGCATACAAGGCTAGGGACCAAGTGCTGGAAACTGGGATTAGAATAGACAGGGCTTGATGGCCGGCTCGGACACGATGGACCGAAGGGCCTCTTTCTGTGCTGTATAACTCGATGACACACACCCCACTGACACAGCCCGACACCCACACCCCACTGACCCAGCCCCACACCCACACCCCACTGACCCAGCCCCACACACCACTGACCCAGCCCCACACCCCACTGACACAGTTCCACACCCACACCCCACTGACCCAGCCCCAAACCCAAACCCCACTGACCCAGCTCCGCACCCGACTGATCCAGCCCCACACCCCTCTGACCAGGCCCACACCCCACTGACCCAGCCCCACAGCCCACTGACCCAGCCCCACTACACACTGACCCAGCCCCACACCCCACTGACGCAGCCCCACACCCCACTGACCCAGCCCCACACCCCACTGACGCAGCCCCACACCCCACTTACCAACCCCCACACCCCACTGACCCAGCCCCACACCGCACTGACCCAGCCCCACACCCACACCCCACAGTTCCAGCCCCACACCCACACCCACTGACCCAGCCCCACACCGCACTGACCCAGCCCCACACCGCACTGACCCAGCCCCACACCCACACCCCACTGACCCAGCTCCACACCCCACTGACCCAGCCCCACACAGCACCACACCCCACTGACCCAGCCCCACACCTCACTGACCCAGCCCTACACCCCACTGACCCAGCCCCACACCCCACTGACCCAGCCCCACACCCCACTGACCCAGCCCCAACCAGCACTGACCCAGCCCCACACCCCACTGACCCAGCCCCACACCCACACCTCACTGAACCAGCCCCACACCCCACTGACCCAGCCCCACACCACACTGACCTAGCCCCACACCCACACCCCATTGACCCAGTCCCACACCCACACCACACTGACTAAAGGGATTGAAGGCGGACAAATCCCCAGGGCCTGATAACATGCATCCTAGGGTGCTGAAGGAGGTGGCCCTAGAGATAGCGGATGCACTAAGTATGATTTTTCAGAATTCATTAGACTCGGGAACAGTGCCCATGGATTGGAGGGTAGCTAACGTTACCCCACTATTCAAAAAGGGGGGTAGGGAAAAAGCAGGTAATTACAGACCTGTAAGCCTTACATCAGTTGTGGGCAAAATGCTGGAGTCCATCATTAAGGATGAAATAGCGGAGCACTTAGCAAATGGGGACAGGATAGGACAGAGTCAACATGGATTTACAAAGGGTAAATCGTGCTTGACTAATCTATTGGAATTTTTTGAGGGAGTAACTGGTAAAATAGATGGGTGAGAGCCAGTAGATGTGGTGTACCTGGACTTCCAAAAGGCCTTCGATAAGAACCCACATAAAAGATTAGCAGGGAAAATTGAAGCTCATGGGATAAAGGGGAAAGTATTGACGTGGATAGAGAACTGGCTGTCAGATAGAAAACAGAGAGTTGGAATAAACGGCTCATTTTCTGAATGGCAGGCAGTAACAAGTGGGGTACCGCAGGGATCTGTCCTGGGTCCCCAGCTGTTCACAATTTACATTAATGACCTGGATCAGGGAGTCGGATGCAGCATTTCCAAATTTGCAGACGACACTAAACTAGGAGGGGGGGGTGGGCTCAGAGGAGGAGACCAGGAAGCTCAAGAGCGATTTGGACAGACTGGGTGATTGGGCGGATAAATGGCAGATGCACTATAATGTGGACAAGTGCGAAGTTATCCACCTTGGGTGCAGGAACGGGAGGGCAAATTATTATTTAAATGGCAATAAATTGGGAGAGGGGGAAGTACAGAGAGACCTGGGTGTTCTTGTACACCAGTCACTGAAGGCGAGCATGCAGGTGCAACAGGCGGTCAAGAAGGCAAACGGTATGCTGGCCTTCATAGCAAAAGGGTTGGAATACAGGAACAGGGATACCTTGCTGCAGCTGTACAGGGCACTGGTGAGACCACACCTCGAGTACTGTGTACAGTTTTGGTCGCCTCATCTGAGGAAAGATGTTCTTGCCATGGAGGGGGTGCAGCGGCGATTCACCAGGCTGATACCAGGAATGGCGGGATTGACCTATGAGGAGAGACTATGTAGTTTAGGGATGTACACACTGGAGTTTAGAAGATTGAGAGGGGACCTCATAGAAGTGTATAAAATTCTGACAGGTCTAGACAGACTAGATGCAGAAGGAATGTTTCCCTTGGCGGGTGAGAACAGAACTAGAGGACATAATTTAAGGATAAGGGCTAAACCATTTAGGACAGAAATGAGGGGGAATTTCTTCACTCAGAGGGTGGTGAACCTGTGGAACTCATTGCCACAGAGGGCAGTGTACGCCAGCTCATTAAATATATTTAAGAGGGAATTAGATATATTTCTACAGGCAAAAGGGGTCAAGGGTTACGGAGAGAAGGCGGGGACGGGATACTGAATTGGAGGATCAGCCATGATCTCATTAAATGGCGGAGCAGGCTCGAAGGGCCGGATGGCCTACTCCTGCTCCTATCTTCTATGTATCTATGTATCTATGTATCTATGTACCCAGCCCCACACCCACACCACACTGACCCAGCCCCACACCCCACTGACCCATCCCCACACCCCACTGACCCAGCCCCACCCCCACACCCCACTGACCCAGCCCCACACCCACACCCCACTGACCCAGCCCCACACCCACACCCCACTGACCCAGCCCCACACCCCACTGACCCAGCCCCTCACCCCACTGACCCAGCCCCACACACACACCCCACTGAGCCAGCGCCACACCCACACGCCACTGACCCAGCCCCGCACCCACACCCCACTGAGCGAGCCCCACAACCCACTGACCCAGCCCCACACCCACAGCCCACTGACCCAGCCCCACACCCACACCTCACCCGACCCAGCCCCACACCCACACCCCACTGACCCAGACCCACACCCCACTGACCCAGCCCCACACACACACCCCACTGACCCAGCCCCACACCCACACCCCACTGACCCAGCCCCACACCCCACTGACCCAGCCACACACCCACAGAACAAGCCCCACAACCCACTTACCAGGCACCATGCCTAGAACCCACTGACCCAGCTCCACGCCTGCACACCACTGACCCAGCCCCACAGACATTGACACAGCCCCACACCCACAACCCACTGACCCAGCCCCACACCCACACCCCACTGACACAGCCCCACACCCACAACCCACTGACCCAGCCCGACACCCACACCCCACTGACCCAGCCCCAGCTCCAAACCTCACTGACACAGCCCCACACCCACACCCCACTGACATAGCCCCACACCCCACTGACGCAGCTCCACACCCCACTGACCCAGCCCCACAACCACACCCCGCTGACCCAGCCCCAGCCCCGCACCCCACTGACCCAGCCCCACACCCCACTGACCCAGCCCCACACACACACCCCACTGACCCTTCCCCACACACGCACCCCACTGACCCAGCCCCACATTCCACTGACCCGGCCCCACACCCCACTGACACAGCCCCACACCCCACTGACCCAGCACCCCACCCACACCCCACTGACACAGCCCCACACCCCACTGACCCAGCCCCACACACCACTGACCCAGTCCCACACCCCACTGACCCAGCCCCACACCCCACTGACCCAGCCCCACACCCCACTGACCCAGCCCCACACCCCACTGACCCAGCCCCACACCCCACTGACCCAGCCCCACACCCCACTGACCCAGCCACACACCCCACTGACCCAACCCCGCACCCCACTGACCCAGCCCCACACCCCACTGACCCAGCCACAGACCCCACTGACCCAGACCCACATCCCACTGACCCAGCACCACACCCCACTGAACCAGCCCCAGACCCCACTGACCCAGCCCCACACCTCACTGAACCAGGCCAACACCGAAACCCCATTCACCCAGCCCTTCCCACAGGATTGCAGTGCAACGTGTCTGGCACAAGTGGGCGGGCACAGTACCCGAGGCCAGCTGCCTCACAGGATGGGTTTGCGTGTTGCAGGTTACATAATTAGAGCAAAGCTTCCGATATTCTCCTTTTACAAATCTGCTTGAAAAATGCAACCCAACTTACGCAGCCCAACACTGACACCCCACTCACCCAGCCCAGCACGGCACTCACCCAGCCCGACACTGACAATCCGCGGACCCAGCCCCATCCATAGGATCACAGTGCACCGTGTCTGGCACAAGAAGGCAGGCGGAGTACTCTAGGGCACCGAGCCCACAGGATGGCCCTGTAGCTCGCCTGGCAGAAGGTTGTGGACAAGCTGAATGTCGTGTGAAGTATCTGCAGGATCCAGGGTTGATTCCCAATGAGATGGCACACAGCAAAGATCCTGCTTCTGTAGAATAGCCAAATACCCAACTTATCGGGCTGATGAGGCAAGGTTACTGGTCTCCACAACAACAGATTTCAGTTATATAGCGTTTTTAACATAGAAACATAGAAACATAGAATCTAGGAGCAGGAGTAGGCCATTCAGCCCGTCGAGCCTGCACCACCATTCAATACGATCATGGCTGATCATTCAAATCCAGTACCCTGTCCCTGCTTTAATCCCCACAGTACACATATCCCACCCGACCCCCCGTAACCCCACGTAATATGATGTTTCAAGTCCCTTCGCAGGGGCATTATCAAACAAAATTTGACTTCGAGTCACATATTAGGACAGGTAACCAAAACCTTGATCAAAGAGGTAGGTTTTCAGGCGCTTCTAAAAGGAGGGAATTCTAGACTTTAGGGCAGTAGAAAAATGTGCGGGTTAGGTTGATTTGGCTATGATAAATTGACCCTTAGTGTTAGGGGGAATTAAATACGTGGGGTTACGGGGGGTCGGGTGGGATATGTGTACTGTGGGGATTAAAGCAGGGACAGGGTACTGGATTTGGATGATCAGCCATGATCGTGTTGAATGGTGGAGCAGGCTCGACGGGCCGAATGGCCTACTTCTGCTCCTAGATTCTATGTCTATGTTTCTAGAAGGCATGGCCACCAATGGAGGAGTGATTAAAATCGGGGGTGTGCAAGAGGGCAGAATTAGAGGATCGCAGAGATCTCGAGTGTTTAGGGTTGGAGGAGATGATAGAGATAGGGACTGGCGAGGCCATGGAGGGATTTGAAAACAAGGATGAGAATTTTTAAATCGAGCTGTTGCCAGATCGTGAGCCAATGTAGGTCAGAAAGCCCACAGGTGTTGGGTGATTTCTATATCAGATCTATACAGACACGTCTCAGAAAAGCTGCATCAAATTTGCCAAATCCAACTTGTCTACAGCTAATCTGTTCCAGCCTCCCCTTTATCTGAAAATTTTCACTGATTCAAACTGGAATTACAGATTCGAAGAGCTTGCTCACCAATAACAGACTAATTGGTCTCCAGTTACCCGGCTGATCCTCTCTCCCCATTTTAACAGAGACATTGTTTGGGCTCTTTCAGTCCTCCTGTATATTTTTGATATTATATGAGGATTGAAAAATTGTGGTCAGAGTTCCTTTTATCGCCCCTCTGATTTCCTTTAACAGCCTGGGGTGCATTATCTCTGGGCCCAGTGACTTATCCACCTCGGCTATTTTACTCAGATCCAAATCCTTCTGTACAGTGATCTTTGACTGTGGACCCACATTCTCCATTACATCAACATTTTCACTTCCACCATCAAAGGAAATACTTTGAGTCTCCCCAAACCTTCAACCTCCAAAACTTTCCCCCAGCTCCCCCTTTAACTCACCTCCACTGCAACATTGCCGCTAAGCTGCACGACTGCGCAGCTATCTGGAGATTCCGCGCAGGCCGCTTACTGACTTTTCTATTGTAGATTTGGCACATGCGCATATTGTGAATGGGCCCCGCAGCTCCTTAAATGGAGCCGTACCAAAAAAAATTAGGGGGAACATTACTATTTTCCTTGTTATTGCTTAACGGTGTGCATATAGATTTCATAGAATTGTACAAATACTGCACAGAAACAGGCCAACCAGTCCATTTATGCTCCACTCGAGCCTCTTCCCATCGTCACTATTTTTTTATTCGTTTATGGGATTTGGGCGTCGCTGGCAAGGCCGGCATTAATTGCCGATCCCTAATTGCCCTTCAGAAGGTGGTGGTGAGCCGCCTTCTTGTACCGCTGCAGTCCGTGTGGTGAAGGTACTCCCACAGTGCTGTTAGGGAGGAGTTCCATGAATTGAACCAGTGATGTTGAAGGATCGGCGATATACTTCTAAGTTAGGATGGTGTGTGAATTGGAAGGGAACTTGGAGCTGATGGTGTACCCATGCGCCTGCTGCCCTTGTCCTTCTATTTGTAAGAGGTCGCGGGTTTGGGAGGTGCTGCGGAAGAAGCCTTGGCGAGTTGCTGCAGTGCATCTTGTAGAAGGTACACACTGCAGCCACGGTGCGCCGGTGGTGGAGGGAGTAAGTGTTTAAGGTGGTGGATGGGGTGCCAATCAAGCGGGCTGTTTTGTGCTGGATGTTGACGAGCTTCTTGAGTGTTTTTGGAGCTGCAACTCATCCAGGCAAGTGGAGAGTATTCCATCACACTCCTGACTTGTGCCTTATAGATGGTGGAAAGACTTTGGTGTATCAGGGGGTGAGAAACTCGCAGCAGAATACCCAGCCTCTGACCTGCTCTTGTTGCCACAGGATTTATGTGGCTGGTCCAGTTAATTTTCTGGTCAATGGTGACACCAGGATGTTGATGGTGGGGGTTTAGGCGATGCTAATGCCATTGAATGTCAAGGGGCATTGGTTAGACTATCGCTTGTATGAGATAGTCATCTACTACATTAGCCCTGTCTACTCTCTCTATTCCCTCTTCAAATAAATTAATGAAGCTGGTCAAGCAACACTTTCCCGTTTGAAATCTATGTTGACAAGTCATTATTATATTTTTGGTTCCTAGGTGCTTTTTTCCATTTTCTCTTTTGGTACGGATTCTATTATTTTTCCAACTACTGATGTTAAGCTGACTGGTTTATAGTTCCTAAATAATTTCTATCTCCCTTCTTAAATATAGGTATAACATTAGCCATCCGCTAATCCTTTGGCATTACACGTTTACCGAAATAATTATTACCCCATTGAGATTCTTATTTTCTAAGTAATATGTGACCTCGTTACGTTTCTTGCCAAAATGTAATACATCACACTTATTTATGTTGAAATTCATTTGCCAATTTTATGCCCATTCTGCAAGTTTATTAACATATCCCTGTAATTTATTGCAGTCCTCCTCAGTATTGACTACCCCTCCCAATTTGATGCTGTTAACAAATTTAGAAAATGTATTTTTGATTCCAAAGTCTAAATCATTAATATAAATTGTGAACAACAGTGGTCCCAGTAATGATCATTGTGGAACACCACTAGCCAGCTTCTGCCACTCTGAATAGCTACCCTTTACCCTTACTCTGATTTTGTTCTTACAGCCACCTCTCTATCCATTCTGCTAATTATCCCCCGACTCCTCATGCTCGCACCGTATTCATTAGTTTATTATTTGGTACCTTATCAAAGGCCTTTTAGAAATCTAGATATATTACATCTACTACATTACCCCTGTCTACTCTCTCTGTTTCCTCTTCAAAGAATTCAATGATGCTGGTGAAGCAAGACTTTCCCTTTTGAAATCCATATTATTTTTGGTTTCAAGATGATTTTCTATTTACTGTTTTACAACAGATTCCATTAGTTTTCCTACTACTGATATTATGCTGACTGGTTTATAGTTTCCTAGATATGTTCTATCTCCCTTCTAAAATATAGTAGAACGTTATCCATCCGCTAGTCCTCTGGCATGACACCTTTTTCGAACGAATTATTCAATACGTGTAATATTGCCTCTTCCCAATTTTCTTTTAAAATGCACGGATTGTACCTTAATGCAGCTCCCAGGAACATCATTTTGTTAAAACATCTCTTACCTCCTTTGAGTCGCTCATTAAAACCAACGGCTTTGACGAAGCTTTTGCTCACCTGTCTTAATACCTAATGTGGCTCGGAGTCACATTGTGTTTGATAACGCTCCTGTGAAGCGCCTTTGGGACGTTTTACTCTGTTAAAGGTGCTATAGAGTTGCAAGTGTTTTGTTGTTCTCCTAGCGCTGTCCAGGAACCCTTTATTAATTCGGGCGTCCACAATTATTTTTCTCTCTCCTCAAAATGTTATGCCCAGGAACATTTCTCTGAGTCCAGTGAAATCCCAGGCCCTGTCCTATAGATACTAAATCACATCTCTCATGCCTCTGACTTTCCAAATGTCTTTGGAATGATTTGTACATTTACAGGCATAACCGTCGAAACTAAATCCAAATCTTTGGAATGTTGACCCATTTTTATTTTTCATTTATTTTATTTTTTTAACACCAAGTCACTTCATTTCTCACTACTTGAAAACAACATTCCTTTTTCCTGCTAATAATTTGTATTTATTTCATAAATATTCAGTTGCAGCTCCGACAGTTTTATTAATTCCGCTCTGTAGCCTCAGCGGATAATTCCCACATTACAGTCATACCAGCTGATACCCTTCCCACTGCTCCATTCACCTATTCTGTAAAACCATTGTTGTTGGGTTGAGATCACGGCCGTCCCTTCCCTTCTCTCCGAACTCCCTCTCGTGCCCCAAGAACGTGAACCCTGCCCTCCTCCTTCAGACAAGCAGTCTCCCATTGATATGCCTCATATTTCCCTCATTAAGCAAAACAATCCAGAGATCACCACCTTGAGGCTTTGTCTTTAGTCTAGTGCCTCAGTCACAATATTCTCTCTATAATCTTATTTCTGTCCGTGTTACTGATTCCGACCATGGGTAATTTCTGCGCTCATTTGCTTTCCAGTGATGTTACCACCTGTTCCTGGATGTTCTTCCCTCTGGCACCAGGAATCCATCTTATCATTCGAGACCTGCTCAGGGATGCAGACGAGTCTGTCTGTTACCCGACTATAGAATCTCCCACCGCTATTGATCACCTTTTCCTTTGCCCCACCTGCCTCTCACACCCGCCCCACTCGGGGTGGCTCCCTGGTGTCACACTGCTGCTCAGGAAGACCCTCCTCTGAGTTACTGTCTCTATCCTTGTTATACTCCCCAGATATCTATTGGACAGTTCCAGTACTCAGTGGTTCCCTCCACCTGTGATTGTGATGCCCCTCTCGATGGTCACTTACTTCCCTCATTCTACTCAGCCTCTGTCCTGTTCCCTCTTCCTGTGTGAGCTGCAGGTTCCTGCACTAGATCTGGACCATGTCGGGACAGAAATTGTATTTGCAAGTATTTTCTGAACCTACCTGTGTCCATGCTCAGGCTGTTCCGCATCCTGAATAATTCCGGAAACAATTCCCTTCTCAAGTCATGTTCCCGCCTCCTGCTCATTAAAACATCTTCCTCCCAGTCTGGACCTTCGGCCTTGGTGGTAACAGGCTTTCCCAGATTCTGATGCTCTGTAATAAATATAATATTAATAGGAGTGTTAGATGGAAATATAAAACGAGAAGGAAAACGTTGCCTTGTTAAACAGGATATCAAGTCCCTCCTCGCCCCCCCGCCCATCAGTACAACAGCTGTCAGCTCTGGGATCGAGCATTTCCCGAGTGTTACGACCAACTCTCCACATCAGGTGTGACACAGACAGCTGCCCAGTGAAATCCAGCGAGTCCCGCTGATCCTGCGTTTGCATGTTGGCTGGCGCTGCGGACCCGAGCAGTTCACTTCTATTCCCACTTTTTTCTCCCCTTTTCCTTTTCTCTCTATCCCTCCCCGATCGCGCTCTCCTGTCGTCATACCTCCATTCATCTCTCCTATCTCGGATACTCTGCCCTCCCTAATTCCTGCAACATCTCTTCATTACTCTTCGATCTTCCTTATCTCCTGCTGCCGTCCCAGGCTTGACTCCCTCTTAGATAAGTCTACAGTTTCCCTCTGTGCCTCTCTTGGCATCCTCCGAAAGGCCCACCGTGGCACTCGCTGCTGCCTCCTCACGAGCAGCAACCCCAACTGTATTATCCTACTCATTCGCCGACCTTCCCGCCCAGCCATTCCGCTGGGAGCTAATCTTGTCAATCTCCTTTTCATCCAACTCTCTCCTCCCAGCGCTGACCCTGTTAATGCTGGAAGTGGGTTAGACATCACTGAACCTCTCTGCATCAACCTCCAGAATGTCCATTATCTTGCGATCAAGGTCCTTGCCATCCATGAGCTTATCATGGATGATTGCATCGACATCATGGCCCTGATGGAAACTTGCCTGAGGGGTGATGATTCCTTACCCATATGTGAAGCCACCCCGCCTGGCTATAACTTCCACCACGTGTCCCAATCAGTCTGTCATGGCGGCAGTGTGGCTCTCATCACCAAATTACTCCTTGGTCTGTTCCCCTACTCCTCTGCCACTTTCTCCTCCTTTGAGGATCTCATCTTGTTCCACAACTCTCACCTCTCATTTAAAATTCTCGTTCTCTATCGCCCACGCAAGCACCGTTATAATTTTATCACCGATAGCACTTCACTGCTTTCCTCCCTCAGCATCTGCACCGAGCGACTTCTCATCCTTGGTGATTTCAACCTTCATCTCAATTCATCATGCTCTCTGTCCTCCGAGTTCACTGCCCTGCAACCTCCCTTAATCTCTCCCTCCACTTAAGCTCCCAAACACATATTTACGGGCACCTCCTCGACCTTGCCATCTCTCGTGGCCTCGCTACTCCCATCGTGTCAATCGCAGATAAATCCATCTCCGACCATTGCATTCTATCGCTCTCCACCCACATCCCCCTCCCCCCCAACACTACTTCAATCTGTTTCCGCCCTTGGAGAAAAACTCTCTCCCAACTCTCCTTACGAAATCTCAACTGACCAGCCTTTGGTCCTACATTCACCACAACATTTTTGCAGCTATGGATCGGCTCAGCCACAAACTCACCACCACATTCGGTGCTGTAGTCCCTATTAAAACAATTACACTGTCTCACCCTGGCTGTTCCAACTGGTACGGCGCTCATCTTCTCTCCCTTAAGTCTATAAACGCAGACTGTTAAGGATATGGCAGACAACTGGTTTAGCCATTCGCCGCCAGAGCTGGTTGAACCACATGAAGCATTATCGGGTCCTGCTCTCATCTGCCAAAAATTGCTCACGATTCCAGAATCATTCTGGAATGCAAAGCTAAACCGCGGATTCTATTCTCCACTGCTAACCATCTTCTTAAACCCCTATCCCGTCTTCTCCATCCTCACCTCCAACAACAAGTGCGAGCAGCTCATGATTTTCTTTATCTCTAAGATTAAGATCATACGATCAGCTGCCTCTGCCATTTCCATTCCTTCCCCTAGCTCACCGGGACAAACTTCCCCCAAGGCTCCCCCCTGCCCTAGGCCTGGACTTGCATCTTTCTCCAGTTTCTCTCCGATCTCCCCTCCTGAGCAAACTGTGCTCTTCTTGTCCATGAGACGCAGTTCCTGCTCCCTCGACCCTATTCCCACCAAACTGCTGACCACCCAACTTCCGTTTCTGGCTCTCTTCTTAGCTGAGATTGTTAATGGTTCTCTTCCTCAGGTACTGTCCTCATCTCCTTCAAATCTGCCGTCATCACCTCTCCTCAAAAAAACAACCCTTGACTCCTCCGTCCTTGCAAACTACCACCCAATCTCCAAACTCCCTTTCCGCTCCAAAGTCCTTGAACGTGTTGTCGCCTCCCAAATCCATTCCCATCTATACGGGAACGCCATGTTTGAATCCCTCCAATCAGGTCTCCACCCCTGCCGCAGTACCGAAACGGCCCTCATCAAAGTCACAAATGTAATCTTTTGTGACTGCGACAAAGACAAACTATCGCTCCTCGTCCTTCCCGACTTCTCAGCAGCCTTTGACACGGTTTTCCACTCCACACTCCTACAACGCCTTTCCACCGTCGTCCAGCTGGGTGGGACAGCACTGTCCTGGTTCCATTTTTATCTATCGTAGCCAGAGCATCACCTGCAATGGCTTCTCTTCCCGCTCCCGCATCGTTACCTCTGGAGTCCCCCAAGAATCTATCCTTGGCCCCATCCTATTTCTCATCTTCATGTTGCCCCTTGACGACATCATCGGAAAACACAGCGTCAGTTTCCACATATAACCTGACGACACCCAGCTCTTCCTCACCACCACTTCTATCGACACCACCACGGTCTCTAAATTGTCAGAGTGCTTGTCTGACATCCAGCTCTGGCTGAGCAGAAATGTTCTCCTGTTAAATATTGGGAAGACATTGTTTTCATTCCCCGCCACTGTCTCCATCCCTCTTCCTAACATCTGTCTGAGGCTGAACCAAAGTGTTCGCAACCTTGGTATCATATTTGACCCTGAAATGAGCTTCCGACCACATATCCGCAGAATAACTAAGACCGCCTATTTCCACCTCCGTAACATCGTACGTCTCCGCCATTGCCTCAGCTCATCCGCTGCTGAAACCCTCATCCATACCTTTCTTACCTCTAGACTTGACTATTCCAACACACTCCTGGCTGGCCTCCCACATTCTACCAGACGTAAACTTGAGGTCATCCAAACCTCAGCTGCCCATGTCCGAACTCGCACCAAGTCCCGTTCGCCCATCTCTCCTGTGCTCGCTGACCTACATTGGCTCCATGTTAAGCAACGCCTCAACTTCAAAATTCTTACCTCTACCTAGTGGAAGTTGAACGCCAACTCTCCGACACCTCCTCATACCTCCACCTGGAACATGACCCCACTACCGAACATCAAACCACCATTTCCAAGACCGTCACTGACCTCATCTCCTCTGGAGATCTTCCCCCCACGGCCGCCAACCTCATAGTCCCCCAACCCCGCACAGCCCGCTTCTACCTCCTTCCCAAGATCCACAAACATGACTGCCCTGGTAGACCCATCGTTTCAGCCTGTTCTTGCCCCACAGAACTTATCTCTTCCTATCTCGACTCTATTTTTTCTCCCCTTGTCCAGTCTCTTCCCACCTACATCCGCGACTCTTCCGACGCCCTCCTCCATTTTAACAGTTTCCAGTTTGCCGGCCCCAACCGTCTCCTCTTCACTATGGACGTACAATCCCTCTACACCTCCATTCCCCACCAGGATGGCCTGAGGGCGCTCCGCTTCTTCCTTGAACAGAGGCCCAACCAGTCCCCATCCACCACCACCCTCCTCCGCCTGGCTGAACTTGTTCTCACATTGAACAACTTCTCCTTTGACTCCACCCATTTCCTCCAAATTAAAGGTGTTGCTATGGGTACCCGCATGGGTCCTAGCTATGCCTGCATTTTCGTGGGATATGTGGAACACTCTTTGTTCCAGTCCTACTCGGGTCCCCTCCCTCACCTCTTTTTCCGGTACATTGATGACTGTATCGGTGCCGTCTCCTGCTCTCGCCCTGAACTAGAACATTTCATTCACTATGCTTCCAATTTCCACCCTTCCCTCACCTTCACATGGTCCATCTCCGACTCTTCCCTTCCCTTCCTCGACCTCTCCGTCTCCATCTCTGGGGATAGGTTATTGACTAACATTCACTACAAGCCCACTGACTCCCACAGCTACCTGTACTACACTTCCTCCCACCCCGCCTCCTGTAAGGACTCTATTACATTCTCCCAGTTTCTCCGTCTCCACCGCATCTGCTCTGACGATGCCACCTTCCATACCAGTGCTTCCGACGTGTCTTCCTTTTTCCTCAACTGAGGATTCCCCTCTACCGTGGTCGACACGGCCCTCGACCGTGTCCGTTCTATCTCACACTCTTCTGCCCTCACCCCTGCCCCTCCCTCCCGGAACCACGATAGAGTTCCCCTTGTCCTCACCTTTCACCCCACCAGCCTCCACATTCAACGGATCATCCTCCGCCATTTCCGCCACCTCCAGCGTGATCCCACCACCAAACGCATCTTCCCCTCACCTCCCTTTTCATCATTCCGCAAGGACCGCTCCCTCCGCGACACCCTAGTCCACTCCTCTACCACCCCCAGCACCCCTTCCCCTTCACCCGGCACCTTCCCGTGCAAGCGCAGGAGATGCAACACATGCCCTTATACCTCACCTCTCCACGGACGCTGCCTCGCCTGCTGAGATTTTCCAGCGTGTTCTGTTGTTATTTCAAAATTCTTATCCTTGTTTTCAATTGCCTCCATGGCCTCTCCCCTCCCTAACTCTAATCTATTCCGCACCTCCCCCCACCCTCCCCCGCCTGTCCTGGCTGGTGCTTCTATTTGAACATATTGACCATATCTCTCATGGTGTCAGCAGGTGACTGATGAACACTGTAGCAGGTGAGGACATTTAACGCTGTTCCACTAATATTAACACTAACATATAATGTTACATCACTTTAAACAGAGAAGTGATGCACACTATTGATTAGTGGAATAAATTTAGGGGTCTGACAATCTCAGAATTGGCCATAAATATACAAGTGGTGGATTTGCCTGCGGTTTTACATTCACAATTCTCCACTTTTGCTCGTGTCTCGCTGTGTGTGTGCCCCGCATGAGCATCCAATCAAACTATCGGGCAGCTTCCTTTCCTTACGGTGGAAATGTAAAAGTGATTCAGTCTCAGATCAGTAATTTCTCCAAACTAAAGTCGAAGTTATTTTCCGGAATTAATTTAGAACTAAGTTTGAGACATTGTAAAACTGAGTTATCTGCTGTTTCATACCTAATATAATAAACACAAGTAACAACAACTACTTGAATTTCCACACTGCTTTAAACATCGACAAACATCCCAAAGCACTTCACAGGAGCCGAATCAGACAAAAGATGCTCGCTGAATAAAGGAGGTAGAAGCAGGAGTGGAGCAAAAGGTACAGGGTGTGTGGGTGGGTTAGGGGGTGAGTACAGTGGGTGCGGGTGGGTGAGGGTGAGTACAGTGGGTGCGGGTGGGTCAGGTTGAGTATACTGGGTGTGGGTGGGTCAGGGTGAGTACAGTGGGTGCGGGTGGGTCAGGGTGAGTACAGGGTGTGCAGGTGGGTCAGGGTGAGTACAGGGGGTGTGGGTGGGTTAGGGGGTGAGTACAGTGGTTGCGGGTGGGTCAGGGTGAGTATAGGGGCTGTGGGTGGGTCAGGGGGTGAGTATAGGGGGTGTGGGTGGGTCAGGGTGTGTACAGGGTGTGTGGGTGGGTCAGGGTGAGTACAGGGGGTGTGGGTGGGTCAGGGTGAGCACAGGGGGTGTGGGTGTGTCAGAGGGTGAGTATAGGGGGTGTGGGAGGGCCAGGGTGAGTACAGGGGGTGTGGGTGTGTCAGACGGTGAGTACAGGGGGTGTGGGTGGGTCAGGGTGAGTACAGGGGGTGTGGGTGTGTCAGTGGGTGAGTACAGGGGGTGTGGGTGGGTCAGCGTGTGTACAGGGGGTGTGGGTGGGTCAGGGTGAGTATAGGGGGTGTTGGTGGGTCAGGTTGTGAGTAAAGGGGGTGTGGGATTGTCAGGTTGAGTACACGGGGTGTGGGAGGGTCAGGTCGAGTACAGGGGGTGTGCGTGTGTCAGGGGGTGAGTACAGGTGGTGTGGGTGTGTCAGGGGGTGAGTACAGGGGGTGTGGGTTGGTCAGGAAGTGAGTACAGAGGGTGTGGGTGGATCAGGGTGATTACAGGTGGTGTGGTCGGTCAGGGTGTGTACAGGAGGTGTGGGTGGGCCAGGGTGATTACAGGTGCTGTGGGTGGGTCAGGATGAGTACAGCGGGTGTGGGTGGGTCAGGGTGTGTACAGGGGGTGTGGCTGGGTCAGGGGGTGAGTACAGGGGGTGTGGGTGGGTCAGAGTGAGTACAGGAGGTGTGGGTGGGTCAGGGGGTGAGTACAGGTGGTGTGGGTGTGTCAGGGGGTGAGTACAGGGTGTGTGGGTGGGTCAGGGTGAGTACAGGGGGTGTGGGTGAGTCAGGGTGAGTACAGGGTGTGTGGGCGGTTCAGGGTGAGTACAGGGGGTGTGGGCGGGACAGGGTGTGTACAGGGGGTGTGGGTGGGTCAGGGAGGGTCAGGGGGTGAGTACAGGAGGTGTGGGTTGGTCTGGGTGACTTCAGGGAGTGTGGGTGGATCAGGGAGTGTACAGGAGATGTGGCTGGGTCACAGTGTGTACAAGGGGTGTGGTTGGGTCAGGGTGAGTACTGTGGGTGTGGGTGGGTTAGGTTGTGAGTACAGGGGTTGTGGGTGCGTCAGGGGGTGTACAGGGGGTGTGGGTGTGTCAGGGTGTGAGTACAGGAGCTGTGGGTGTGTCAGGGTGTGAGTACAGGGGATGTGGGTGGGTCAGTGTTTGTACAGGGTGTGTTGTTGTGTCAGGGGGTGAATACATAGGGTGTGGGTGGGTCAGGGTGAGTACAGGGGGTGTGGGTGGGTCAGGGGTTGAGTACAGGGGGTGTGGGTGGTTCAGGGTGTGTACAGGGGGTGTGGGTGAGTCAGGGTGTGTACAGGGGGTGTGGGTGGGTCAGGGGGTGTGTACAGGGGATGTGGGTGGGTCAGGGGGTGTGTACAAGGGGTGTGGGTGGGTCAGGGGGCGAGTACAGGTGGTCTGGGTGGGTCAGGGTGACTACAGGGGGTGTGGGTGTGTCAGGGTGAGTACAGGGGGTGTGGGTGGGTCAGGGGGTGAGTACAGGAGGTGTGGGTGGCTCAGGGTGAGTACAGGGGGTGTGGGTGTGTCAGGGAGTGAGTGCAGGGGGTGTGGGTGGGTCAGGGTGAGTACATGGGCTGTGGGTGTGTCATGGTGAGTAAAGGGGGTGTGGGTGGGTCAGGGTGTGAGTACAGGGGGTGTTTGTATGTCAGGGGGTGAGTACAGGGGGTGTGGATGGTTCAGGGTGAGTACAGGGGGTGTGGGTGGGTCAGGGTGAGTATAGAGGGTGTTGGTGGGTCAGGGAGTGTACAGGTGGTGTGGGTGGGTCAGGGTGAGTACAGGGGGTGTGGGTGGGTCACGGTGTGTACAGGTGGTGTGGGTGGGTCAGGGTGAGTACAGGGGGTGTGGGTGGATCAGGGTGTGTACAGGGGGTGTGGGTGGGTCAGGGTGAGTACAGGGCGTGTGGGTGGGTCAGGGTGAGTACAGGGCGTGTGGGTGGGTCAGGGGGTGATTACAGGGGGTGTGGGTGGGTCAGGGGGTGAGTACAGGGGGTGTGGCTGGGTCAGGGTGAGTACAGGGGGTGTGGGTGTGTCAGGGTGTGTACAGGGGTTGTGGGTTGGTCAGGGTGTGAGTACAGGAGGTGTGGGTGGGTCAGGGGATGAGTACAGGGGCTGTGGGTGGGTCAGGGTGAGAGTACAGGGTTTGTGGGTGGGTCAGGGGGTGAGTACAGGGGGTGTGGGTGGCTCAAGGTGAGTACAGGGGGTGTGGGTGGGTCAGGGGTGAGTACAGGGGGTGTGCGTGGGTCAGGGTGAGTACAGGGGGTGTGGGTGTGTCAGGGTGAGTAAAGGGGGTGTGGTTGGGTCAGGGAGAATACTGGGGGTGTGGGAGGGTCAGGGTGAGTACAGTTGGTGTGGGTGGGTCAGGGTGTGTACAGTTGGTGTGGGTGGGTCAGGGTGTGTACAGTGGGTGTGGGTGGGTCAGGGTGAGTATAGGGGGTGTGGGTGGGTTAGGGGGTGAGTACATGGGGTGTGGGTGGGTCAGGGGGTGAGTACAGGGAGTGTGGCTGGGTCAGGGGTTGAGTATAGGGGGTGTGGGTGGGTCAGGTTGAGTACAGTGGGTGCGGGTGGGTCAGGGTGAGTATAGGGGGTGTGGGTGGGTCAGGGTGTGAGTATAGGGGGTGTGGGTGGGTCAGGGTGAGTACAGGGGGTGTGGGTGAGTTAGGGGGTGAGTATGGGGCTTTATGTGGGTCAGGGGATGAGTACAGGGGGTGTGGGTGGGTCAGGCTGAGTACAGGGGATGTGGGTGGGTGAGGGAGTGAGTACAGGGGGTGTGGTTGGGTCAGGGTGCGTACAGGGACAGTGGGTGGGTTAGAGGGTGTGTACAGGGTGTGTGGGTGGGTGAGGGAATGAGTACAGGGGGTGTGGGTGTGTCAGAGGGTGAGTACAGGGGTTGTGGGTGGGTCAGGGTGAGTACAGGGGAGGTGGGTGTGTCAGAGGGTGAGTACAGGGGGTGTGGGTGGGTCAGCGTGTGTACAGGGGGAGTGGGTGGGTCAGGGTGAGTACAGGGGGTGTGGGTGGGTCAGGTTGTGAGTACAGGGGGTGTGGGATTGTCAGGTTGAGTACAGGGCGTGTGGGAGGGTCAGGTTGAGTACAGGGGGTGTGCGTGTGTCAGGGGGTGAGTACAGGTGGTGTGGGCGTGTCAGGGTGTGAGTACAGGGGGTGTGGGTTGGTCAGGAAGTGAGTACAGAGGGTGTGGGTAGATCAGGGTGATTACAGGGGGTGTGGTGGGTCAGGGTGTGTACAGGAGGTGTGGGTGGGCCAGGGTGATTACAGGTGCTGTGGGTGGGTCAGGGTGAGTACAGCGGGTGTGGGTGGGTCAGGGTGTGTACAGGGGGTGTGGTTGGGTCAGGGGGTGAGTACAGGGGGTGTGGGTGGGTCAGGGTGAGTACAGGAGGTGTGGCTGGGTCAGGGGGTGAGTACAGGTTGTGTGGGTGGGTCAGGGGGTGAGTACAGAGTGTGTGGTTGGGTGAGGGTGAGTACAGGGTGTGTGGGTGAGTCAGGGTGAGTACAGGGTGTGTGGGCGGTTCAGGGTGAGTACAGGGGGTGTGGGCGGGACAGGGTGTGTACAGGGGGTGTGGGTGGGTCAGGGTGAGTACAGGGGCTGTGGGTTGGTCAGGGGGTGAGTACAGGGGGTGTGGGTGGGGCAGGGTGAGTACAGGGGGTGTGGGTGGGTCAGGGTGAGTAAAGGGGGTGTGGGTGGGTCAGGGAGAGTACAGGGGGTGTATGTGGGTCAGGGTGAGTACAGTTGGTGTGGGTGAGTCAGGGTGTGTACAGGGGTGTGGGTGGGTCAGGGGGTGAGTACAGGGGGTGTGGGTGGGTCAGGGGGTGAGTACTGGGGGTGTGGGTGGGTCAGGGTGTGTACATGGTGTGTGGGTGGGTCAGGGTGAGAACAGTAGGTGCGGGTGGGCCAGGGAGATTACAGGAGTTGTGTGTGGGTAAGAGCGTGTACAGTTGGTGTGGGTGGGTCAGGGTGTTTTCAGGGGGGGTGGGTGGGTCAGGGGGTGAGTACAAGGGGTGTGGGTGTATCATGGGGTGAGTACTGGGTGTGTGGGTGGGTCAGGGTGTGTCCAGGGGGTGTGGGTGGGTCAGGGTGAGTACAGTAGTTGCGGGTGGGTCAGGGAGAGTACAGGGGGTGTAGGTTGGTCAGGGTGAGTACAGGAGGTGTGGGTGGGTCAGGGGTGAGTACAGGGGGTGTGTGTGTGTCAGGGGGTGAGTACAGGGTGTGTGGTTGGGTCAGGGTGAGTACAGGAGGTGTGGGTGGGTCAGGGAGTGAGTACAGGGGGTGTGGGTGAGTCAGGGTGAGTACAGGGTGTGTGGGCAGTTCAGGGTGTGTACAGGGGGTGTGGGCGGGACAGGGTGTGTACAGGGGGTGTGGGTGGGTCAGGGTGTGTACAGGGGTTGTGGGTGGGTCAGGGTGAGAACAGGGGGTGTGGGTGGGTCACGGTGAATACAGCGGGTGTGGGTGGGTCAGGGAGGGTCAGGGGGTGAGTACAGGAGGTGTGGGTTGGTCCGGGTGAGTACAGGGAGTGTGGGTGGATTAGGGAGTGTACAGGAGGTGTGGCTGGGTCACGGTGTGTACAAGGGGTGTGGTTGGGTCAGGGTAAGTACTGGGGGTGTGGGTGGGTCAGGTTGTGAGTACAGGGGTTGTGGGTGCGTCAGGGGGTGTACAGGGGGTGTTGGTGTGTCAGGGTGTGAGTACAGGAGGTGTGGGTGTGTCAGGGTGTGAGTACAGGGGATGTGGGTGGGTCAGTGTTTGTACAGGGTGTGTGGTTGTGTCAGGGGGTGAATACAGGGGGTGTGGGTGGGTCAGGGTGAGTACAGGGGGTGTGGGTGGGTCAGGGGTTGAGTACAGGGGGTGTGGGTGGTTCAGGGTGTGTACAGGGGGTGTGGGTGGGTCAGGGTGTGTACAGGGGGTGTGGGTGGGTCAGGGGATGTGTACAGGGGGTGTGGGTGGGTCAGGGGGTGTGTACAAGGGGTGTGGGTGGGTCAGGGGGCGAGTACAGGTGGTCTGGGTGGGTCAGGGTGAGTACAAGGGGTGTGGGTGTGTCAGGGTGAGTACAGGGGGTGTGGGTGGGTCAGGGGGTGAGTACAGGAGGTGTGGGTGGGTCAGGGTGAGTACAGGGGGTGTGGGTGTGTCAGGGGGTGAGTGCAGGGGGTGTGGGTGGTTCAGGGTGAGTACATGGGCTGTGGGTGGGTCATGGTGAGTAAAGGGGGTGTGGGTGGGTCAGGGTGTGAGTACAGTGGGTGTGTGTGGGTCAGGGGGTGAGTACAGGGGGTGTGGATGGTTCAGCGTGAGTACAGGGGGTGTGGGTGGGTCAGGGTGTGTATAGAGGGTGTGGGTGGGTCCGGGAGTGTACAGGTGGTGTGGGTGGGTCAGGGTGAGTACAGGGTGTGTGGGTGGGTCACGGTGTGTACAGGTGGTGTGGGTGGGTCAGGGTGAGTACAGGGGGTGTGGGTGGATCAGGGTGTGTACAGGGGGTGTGGGTGGGTCAGTGTGAGTACAGGGCGTGTGGGTGGGTCAGGGGGTGATTACAGGGGGTGTGAGTGGGTCAGGGGGTGAGTACAGGGGGTGTGGCTGGGTCAGGGTGAGTACAGGGGGTGTGGGTGGGTCAGGGTGTGTACAGGGGTTGTGGGTGGGTCAGGGTGAGAACAGGGGGTGTGGGTGGGTCACGGTGAATACAGCGGGTGTGGGTGGGTCAGGGAGGGTCAGGGGGTGAGTACAGGAGGTGTGGGTTGGTCCGGGTGAGTACAGGGAGTGTGGGTGGATCAGGGTGTGTACAGGAGGTGTGGCTGGGTCACGGTGTGTACAAGGGGTGTGGTTGGGTCAGGGTAAGTACTGGGGGTGTGGGTGGGTCAGGTTGTGAGTACAGGGGTTGTGGGTGCGTCAGGGGGTGTACAGGGGGTGTTGGTGTGTCAGGGTGTGAGTACAGGAGGTGTGGGTGTGTCAGGGTGTGAGTACAGGGGATGTGGGTGGGTCAGTGTTTGTACAGGGTGTGTGGTTGTGTCAGGGGGTGAATACAGGGGGTGTGGGTGGGTCAGGGTGAGTACAGGGGGTGTGGGTGGGTCAGGGGTTGAGTACAGGGGGTGTGGGTGGTTCAGGGTGTGTACAGGGGGTGTGGGTGGGTCAGGGTGTGTACAGGGGGTGTGGGTGGGTCAGGGGATGTGTACAGGAGGTGTGGGTGGGTCAGGGGGTGTGTACAAGGGGTGTGGGTGGGTCAGGGGTCGAGTACAGGTGGTCTGGGTGGGTCAGGGTGAGTACAAGGGGTGTGGGTGTGTCAGGGTGAGTACAGGGGGTGTGGGTGGGTCAGGGGGTGAGTACAGGAGGTGTGGGTGGGTCAGGGTGAGTACAGGGGGTGTGGGTGTGTCAGGGGGTGAGTGCAGGGGGTGTGGGTGGTTCAGGGTGAGTACATGGGCTGTGGGTGGGTCATGGTGAGTAAAGGGGGTGTGGGTGGGTCAGGGTGTGAGTACAGTGGGTGTGTGTGGGTCAGGGGGTGAGTACAGGGGGTGTGGATGGTTCAGCGTGAGTACAGGGGGTGTGGGTGGGTCAGGGTGTGTATAGAGGGTGTGGGTGGGTCCGCGAGTGTACAGGTGGTGTGGGTGGGTCAGGGTGAGTACAGGGTGTGTGGGTGGGTCACGGTGTGTACAGGTGGTGTGGGTGGGTCAGGGTGAGTACAGGGGGTGTGGGTGGATCAGGGTGTGTACAGGGGTTGTGGGTGGGTCAGTGTGAGTACAGGGCGTGTGGGTGGGTCAGGGGGTGATTACAGGGGGTGTGAGTGGGTCAGGGGGTGAGTACAGGGGGTGTGGCTGGGTCAGGGTGAGTACAGGGGGTGTGGGTGGGTCAGGGTGTGTACAGGGGTTGTGGGTGGGTCTGGGTGTGAGTACAGGAGGTGTGGGTGGGTCAGGGGATGAGTACAGGGGCTGTGGGTGGGTCAGGGTGAGAGTACAGGGGGTGTGGGTGGGTCAGGGGGTGAGTAAAGGGGGTGTGGGTGGCTCAAGGTGAGTACAGGGGGTGTGGGTGGGTCAGGGGTGAGTACAGGGGGTGTGCATGGGTCAGGGTGAGTACAGGGGGTGTGGGTGTGTCAGGGTGAGTAAAGGAGGTGTGGTTGGGTCAGGGAGAATACTGGGGGTGTGATAGGGTCAGGGTGAGTACAGTTGGTGTGGGTGGGTCAGGGTGTGTACAGGGGGTGTGGGTGGTTCAGGGTGTGTACAGGGGGTGTGGGTGAGTCAGGGTGTGTACAGGGGGTGTGGGTGGGTCAAGGGGTGTGTACAGGGGATGTGGGTGGGTCAGGGGGTGTGTACAAGGGGTGTGGGTGGGTCAGGGGGCGAGTACAGGTGGTCTGGGTGGGTCAGGGTGAGTACAGGGGGTGTGGGTGTGTCAGGGTGAGTACAGGGGGTGTGGGTGGCTCAGGGTGAGTACAGGGGGTGTGGGTGTGTCAGGGGGTGAGTGCAGGGGGTGTGGGTGGGTCAGGGTGAGTACATGGGCTGTGGGTGTGTCATGGTGAGTAAAGGGGGTGTTGGTGGGTCAGGGTGTGAGTACAGGGTGTGTGTGTGTGTCAGGGGGTGAGTACAGGGGGTGTGGGTGGTTCAGGGTGAGTACAGGGGGTGTGGGTGGGTCAGGGTGAGTATAGAGGGTGTTGGTGGGTCAGGGAGTGTACAGGTGGTGTGGGTGGGTCAGGGTGAGTACAGGGGGTGTGGGTGGGTCACGGTGTGTACAGGTGGTGTGGGTGGGTCAGGGTGAGTACAGGGGGTGTGGGTGGATCAGGGTGTGTACAGGGGGTGTGGGTGGTTCAGGGTGAGTACAGGGCGTGTGGGTGGGTCAGGGTGAGTACAGGGCGTGTGGGTGGGTCAGGGGGTGATTACAGGGTGTGTGGGTGGGTCAGGGGGTGAGTTCAGGGGGTGTGGCTGGGTCAGTGTGAGTACAGGGGGTGTGGGTGTGTCAGGGTGTGTACAGGGGTTGTGGGTTGGTCAGGGTGTGAGTACAGGAGGTGTGGGTGGGTTAGGGGATGAGTACAGGGGCTGTGGGTGGGTCAGGGTGAGAGTACAGGGGTTGTGGGTGGGTCAGGGGGTGAGTACAGGGGGTGTGGGTGGCTCAAGGTGAGTACAGGGGGTGTGGGTGGGTCAGGGGTGAGTACAGGGGGTGTGCGTGGGTCAGGGTGAGTACAGGGGGTGTGGGTGTGTCAGGGTGAGTAAAGGGGGTGTGGTTGGGTCAGGGAGAATACTGGGGGTGTGGGAGGGTCAGGGTGAGTACAGTTGGTGTGGGTGGGTCAGGGTGTGTACAGTTGGTGTGGGTGGGTCAGGGTGTGTACAGTGGGTGTGGGTGGGTCAGGGTGAGTATAGGGGGTGTGGGTGGGTTAGGGGGTGAGTACAGGGGGTGTGGGTGGGTCAGGGGGTGAGTACAGGGAGTGTGGCTTGGTCAGGGGTTGAGTATAGGGGGTGTGGGTGGGTCAGGTTGAGTACAGTGGGTGCGGGTGGGTCAGGGTGAGTTTAGGGGGTGTGGGTGGGTCAGGGTGTGAGTATAGGGGGTGTGGGTGGGTCAGGGTGAGTACAGGGGATGTGGGTGAGTTAGGGGGTGAGTATGGGGCCTTATGTGGGTCAGGGGATGAGTACAGGGGGTGTGGGTGGGTCAGGCTGAGTACAGGGGATGTGGGTGGGTGAGGGAGTGAGTACAGGGGGTGTGGTTGGGTCAGGGTGTGTACAGGGACAGTGGGTGGGTTAGAGGGTGTGTACAGGGTGTGTGGGTGGGTGAGGGAATGAGTACAGGGGGTGTGGGTGTGTCAGAGGGTGAGTACAGGGGTTGTGGGTGGGTCAGGGTGAGTACAGGGGAGGTGGGTGTGTCAGAGGGTGAGTACAGGGGATGTGGGAATGTCAGGTTGAGTACAGGGCGTGTGGGAGGGTCAGGTTGTGAGTACAGGGGGTGTGGGAATGTCAGGTTGAGTACAGGGCGTGTGGGAGGGTCAGGTTGAGTACAGGGGGTGTGCGTGTGTCAGGGGGTGAGTACAGGTGGTGTGGGCGTGTCAGGGTGTGAGTACAGGGGGTGTGGGTTGGTCAGGAAGTGAGTACAGAGGGTGTGGGTAGATCGGGGTGATTACAGGGGGTGTGGTGGGTCAGGGTGTGTACAGGAGGTGTGGGTGGGCCAGGGTGATTACAGGTGCTGTGGGTGGGTCAGGGTGAGTACAGGGGGTGTGGGTGGGTCAGGTTGTGAGTACAGGGGGTGTGGGAATGTCAGGTTGAGTACAGGGCGTGTGGGAGGGTCAGGTTGAGTACAGGGGGTGTGCGTGTGTCAGGGGGTGAGTACAGGTGGTGTGGGCGTGTCAGGGTGTGAGTACAGGGGGTGTGGGTTGGTCAGGAAGTGAGTACAGAGGGTGTGGGTAGATCAGGGTGATTACAGGGGGTGTGGTGGGTCAGGGTGTGTACAGGAGGTGTGGGTGGGCCAGGGTGATTACAGGTGCTGTGGGTGGGTCAGGGTGAGTACAGCGGATGTGGGTGGGTCAGGGTGTGTACAGGGGGTGTGGTTGGGTCAGGGGGTGAGTACAGGGGGTGTGGGTGGGTCAGGGTGAGTACAGGAGGTGTGGGTGGGTCAGGGGGTGAGTACAGGTGGTGTGGGTGGGTCAGGGGGTGAGTACAGAGTGTGTGGTTGGGTCAGGGTGAGTACAGGGTGTGTGGGTAAGTCAGGGTGAGTACAGTGTGTGTGGGCGGTTCAGGGTGAGTACAGGGGGTGTGGGCGGGACAGGGTGTTTACAGGGGGTGTGGGTGGGTCAGGGTGAGTACAGGGGATGTGGGTGGGTCAGGGGGTGAGTACAGGGGGTGTGGGTGGGGCAGGGTGAGTACAGGGGCTGTGGGTGTGTCAGGGTGAGAGTACAGGGGGTGTGGGTGGGTCAGGGGGTGAGTAAAGGGGATGTGGGTGGCTCAAGGTGTGTACAGGGGGTGTGGGTGGGTCAGGGGTGAGTACAGGGGGTGTGCATGAGTCAGGGTGAGTACAGGGGGTGTGGGTGTGTCAGGGTGAGTAAAGGAGGTGTGGTTGGGTCAGGGAGAATACTGGGGGTGTGATAGGGTCAGGGTGAGTACAGTTGGTGTGGGTGGGTCAGGGTGTGTACAGGAGGTGTGGAAGGGTCAGGGGGTGAGTGCAGGGGGTGTTGGTGGGTCAGGGGGTGAGTACTGGGGGTGTGGGTGGGTCAGGGGTTGTGTACAGGAGGTGTGGATGTGTCAGGGTGAGTACAGGAGGTGTGGAAGGGTCAGGGGGTGAGTACAGGGGGTGTGGGTGGGTCAGGGTGAGTACAGGGATTGGGGATGGGTCAGGGGGTAAGTACAGGGAGTGTGGTTGGATCGGGGGTGAGTACAGGGAGTGTGGGTGGGTCAGGGAGAGTACAGGGGGTGTGGGTGGGTCAGCGGTTGAGTACAGGGGGTGTGGGTGGGTCAGGATGTGTACAGGGGGTGTGGGTGGGTCAGGGGATAAGTACAGTTGGTGTGGGTGGGTCAGGGTGTGTACAGGGTGTGTGGGTCGGTCAGGGGCTGAGTACAGGGGGTGTGGGTAGGTCAGGGTGAGTATAGAGGGAGTGGGTGGGTCAGGGTTTGTACAGCTGGTGTTGGTGGCTCAGGGTGAGTACAAGGGTTGTGGGTGGGTCAGGGTGTGTACAGGGGGTGTAGGTGGGTCAGGGTGAGTACAGGGGGAGTGGATTGGTTCGGGGGCTGAGTACAGGGGATGTGGGTGGGTCAGGTTGTGTACAGGGGGTGTGGGTGGGTCTGGGGGTGAGTACAGGGTGAGTAGGTGGGTCAGGGTGAGTACAGGGGGAGTGGGTTGGTTCGGGGAGTGAGTACAGGGGGTGTGGGTGGGTCAGGTTGTGTACAGGGGGTGTGGGTGGGTCTGGGGGTGAGTACAGGGTGTGTGGGTGGGTCAGGGTGATTACATGGGGTGTGGGTGTGTCAGGGTGTGTACAGGGGGTGTGGGTGGGTCAGGGTGTGAGTACAGGAGGTGTGGGTGTGTCACGGGGTGAGTACAGGGGGTGTGGGTGTGTCAGGGCGAGAGTACAGAGGGTGTGGGTGGGTCAGGGTGTGTACAGGGTGTGTGGGTGTGTCAGGGGGTGAGTGCAGGGAGTGTGGGTGGGTCAGGGTGAGTACATGGGCTGTGGGTGGGTCATGGTGAGTAAAGGGGGTGTGGTTGGTTCAGGGAGAGAACTGGGGGTGTGGGTGTGTCAGGGTGAGTACAGGGGGTGTGGGTGGGTCAGCGGGTGAGTACAGGAGGTGTTCGTGGGTCAGGGTGAGTACAGGGCGTGTGGGTGTGTCAGGGGGTGAGTGCAGGGGGTGTGGGTGGGTCAGGGTGAGTACATGGGCTGTGGGTGGGTCATGGTGAGTAAAGGGGGTGTGGGTGGGTCAGGGTGTGAGTACAGGGGGTGTGTGTGGGTCAGGGGGTGAGTACAGGGGGTGTGGATGGTTCAGCGTGAGTACAGGGGGTGTGGGTGGGTCAGGGTGTGTACAGGGGTTGTGGGTGGGTCTGGGTGTGAGTACAGGAGGTGTGGGTGGGTCAGGGTGAGTATAGAGGGTGTGGGTGGGTCAGGGAGTGTACAGGTGGTGTGGGTGGGTCAGGGTGAGTACAGGGGGTGTGGGTGGGTCACGGTGTGTACAGGTGGTGTGGGTGGGTCAGGGTGATTACAGGGGGTGTTTGTGGATCAGGGTGTGTACAGGGGGTGTGGGTGGGTCAGGGTGAGTACAGGGCGTGTGGGTGGGTCAGGGGGTGATTACAGGGGGTGTGGGTGGGTCAGGGGGTGAGTACAGGGGGTGTGGCTGGGTCAGGGTGAGTACAGGGGGTGTGGGTGGGTCAGGATGTGTACAGGGGTTGTGGGTGGGTCTGGGTGTGAGTACAGGAGGTGTGGGTGGGTCAGGGGATGAGTACAGGGGCTGTGGGTGGGTCAGGGTGAGAGTACAGGGGGTGTGGGTGGGTCAGGGGGTAAGTACAGGTGTGTGGGTGGGTCAGGGTGAGTACAGGGGGTGTGGGTGGGTCAGGGGTTAGTACAGGGGGTGTGCGTGGGTCAGGGTGAGTACAGGGGGTGTGGGTGTGTCAGGGTGAGTAAAGGGGGTGTGGTTGGGTCAGGGAGAATACTGGGGGTGTGGGTGGGTCAGGGTGAGTACAGTAGGTGCGGGTGGGTCAGGGAGAGTACGGGGGTCTGGCTGGGTCAGGGTGAGTACAGGAGTTGTGGGTGGGTCAGGGGGTGAGTATAGGGAGTGTGGGTGGGTCAGGGTGTGTACAGGAGGTGTGTGTGGATCAGGGTGAGTACAGGGGGTGTGGGTGGATCAGGGGGTGAGTACAGGGGGTGTGGGCGTGTCAGGGTGTGTACAGGGGGTGTGGGTGGGTCAGGGTGTGTACAGGGGGTGTGGGTGGGTCAGGGGTTGTTTACAGGAGGTGTGGATGGGTCAGGGTGAGTACAGGAGGTGTGGGTGTGTCCGGGGTGAGTACAGGGGGTGTGGGTGGGTCAGGGTGAGTACAGGGATTGTGGATGGGTCAGGGGGTAAGTACAGGGAGTGTGGGTGGATCGGGGTTGAGTACAGGGGGTGTGGGTGGGTCAGGGAGAGTACAGGGGGTGTGGGTGGGTCAGTGGTTGAGTACAGTTGGTCTGGGTGGGTCAGGGTGTGTACAGGGTGTGTGGGTCGGTCAGGGGCTGAGTACAGGGGGTGTGGGTAGGTCAGGGTGAGTACAGGGGTTGTGGGTGGGTCAGGGTGTGTACAGGGGGTGTAGGTGGGTCAGGGTGAGTACAGGGGGAGTGGGTTGGTTCGGGGGGTGAGTACAGGGGGTGTGGGTGGGTCAGGTTGTGTACAGGGGGTGTGGGTGGGTCTGGGGGTGAGTACAGGGTGTGTAGGTGGGTCAGGGTGAGTACAGGGGGAGTGGGTTGGTTCGGGGAGTGAGTACAGGGGGTGTGGGTGGGTCAGGTTGTGTACAGGGTGTGTGGGTGGGTCTGGGGGTGAGTACAGGGGGTGTGGGTGGGTCAGGGTGAGTACAGGGGGTGTGGGTGTGTCAGGGTGTGTACAGGGGGTGTGGGTGGGTCAGGGTGTTATTCAGGAGGTGTGGGTGTGTCACGGGGTGAGTACAGGGGGTGTGGGTGGGTCAGGGCGAGAGTACAGAGGGTGTGGGTGGGTCAGGGTGAGTACAGGGGGTGTGGTTGTGTCAGGGGGTGAGTGCAGGGGGTGTGGGTAGGTCAGGGTGAGTACATGGGCTGTGGGTGGGTCATGGTGAGTAAAGGGGGTGTGGTGGTTCAGGGAGAGAACTGGGGGTGTGGGTGTGTCAAGGTGAGTACAGGGGGTGTGGGTGGGTCAGGGGGTGAGTACAGGAGGTGTGGGTGGGTCAGGGTGAGTACAGGGCGTGTGGGTGTGTCAGGGGGTGAGTGCAGGGGGTGTGGGTGGGTCAGGGTGAGTACATGGGCTGTGGGTGGGTCATGGTGAGTAAAGGGGGTGTGGGTGGGTCAGGGTGTGAGTACAGGGGGTGTGTGTGGGTCAGGGGGTGAGTACAGGGGGTGTGGATGGTTCAGCGTGAGTACAGGGGGTGTGGGTGGGTCAGGGTGAGTATAGAGGGTGTGGGTGGGTCAGGGAGTGTACAGGTGGTGTGGGTGGGTCAGGGTGAGTACAGGGGGTGTGGGTGGGTCACGGTGTGTACAGGTGGTGTGGGTGGGTCAGGGTGATTACTGGGGGTGTGGGTGGATCAGGGTGTGTACAGGGGGTGTGGGTGGGTCAGGGTGAGTACAGGGCGTGTGGGGGGGTCAGGGGGTGATTACAGGGGGTGTGGGTGAGTCAGGGGGTGAGTACAGGGGGTGTGGCTGGGTCAGGGTGAGTACAGGCGGTGTGGGTGGGTCAGGGTGTGTACAGGGGTTGTGGGTGTGTCTGGGTGTGAGTACAGGAGGTGTGGGTGGGTCAGGGGATGAGTACAGGTGCTGTGGGTGGGTCAGGGTGAGAGTACAGGGGGTGTGGGTGGGTCAGGGGGTGAGTACAGGGGGTGTGGGTGGCTCAAGGTGAGTACAGGGGGTGTGGGTGGGTCAGGGGTGAGTATAGGGGGTGTGCATGGGTCAGGGTGAGTACAGGGGGTGTGGGTGTGTCAGGGTGAGTAAAGGGGGTGTGGTTGGGTCAGGGAGAATACTGGGGGTGTGGGAGGGTCAGGGTGTGTACAGTTGGTGCGGGTGGGTCAGGATGTGTACAGGGGGTGTGGGTGGGTCAGGGGTTGAGTGCAGGGGGTGTGGGTGGGTCAGGGGGTGAGTACTGGGGGTGTGGGTGGGTCAGGGTGAGTACAGTAGGTGCCGGTGGGTCAGGGAGAGTACAGGGGGTCTGGCTGGGTCAGGGTGAGTACAGGAGGTGTGGGTGGGTCAGGGGGTGAGTACAGGGGGTGTGGGTGGGTCAGGGTGTGTACAGGAGGTGTGTGTGGGTCAGGGTGAGTACAGGGGGTGTGGGTGGATCAGGGGGTGAGTACAGGTGGTGTGGGCGTGTCAGGGTGTGTACAGGGGGTGTGGGTGGGTCAGGGTGTGTACAGGAGCTGTGGGTAGGTCAGGGATTGTGTACAGGAGGTGTGGATGGGTCAGGGTGAGTACAGGGGGTGTGGGTGGGTCAGGGTGAATACAGGGATTGTGGATGGTTCAGGGGGTAAGTACAGAGAGTGTGGGTGGATCGGGGGTGAGTACAGGGTGTGTGGGTGGGTCAGGGAGAGTACAGGGGCTGTGGGTGGGTCAGTGGTTGAGTACAGGGGGTGTGGGTGGGTCAGGATGTGTACAGGGGGTGTGGGTGTGTCAGGGGATAAGTACAATTGTTGTGGGTGGGTCAGTGTGTGTACAGGGTGTGTGGGTCGGTCAGGGGGTGAGTACAGGGGGTGTGGGTAGGTCAGGGTGAGTATAGAGGGTGTGGGTGGGTCAGGGTTTGTACAGCTGGTGTGGGTGAGTCAGGGTGAGTACAGGGGTTGTGGGTGGGTCAGGGTGTGTACAGGGGGTGTAGGTGGGTCAGTTTGAGTACAGGGGGAGTGGGTTGGTTCGGGGGGTGAGTACAGGGGGTGTGGGTGGGTCAGGTTGTGTACAGGGGATGTGGGTGTGTCTGGGGGTGAGTACAGTGGGTGTAGGTGGGTGAGGGTGAGTTCAGGGGGAGTGGGTTGGTTCGGGGGGTGAGTACAGGGGGTGTGGTTGGGTCAGGTTGTGTACAGGGGGTGTGGGTGGGTCTGGGGGTGAATACAGGGGGTGTGGGTGGGTCAGGGTGAGTACAGGGGGTGTGGGTGGGTCAGGGCGAGAGTACAGAGGGTGTGGGTGGGTCAGGGTGAGTACAGGGGGTGTGGGTGTGTCAGGGGGTGAGTGCAGCGGGTGTGGGTGCGTCAGGGTGAGTAAAGGGGGTGTGGTTGGTTCAGGGAGAGTACTGGCGGTGTGTGTGGGTCAGGGTGAGTACAGGAGATTTGGGTGGGTCAGGGGGTGAGTACAGGGGGTGTGGGTGGGTCAGGGTGAGTACAGGGATTGTGGATGGGTAAGGGGGTAAGTACAGGGAGTGTGGGTGGATCAGGGGGTGAGTACAGGGGGTGTGGATGGGTCAGGGTGTGTACAGGAGGTGTGGGTGTGTCAGGGGGTGATTACAGGGGGTGTGGGTGGTCAGTGGTTGAGTACAGGGGGTGTGGGTGTGTCAGGGGATAAGTACAGTTGGTGTGGGTGGGTCAGGGTGTGTACAGTGTGTGTGGGTCGTTCAGGTGGTGAGTACAGGGGGTGTGGGTGGGTCAGGGGGTGAGTACAGGGGGAGTGGGTGGTTCAGGGTGAGTACAGGGTGTGTGGGTGGGTAAGGGTGAGTATAGAGGGTGTGGGTGGGTCAGGGTTTGTACAGCTGGTGTGGTTGGATCAGGGTGAGTACAGGGGGTGTGGGTGGGTCAGGGTTTGTACAGGGGGTGTAGGTGGGTCAGGGTGAGTACAAGGGGTGTGGGTTGGTTTGGGGGGTGAGTACAGGGGGTGTGGGTGGGTCAGGGTTTGTACAGGGGGTGTGGGTGGTTCTGGGGGTGAGTACAGGTGGTGTGGGTGGGTCAGGGTGAGTACTGGGGGTGTGGGTGTGTCAGGGTGTGTACAGGGGGTGTGGGTGGGTCAGGGTGTGAGTACAGGAGGTGTGGGTGGGTCAGGGGGTGAGTACAGGGGGTGCGGGTGGGTCAGGGTGAGAGTACAGAGGGTGCGGGTGGGTCATGGTGAGTACAGGGGGTGTGGTTGTGTCAGGGGGTCAGTACAGGAGGTGTGGGTGGGGCAGGGTGAGTACAGGGGGGTGTGGGTGGGTCAGGGTGAGTACAGGGGGGTGTGGGTGGGTCAGGGTGAGTACAAGGGGTGTGGGTTGGTTCGGGGCGTGAGTGGGTCAGGGTTTGTACAGGGGGTGTGGGTGCGTCTGGGGGTGTGTACAGTGGGTGTGGGTGGGTCAGGGTGAGTACTGGGGTGTGGGTGTGTCAGGGTGTGTACAGGGGGTGTGGGTGGGTCAGGGTGTGAGTACATGAGGTGTGGGTGGGTCAGGGGTTGAGTACAGGGGTTGCGGGTGGGTCAGGGTGAGAGTACAGAGGTTGCGGGTGGGTCAGGGTGAGTACAGGGGGTGTGGGTGGGTCAGGGGGTGAGTACAGGGGGTGTGGGTGGGGCAGGGTGAGTACAGGAGCTGTGGGTGAGTCAGGGTGATTAAAGGGGGTGTGGGTGGGTCAGGGAGAGTACAGGGGGTGTTTGTGGGTCAGGGTGAGTACAGTTGGTGTGGGTGGGTCTGGGTGTGTACAGGGGGTGTGGGTGGGTCAGGGGGTGAGTACAGGGGGTGTGGGTGGGTCAGGGGGTGAGTACTGGGGGTGTGGGTGGGTCAGGGTGAGTACATGGTGTGTGGGTGGGTCAGGGTGAGAACAGTAGGTGCGGGTGGGCCAGGGAGAGTACAGGGGTTGTGTGTGGGTAAGGGCGAGTACAGTTGGTGTGGGAGGGTCAGGGTGTTTTCAGGGGGTGTGGGTGGGTCAGGGTGAGTACAGGGGGTGTGGGTGTGTCAGGGGGTGAGTGCAGCGGGTGTGGGTGGGTCAGGTTGAGTACATGGGCTGTGGGTGGGTCATGGTGAGTAAAGGGGGTGTGGTTGGTTCAGGGAGAGTACTGGCGGTGTGTGTGGGTCAGGGTGAGTACAGGAGGTGTGGGTGGGTCAGGGGGTGAGTACAAGGGGTGTGGGTGGGTCAGGGTGAGTACAGGGATTGTGGATGGGTCAGGGGGTAAGTACAGGGAGTGTGGGTGGATCAGGGGGTGAGTACAGGGGGTGTGGGTGGGTCAGGGTATGTACAGGAGGTGTGGGTGTGTCAGGGGGTGAGTACAGGGGGTGTGGGTGGGTCAGTGGTTGAGTACAGGGGGTGTTGGTGGGTAAGGATGTGTACAGGGGGTGTGGGTGGGTCAGGGGATAAGTACAGTTGGTGTGGGTGGGTCAGGGTGTGTACAGGGTGTGTGGGTCGGTCAGGTGGTGAGTACAGGGGGTGTGGGTGGGTCAGGGGGTGAGTACAGGGGGTGTGGGTGGTTCAGGGTGAGTACAGGGTGTGTGGGTGGGTCAGGGTGTGTATAGAGGGTGTGGGTGGGTCAGGGTTTGTACAGCTGGTGTGGTTGGGTCAGTGTGAGTACAGGGGGTGTGGGTGGGTCAGGGTGTGTACAGGGGCTGTAGGTGGGTCAGGGTGTGTACAAGGGGTGTGGGTTGGTTTGGGGGGTGAGTACAGGGGGTGTGGGTGGGTCAGGGTTTGTACAGGGGGTGTGGGTGGGTCTGGGGGTGAGTACAGGGTGTGTGGGTGGGTCAGGTTGAGTACTGGGGGTGTGGGAGTGTCAGGGTGTGTACAGGGGGTGTGGGTGGGTCAGGGTGTGAGTACAGGAGGAGTGGGTGGGTCAGGGGGTGAGTACAGGGGGTGCGGGAGGGTCAGGGTGAGAGTACAGAGGGTGCGGGTGGGTCATGGTGAGTACAGGGGGTGTGGTTGTGTCAGGGGGTCAGTACAGGAGGTGTGGGTGGGGCAGGGTGAGTACAGGGGGGTGTGGGTGGGTCAGGGTGAGTACAGGGGGGTGTGGGTGGGTCAGGGTGAGTACAAGGGGTGTGGGTTGGTTCGGGGGGTGAGTGGGTCAGGGTTTGTACAGGGGGTGTGGGTGCGTCTGGGGGTGAGTACAGTGGGTGTGGGTGGGTCAGGGTGAGTACTGGGGTGTGGGTGTGGCAGGATGTGTACAGGGGGTGTTGGTGGGTCAGGGTGTGAGTACAGGAGGTGTGGGTGGGTCAGGGGGTGAGTACAGGGGGTGTGGGTGGGTCAGGGTGAGAGTACAGAGGGTGCGGGTGGGTCAGGGTGAGTACAGGGGGTGTGGGTGGGTCAGGGGGTGAGTACAGGGGGTGTGGGTGGGGCAGGGTGAGTACAGGGGGTGTGGGTGGGTCAGGGTGAGTAAAGGGGGTGTGGGTGGGTCATGGAGAGTACAGGGGGTGTGTGTGGGTCAGGGTGAGTACAGTTGGTGTGGGTGGGTCAGGGTGTGTACAGGGGGTGTGGGTGGGTCAGGGGGTGAGTACAGGGGGTGTGGGTGGGTCAGGGGGTGAGTACTGGGGGTGTGGGTGGGTCAGGGTGAGTACATGGTGTGTGGGTGGGTCAGGGTGAGAACAGTAGGTGCGGGTGGGCCAGGGAGAGTACAGGGGTTGTGTGTGGGTTAGGGCGAGTACAGTTGGTGTGGGTGGGTCAGGGTGTTTTCAGGGGGTGTGGGTGGGTCAGGGGTGAGTACAGTAGTTGCGGGTGGGTCAGGGAGAGTACAGGGGGTGTGGGTGGGTCAGGGGGTGAGTACAGGTGGTGTGGGTGGGTCAGGGGGTGAGTACAGGGTGTGTGGGTGGGTCAGGGTGAGTACAGGGGGTGTGGGTGAGTCAGGGTGAGTACAGGGTGTGTGGGCGGTTCAGGGTGTGTACAGGGGGTGTGGGTGAGTCAGGGTGTGTACAGGGGGTGTGTGTGGGTCAGGGGGTGAGTACAGGGGGTGTGGGTGGGTCAGGGTGAGTACAGGGGGTGTGTGTGGGTCAGGGGGTGAGTACAGGTGGTGTGGGTGGGTCAGGGGGTGAGTACAGGGTGTGTGGGTGGGTCAGGGGGTGAGTACAGGGGGTGTGGGTGAGTCAGGGTGAGTACAGGGTGTGTGGGCGGTTCAGGGTGTGTACAGGGGGTGTGGGTGAGTCAGGGTGTGAGTACAGGGTGTGTGTGTGGGTCAGGGGGTGAGTTTAGGGGGTGTGGATGGTTCAGCGTGAGTACACGGGATGTGGGTGTGTCAGGGTGAGTAAAGCGGCTGTGGTTGGGTCAGGGAGAATACTGGGGTGTGGGAGAGTCAGGGTGAGTACAGTGGGTGTGGGTGGGTCAGGGGTTGAGTGCAGGGGGTGCTGGTGGGTCAGGGGTGAGTACTGGGGGTGTGAGTGGGTCAGGGTTAGTACAGTAGGTGCGGGTGGGTCAGGGAGATTACAGGGTGTCTGGCTGGGTCAGGGTGAGTACAGGAGGTGTGGGTGGGTCAGGGGGTAGTACAGTGGGTGTGGGTGGGTCAGGGTGTGTACAGGAAGTGTGTGTGGGTCAGGGTGAGTACAGGGGGTGTGGGTGGGTCAGGGGGTGAGTACAGGGGGTGTTGGCGGTTCAGGGTGTTTACAGGGGGTGTGGGTGGGTCAGGGTGTGTACAGGGGTGTGTGTGGGTCAGGGGTTGTGTACAGGAGGTGTGGATGGGTCAGGGTGAGTACAGGAGGTGTGGGTGGGTCAGGGGGTGAGTACAGGGGGTGTGGGTGGGTCAGGGCGAGTACAGGGATTGTGGATGTGTCAGGGGGTAAGTACAGGGAGTGTGGGTGGATCGGGGATGCGTACAGGGGGTGTGGGTGGGTCAGGGAGAGTACAGGGGGTGTGGGTGGGTCAGTGGTTGAGTACAGGGGGTGTGGGTGGGTCAGGATGTGTACAGGGGGTGTGGGTGGGTCAGGGGGTGAGTACAGGGGGTGTGGGTGGGGCAGGGTGAGTACAGGGGGTGTGGGTGGGTCAGGGTGAGTAAAGGGGGTGTGGGTGGGTCAGGGAGTGTACAGGGGGTGTGTGTGGGTCAGGGTGAGTACAGTTGGTGTGGGTGGGTCAGGGTGTGTACAGGGGGTGTGGGTGGGTCAGGGGGTGAGTACAGGGGGTGTGGGTGGGTCAGGGGGTGAATACTGGGGGTGTGGGTGGGTCAGGGTGAGTACATGGTGTGTGGGTGGGTCAGGGTGAGAACAGTAGGTTCGGGTGGGCCAGGGAGAGTACAGGGGTTGTGTGTGGGTTAGGGCGAGTACAGTTGGTGTGGGTGGGTCAGGGTGTTTTCAGGGGGTGTGGGTGGGTCAGCGGGTGAGTACAAGAGGTGTGGGTGTGTCATGGGGTGAGTACTGGGGGTGTGGGTGGGTCAGGGTGTGTCCAGGGGGTGTGGGTGGGTCAGGGTGAGTACAGTAGTTGCGGGTGGGTCAGGGAGAGTACAGGGGGTTTGGGTTTGTCAGGGTGAGTACAGGAGGTGTGGGTGGGTCAGGGGTGAGTACAGGGGGTGTGTGTGGGTCAGGGGGTGAGTACAGGGGGTGTGGGTGGGTCAGGGTGAGTACAGGAGGTGTGGGTGGGTCAGGGGGTGAGTACAGGTGGTGTGGGTGGGTCAGGGGGTGAGTACAGGGTGTGTGGGTGGGTCAGGGTGAGTACAGGGGGTGTGGGTGAGTCAGGGTGAGTACAGGGTGTGTGGGCGGTTCAGGGTGTGTACAGGGGGTGTGGATGAGTCAGGGTGTGTACAGGGGGTGTGGGTGGGTCAGGGTGTGAGTACAGGGGGTGTGTGTGGGTCAGGGGGTGAGTTTAGGGGGTGTGGATGGTTCAGCGTGAGTACACGGGATGTGGGTGTGTCAGGGTGAGTAAAGCGGCTGTGGTTGGGTCAGGGAGAATACTGGGGGTGTGGGAGAGTCAGGGTGAGTACAGTTGGTGTGGGTGGGTCAGGGTGTGTACAGGAGGTGTGTGTGGGTCAGGGGTGAGTACAGGGGGTGTGGTGGGTCAGGGGTGAGTACAGGGGGTGTGAGTGGGTCAGGGTGTGTACAGAAGTGTGTGTGGGTCAGGGTGAGTACAGGGGGTGTGGGTGGGTCAGGGGGTGAGTACAGGGGGTGTTGGCGTTTCAGGGTGTTTACAGGGGGTGTGGGTGGGTCAGGGTGTGTACAGGGGGTGTGTGTGGGTCAGGGGTTGTGTACAGGAGGTGTGGATGGGTCAGGGTGAGTACAGGAGGTGTGGGTGGGTCAGGGGGTGAGTACAGGGGGTGTGGGTGGGTCAGGGCGAGTACAGGGATTGTGGATGGGTCAGGGGGTAAGTACAGGGAGTGTGGGTGGATCGGGGGTGAGTACAGGGGGTGTGGGAGTGTCAGGGAGAGTACAGGGGGTGTGGGTGGGTCAGTGGTTGAGTACAAGGGGTGTGGGTGGGTCAGGATGTGTACAGGGGGTGTGGGTGGGTCAAGTGATAAGTACAGTTGGTGTGGGTGGGTCAGTGTGTGTACAAGGTGTGTGGGTCGGTCAGGGGGTGAGTACAGGGGGTGTGGGTGGGTCAGGGTGAGTATAGAGGGTGTGGGTGGGTCAGGGTTTGTAAAGCTGGTGTGGGTGGGTCAGGGTGAGTACAGGGGTTGTGGGTGGGTCAGGGTGTGTACAGGGGGTGTAGGTGGGTCAGGGTGAGTACAGGGGGAGTGGGTTGGTTCGGGGGCTGAGTACAGGGTGTGTGGGTGGGTCAGGTTGTGTACAGGGGGTTTGGGTGGGTCTGGGGGTGAGTACAGGGGATGTAGGTGGGTCAGGGTGAGTACAGGGGGAGTGGGTTGGTTCGGGGGGTGAGTACAGGGGGTGTGGGTGGATCAGCTTGTGTACAGGGGGTGTGGGTGGGTCTGGGGGTGAGTACAGGGGGTGTGGGTGGGTCAGGCGGTGAGTACAGGGGGTGTGGATGGTTCAGCGTGAGTACAGGGGGTGTGGGTGGGTCAGGGTGAGTATAGAGGGTGTGGGTGGGTCAGGGAGTGTACAGGTGGTGTGGGTGGGTCAGGGTGAGTACAGGGGGTGTGGGTGGGTCACGGTGTGTACAGGTGGTGTGGGTGGGTCAGGGTGAGTACAGGGCGTGTGGGTGGGTCGGGGGTGAGTACAGGAGGTGTGGGTGGGTCAGGGTGAGTACAGGGGGTGTGGGTGAGTCAGGGGGTGAGTGCAGGGGGTGTGGGTGGGTCAGGGTGAGTACATGGGCTGTGGGTGGGTCATGGTGAGTAAAGGGGGTGTGGGTGGGTCAGGGTGTGAGTACAGGGGGTGTGTGTGGGTCAGGGGGTGAGTACAGGGGGTGTGGATGGTTCAGCGTGAGTACAGGGGGTGTGGGTGGGTCCGGGTGAGTATAGAGGGTGTGGGTGGGTCAGGGAGTGTACAGGTGGTGTGGGTGGGTCAGGGTGAGTACAGGGGGTGTGGGTGGGCCACGGTGTGTACAGGTGGTGTGGGTGGGTCAGGGTGAGTACAGGTGGTGTGGGTGGTCAGGGTGAGTACAGGGGTGTGGGTGGACAGGGGGTGTGGGTGGGTCAGGGTGAGTACAGGGCGTGTGGGTGGGTCAGGGGGTGATTACAGGGGGTGTGGGTGGGTCAGGGGGTGAGTACAGGGGGTGTGGCTGGGTCAGGGTGAGTACAGGGGGTGTGGGTGGGTCAGGGTGTGTACAGGGGTTGTGGGTGGGTCTGGGTGTGAGTACAGGAGGTGTGGGTGGGTCAGGGGATGAGTACAGGGGCTGTGGGTGGGTCAGGGTGAGAGTACAGGGGGTGTGGGTGGGTCAGGGGGTAAGTACAGGTGTGTGGGTGGCTCAAGGTGAGTACAGGGGGTGTGGGTGGGTCAGCAGGTGAGTACAGGGGGTGTGGGTGGCTCAAGGTGAGTACAGGGGGTGTGGGTGGGTCAGGGGTGAGTACAGGGGGTGTGCGTGGGTCAGGGTGAGTACAGGGGGTGTGGGTGTGTCAGGGTGAGTAAAGGGGCTGTGGTTGGGTCAGGGAGAATACTGGGGGTGTGGGAGAGTCAGGGTGTGTACAGTTGGTGAGGGTGGGTCAGGGTGTGTACACGGGGTGTGGGTGGGTCAGGGAGAGTACAGGGGGTCTGGCTGGGTCAGTGTGAGTACAGGAGGTGTGGGTGGGTCAGGGGGTGAGTACAGTGGGTGTGGGTGGGTCAGGGTGTATACAGGAAGTGTGTGTGGTTCAGGGTGAGTACAGGGGGTGTGGGTGGGTCAGGGGGTGAGTACAGGGGGTGTGGGCGGTTCAGGGTGTGTACAGGGGGTGTGGGTGGGTCAGGGTGTGTACAGGGGGTGTGGGTGGGTCAGGGGTTGTGTACAGGAGGTGTGGATGGGTCAGGGTGAGTACAGGAGGTGTGGGTGGGTCAGGGGGTGAGTACAGGGGGTGTGGGTGGGTCAGGGCGAGTACAGGGATTGTGGATGGGTCAGGGGGTAAGTACAGGGAGTGTGGGTGGATCGGGGGTGAGTACAGGGGGTGTGGGTGGGTCAGGGAGAGTACAGGGGGTGTGGGTGGGTCAGTGGTTGAGTACAAGGGGTGTGGGTGGGTCAGGATGTGTACAGGGGGTGTGGGTGGGTCAAGTGATAAGTACAGTTGGTGTGGGTGGGTCAGTGTGTGTACAAGGTGTGTGGGTCGGTCAGGGGGTGAGTACAGGGGGTGTGGGTGGGTCAGGGTGAGTATAGAGGGTGTGGGTGGGTCAGGGTTTGTACAGCTGGTGTGGGTGGGTCAGGGTGAGTACAGGGGTTGTGGGTGGGTCAGGGTGTGTACAGGGGGTGTAGGTGGGTCAGGGTGAGTACAGGGGGAGTGGGTTGGTTCGGGGGGTGAGTACAGGGTGTGTGGGTGGGTCAGGTTGTGTACAGGGGGTGTGGGTGGGTCTGGGGGTGAGTACAGGGGGTGTAGGTGGGTCAGGGTGAGTACAGGGGGAGTGGGTTGGTTCGGGGGGTGAGTACAGGGGGTGTGGGAGGGTCAGGTTGTGTACAGGGGGTGTGGGTGGTTCTGGGGGTGAGTACAGGGGGTGTGGGTGGGTCAGGGTGAGTACAGGGGGTGTGGGTGTGTCAGGGTGTGTACAGGGGGTGTGGGTGTGTCAGGGTGTGAGTACACGAGGTGTGGGTGTGTCAGGGGGTGAGTGCAAGGGGTGTGGGTGGGTCAGGGTGATTACATGGGCTGTGGGTGGGTCATGGTGAGTAAAGGGGGTGTGTTTGGTTCAGGGAGAGTACTGGGGGTGTGGGTGGGTCAGGGTGAGTACAGGAGGTGTGGGTGGGTCAGGGGGTGAGTACAGGGGGTATGGGTGGGTCAGGGTGAGTACAGGGATTGTGGATGGGTCAGGGGGTAAGTACAGGAGTGTGGGTGGATCAGGGGGTGAGTACAGGGGGTGTGGGTGGGTCAGGGTGTGTACAGGAGGTGTGGGTGTGTCAGGGGGTGAGTACAGGGTGTGTGGGTGGGTTAGTGGTTGAGTACAGGGGGTTTGGGTGGGTAAGGATGTGTACAGGGGGTGTGGGTGGGTCAGGGGATAAGTACAGTTGGTGTGGGTGGGTCAGGGTGTGTACAGGGTGTGTGGGTCGGTCAGGTGGTGAGTACAGGCGGTGTGGGTGGGTCAGGGGGTGAGTACAGGGGGTGTGGGTGGTTCAGGGTGAGTATAGAGGGTGTGGGTGGGTCAGGGTTTGTACAGCTGGTGTGGGTGGGTCAGGGTGAGTACAGGGGGTGTGGGTGGGTCAGGGTGTGTACACGGGGTGTAGGTGGGTCAGGGTGAGTACAAGGGGTGTGGGTTGGTTTGGGGGGTGAGTACAGGGGATGTGGGTGGGTCAGGGTTTGTACAGGGTGTGTGGGTGGGTCTGGGGGTGAGTACAGGGGGTGTGGGTGTGTCAGGGTGTGTACAGGGGGTGTGGGTGGGTCAGGGTGTGAGTACAGGAGGTGTGGGTGGGTCAGGGGGTGAGTACAGGGGGTGCGGGTGGGTCAGGGTGAGAGTACAGAGGGTGCGGGTGGGTCAGGGTGAGTACAGTGGGTGTGGTTGTGTCAGGGGGTGAGTACAGGAGGTGTGGGTGGGGCAGGGTGAGTACAGGGTTGTGTGGGTGGGTCAGGGTGAGTACAGGGGGGTGTGGGTGGGTCAGGGTGAGTACAAGGGGTGTGGGTTGGTTCGGGGGGTGAGTACAGGGGGTGTGGGTGGGTCAGGGTTTGTACAGGGGGTGTGGGTGCGTCTGGGGGTGAGTACAGGGGGTGTGGGTGGGTCAGGGTGAGTACTGGGGGTGTGGGTGTGTCAGGGTGTGTACAGGGGGTGTGGGTGGGTCAGGGTGTGAGTACAGGAGGTGTGGGTGGGTCAGGGGGTGAGTACTGGGGGTGCGGGTGGGTCAGGGTGAGAGTACAGAGGGTGCGGGTGGGTCAGGGTGAGAGTACAGAGGGTGCGGGTGGGTCAGGGTGAGTACAGGGGGTGTGGGTGCATCAGGGGGTGAGTACAGGGCGTGTGGGTGGAGCAGGGTGAGTACAGGGGGTGTGGGTGGGTCAGGGTGAGTAAAGGGGGTGTGGGTGGGTCAGTGAGAGTACAGGGGGCGTGTGTGGGTCAGGGTGAGTACAGTTGGTGTGGGTGGGTCAGGGTGTGTACAGGGGGTGTGGGTGGGTCAGGGGGTGAGTACAGGGGGTGTGTGTGGGTCAGGGGGTGAGTACTGTGGGTGTGGGTGGGTCAGGGTGTGTACATGGTGTGTGGGTGGGTCAGGGTGAGAACAGTAGGTGCGGGTGGGCCAGGGAGAATACAGGGGTTGTGTGTGAGTAAGGGTGAGTACAGTTGGTGTGGGTGGGTCAGGGTGTGTCCAGGGGGTGTGGGTGGGTCAGGGTGAGTACAGTAGTTGCGGGTGGGTCAGGGAGAGTACAGGGGGTGTGGGTTGGTCAGGGTGAGTACAGGGGGTGTGTGTGGGTCAGGGTGTGTACAGGGGGTGTGGGTGGGTCAGGGTGAGTACAGGGGGTGTGGGTGGGTCAGGGGGTGAGTACAGGGGTTGTGGGTGGGTCAGGGTGAGTACAGTTGGTGTGGGTGGATCAGGGTGTGTACAGGGGGTGTGGGTGGGTCAGGTGGTGAGTACAGGGGGTGTGGGTGGGTCAGGGAGTGAGTACTGGGGGTGTGGGTGGGTCAGGGTGTGTACATGGTGTGTGTGTGGGTCAGGGTGAGTACAGGGGGTGTGGGTGGGTCAGGGGGTGTTTACAGGGGGTGTGGGTGGGTCATCGGGTGAGTACAGGGGGTGTGGGTGGGTCAGGGTGTGTACAAGGGGTGTGGTTGGGTCAGGGTGGGTACAGGGGGTGTGGGTGGGTCAGGGTGAGTACTGGGGGTGTGGGTGGGTCAGGGTGTGTACAGGGGGTGTTGGTTGTTCAGGGTAAGTACAGTAGGTGCGGGTGGGTCAGGGCTTGAGTACAGGGAACACATGGGAGTATGATATTTTTGCTGTCACAGAGATATGGATGATGGACTGAGGGAAGGGAATGGCAGCTCAATATTCCGTGGTATTGAATCTTCAGGCGAGACAGAGTGGGGTGCAAAAGAGGAGGGGGTGTCGCAATATTAATCAAGTGGTCAATTACTGCTGTAAAGAGGGATGATATCTTAGCAGGTTCCTCTAATGAGGCCATATGGGTAGAACTTGAAAACAAAAAGGGGCAATCACTTTGCTGGGAGTGCACCATAGGACCCCATAGGGCGGGAAAAAGAGTGGTAGAGCTATAGTGACAGGGGAATCAATTGTAAGGGGAATAGACAGGAGTTTCTGTGGCCGCAACCGAGATTCCAGGATGGTATGTTGCCTCCCTGGTGCAAGGGTCAAGGATGCCTCGGAGCGGCTGCAGATCATTCTGGAAAGGGAGGGTGAAGCTCAGCTGTCGTGGTGCATGTAGGTACCAACGATATAGGTAAAAACCGGGAAGAAGTCCTACAAGCAGAAATTAGGGAGCTAGGAGCTAAATTGAAAAGTAGGACCTCTAAGGTAGTAATCTCTGGGTTGCTACCAGTGCCACGTGCTAATCAGAGTAGCATGGACAGGATACCGAGATTAAATACGTGGCTTGAGCAGTGGTGCAGGAGGGAGGGATTCAAATACCTGAGGCATTGGAACCAGTTCTGGGGGAAGTGGGACCTGTACAAAAGGGACGGTCTGCACTTGGGCAGGACTGGAACCGATGTCCTCGGGGTAATATTTGCTAAGGCAGTTCGGGAGAATTTAAACTAATATGGCAGGGGAATGGGAACCTATGTAGCGAAACAGGGGGAAGTAATATGCAGTCAGAAACAAATGTTAGAAGGGTGAGAAACAACAAGGGAAATCCGAGTAAACAAAGGCAAGAAACACAAAGGGCCATACTAAATCATAAGTCTAAAAGGACAAAGGGTGTTAATAAAACAAGCCTAAAGGCTCTGTGTCTTAATGCAAGGAGTATCCGTAATAAGGTGGATGAATTGACTGTGCAAATTGATGTTAACGGATATGATGTGATTGGGATTACAGAGACGTGGCTCCAGAACAATCAAGGCTGGGAACTGAATATCCAGGGGTATTCAACATTCAGGAAGGATAGAATAAAAGGAAAAGGGGGTGGGGTAGCATTGCTGGTTAAAAGGGAGATTAATGCAATAGCTAGGAAGGACATTAGCTTGGAGGATGTGGAATCAATATGGGTTGAGCTGCAGAACACCAAAGGGCAGAAAACGTTAGTGGGGGTTGTGTACAGACCTCCAAACAGTAGTAGTGAGGTGGGGGAGGGTATGAAACAGGAAATCAGAGGTGCATGCAAAAAAGGCGCAGCAGTTATCATGGGTGACTTTAATATGCATATAGATTGGGCTACTCAAACTGGAAGCAATACGGTGGAGGAGGATATCCTGGAGTGTTTAAGGGATGGTTTCCGAAACCAATATGTTGAGGAACCAACTAGAGGGGAGGCCATCCTGGACTGGGTGTTGTGTAATGAGGAAGGACTAATCAGCAATCTTGTGGTGCGAGGCCCCTTGGGGAAGAGTGACCATAGTATGGTGGAGTTCTACATTAGGATGGAGAAGGAAATAGTTAATTCAGAGACTATGGTCCAGAACTTAAATAAGGGCAACTTTGAGGGTATGAGGCGTGAATTGGCGAGGTTAAATTGGCAAGCGATATTTAAGGGGTTATCAGTGGAAGGGCAATGGCGGACATTTAGAGATCGCATGGATGAACTACAGCAATTGTACATCCCTGTCTGGCGTAAAAATAAAAAAGGGAAGGTGGCTCAACCATGGCTAACAAGTTAAATCAGAGATTGTATTAAAAGCAAGGAAGTGGCATACAAATTGGCCAGAAGTAGCAGCAAACCCGGGGACTGGGAGAACTTTAAAACTCAGCAGAGGAGGACGAAGGGTTTGATTAGGGCAGGGAAAATAAAATATGAAAGGAAACTTGCGGTTTTTACTGTGGAGGACACAAACAACCTTCCGGAAATAAAAGAGATCAAAGGATCTGGTAAGAGGGAGGAGCTGAGGGAAATCCTTATCAGTCGGGAAATGGTGTTGGGGAAATTGATGAGACTGAAGGCTGATAAATCCCCAGGGCCTGATGGTCTGCATCCCAGAGTACTTAAGGAGGTGGCTTTGGAAATAGTGGATGCATTGACGATCATTTTCCAACATTCCTTAGACTCTGGATCAGTTCCGAAGGAGTGGAGGGTGACTAATGTAACCCCTCTTTTTAAAAAAGGAGGGAGGGAGAAAGCAGGGAATTATAGACCGGTCAGCCTGACATCGGTGGTGGGTAAAATGATGGAATCAATTATTACAGATGTCATAACAGACCATTTGGAAAGTGGCGACATGATAGGTCCAAGTCAGGATGGATTTGTGAAAGGGAAATCATACTTGACAAATCTTCTGGAATTTTTTGAGGATGTTTCCAATAGTGTGGACGGGGTGGGGGGGAACCAGTAGTTGTGGTGTATTTGGACTTTCAGAAGGCCTTCGACAAGGTCCCACACAAGAGATTGGTGTGCAAAGTTAAAGCACATGGGATTGGGAGTAATGTGTTGACGAGGATTGAGAACTGTTTGGCACACAGGAAACAAAGAGTAGGAGTAAATGGGTACATTTCAGAATGGCAGGCAGTGACCAGCGGGGTACGGCAGGGTTCGGTGCTGGGGCCCCAGCTGTTTACATTATATATTAATGATCTGGTCGAAGGGATTAATTGTAATATCTCCAAATTTGTGGATGACACTACATTGGGAGGCAGTGTGAACAATGAGGAGGATGCTAGGAGGCTACAGAGTGACTTGGATAGGTTGGGTGAATGGGCAAGTTTATGGTAGATGAAGTACAATGTGGATAAATGTGAGGTTATCCACTTTGGTGGTAAACATAGGGAGGCAGACTATTAACTGAATGGTGGCAGATTAGGGAAAGGGGAGGTGCAACGAGACCTGGGCGTCATGGTACATCAGTCACTGAAGGTGGGAAGGCAAGTGCAGCAGGCAGTCAAGAAAGCAAATGGCATGATGGCCTTCATAGCAAGAGGATTTGAGTACAGGAGTAGGGAGGTAATGCTACAGTTGTACAGGGCCTTGGTGAGGCCACACCTGGAGTATTGTGTGCAGTTTTGGTCTCCTAACTTGAGGAAGGACATTCTTTCTATTGAGGGAGTGCAACGAAGGTTCACTAGATTGATTCCTGGGATGGCCAGACTGACATATCAAGAAAGACTGGATCAACTGAACTTGTATCCTCTGGAGTTCAGAAGAATGAGGGGGGATCTTATAGAGACGTTTAAAATCCTGACTGGTTTAGACAAATTAGATGCGGGCAGAATGATTCTAATGTTAGGGAAAATTAAAACCAGGGGTCACAGTCTAAAGATAAAGGGGAAGCCATTTAAGACTGAGATGAGGAGGAACTTCTTCACCCAGAGAGTGGTGAATCTGTGGAATTCTCTACCACAGAAGGTTGTTGAGGCAAGTTCGCTAAATATATTCAAAAGGGAGTTAGATATAATGCTCACAACTAGGGGGATCAAGCGGTATGGCGAGAAAGCAGGAATGGGTTACTGAGGTAGCATGTTCAGCCATGAACGCATTGAATGGCGGTGCTGGCTCGAAGGACCGAATGGTCTACTCCTGCACCTATTTTCTATGTTTCTATGTTTCAAAACAGTAAGGGGGAGATAGAGGAAAGGATATCTCGGCAAATCTCAGAGAAGTGTAGAAATTATAGAGTAATAATAGTAGGGGATTTCAACTTCCCCAATATTAACTGGGATAGTCAGAGTGTGAAAGGCATAGACCGTGCGGAATTCTTAAAGTGAATCCAGGGGAGCTTTTTGAGCCAGCATGTAGAAAGTCCTACAAGAGAGCGGGCGGTACTGTACCTAATTCTAGGGAATGTAGCCGGGCAAGTGGTAGAAGTGTTAGTAGGAGAGCATTTTGGTGACAGTGACCATAATTCGGTGAGATTTAAGGTAGTCATGGAAAAGGACAAAGCTGGACCGGAAATAAAGGTTCTAATTGGGGGATGGCCGATTTTAATATGATAAGGCAGGATCTGGACAAAATGGACTGGGATCAGCTACTTGTAGGAAAATCCACATCAGAGCAGTGGGAGTCTTTCAAAAAGGAAATAGAGAGAGTACAACGGCAACATGTTCCCGTAAAGGTCAAGGGTGGGACCAACAAGCCCAGGGAACCCTGGATGTCAAGGGATACACGAGAATGGATTAGGAAAAAAAGGGAGGCTTTTGGCAGATACAAAGGACTAAAACAGTGGAAGCCCAAGAGGAGTTTAGAAAGTACAGGGAGGTATCTAAAAAAGAAATTAGGAGAGCGAAGAGGGGGCATGAAAAAACACTGCCGGGCAAAATTAAGGAAAATCCCAAGGTGTTTTATAAGATTATTAAGGGCAAGAGGATAACCAGGGAAAGAGTAGGGCCCATCAGGGAACAAAGTGGCAATCTGTGTGTAGAGCCAGAAGATGTAGGTGAGGTTTTAAATGAATATTTTGCCTCTGTGTTCATTATAGAGAAGGACAATGCAGGCATATAAATCAGGCAGGGGATTGTGATATACTTGAACACATTAGTATTGAGAGGGAGGAGGTACTAGCAGTTTTAGCGGGCTTAAAGTTGATTAAATCCCCAGGCCCAGACGAGATGTATCCCAGGCTGCTGTGTGAGGCAAGGGAGGAGATTGCAGGGGCTCTGACACAAATTTTCAGATCCTCTCTGGCCACAGGGGAGGTGCCAGAGGACTGGAGAACGGCTAATGTAGTACCATTATTCAAGAAGGGTAGTAGGGATAAACGAGGGAATTACAGGCCAGTGAGCTTAACATCACTGATAGGGAAATTATTGGAAAAAAATTCTAAGGGACAGAGTCAGTCAGCACTAAGAGAGCAATGTTTAATCAAAAATAGTTAGTATGGCTTTGTCAGGGAGAGATCATGTCTGACCAATTTGATTGAATTTTGAGAGGGGGTGACTAGGTGTGTGGATGAGGGTAGTGCAGTTGATGTAGTCTACATGGACTTCACTAAGGCTTTTGACAAAGTTCCACATGGGAGACTGGTCAAGAAGGTAAGAGCCCATGGGATCCAGGGTAACTTGGCACATTGGATCCAATATTGGCTTAGTGGCAGGAGGCAGAGGGTGATGGTCGAAGGTCGTTTTAGTGACTGGAAGCCTGTGTCCAGTGGTGTACCGCAGGGATCGGAGCTGGGTCCTTTGCTGTTTGTAGTGTACATTAATGATTTAGATATGAATGTAGGAGGTATGATCAGTAAGTTCGCTGATTACACGAAAATTGGTGGAGTGGTAAATCGCGAGAAGGGAAGCCTCAGGCTACAGGACGATATAGACGGGATGGTTAGATGGGCAAAACAGTGGCAAATGGAATTTAACACTGAATTTAACCCTGAAAAGAGGTGATGCATTTTGGGAGAACAAACAAGGCAAGGGAATACTCAATGAATGGCAGGATCCTAGGAAGGACAGAGGATGAGAGGGACCTTGGTGTGCATGTACATAGGTCCTGAAGGCAGCAGGACAGGTAGATTATAAAGGCATATGGGATACTTGCCTTTAATAGCCGAGTTACAGAATATAACAGCAGGGAGGTTATGATGGAGCTGTACAAAATGCTAGTTAAGCCACAGCTGGAATACTGTGTGCAGTTCTGGTCGCCACACTACAGGAAGGATGTGATTGCATTGGAGAGGGTGCAGAGGAGATTCACCAGGATGTTACCTGGGCTTCAGCGCTTCAGCTATGAAGAGAGACTGGACAGGCTGGGGTTGTTTTCCTTCGAGCAGAGAAGGCTGAGGGGGGACATGATTGAGGTAGTATAAAATTATGAGGGGCACAGATAGGGTAGATAGAAAGGAATTTTTCCCCTCAGTAGAGGAGGGGTCAATAACCAGGTGGCATAGTTTCAAGGTAAGGGGCAGGAGGTTTAGAGGGGATTTGAGGAAAAACTTTTTCACCCAGAGGGTGGTTGGAATCTGGAACTCACTGCCTGAAAGGGTGGTAGAGGCAGGAACCCTCACAACATTCAAGAAGCATTTAGATGAGCATGTGAAACGCCATAGTATACAAGGCTACGGACCAAGTGCTGGAGAATGGGATTAGAATAGACAGGGCCTGATGGCTGGCGCGGACACGATGGGCCGAAGGGCCTCTTTCTGTGCTGTATAACTCTATGACTATGACTAAGTGCTAAACCAGGGATAAAGATGGCCCATCTTTATCCCTGCTGCAGCACTTCTGCTGCTGAAACCCTCTTCCATGCTTTTATCTCCTGTAGACTCTATTTTCCAGATCTCTCCGGTGGAATCAGGCGGTCTTTGTGATAGAGAGAATATCGATTCAGAAGCTCAGCTTGGCTTCATATAGAATACTGAGGTTGTAAACAGTTTGGTTCAATCCGACACGCTGCCTGGGACGGGGATGGAATCACCGACAACGGAACAGAATTTGCGGCGGGGTGGAAGACCATGTGTACATGTGAAAGCTGTACACTTGCCTTTGGATAATGTCTCCAAGGGGCAGCACGTAGATGAGAAATAGGAGAGGGCGAGGGACGGATCTATGGGGGATTCCAAGGTAATAGTGCGGGAGCAGGAAGAGCAACTGTTGATGAAGATTCTCTGGGTAAGACTGGATGGGTAAAAGTGGGACCAAGCGAGGGCAGTCCCACTGTGCTGGACAACGGAGGAGAGGCGGTGGAAGATGTTGTGCTCGACCGGGTAAAGGCTGCAGAGGTCAGGAAAAATGAGGAGGGATCATTTACCACGGTCACAGTCACAGAACGTTTCATTTGGGACTTCGATTATTGTCATTTCATTGCTCTGGGAGGAGCGGAAACACGATTGGAGAGTTTCAAGCATGGAGTTGTGATAAAAATGGGCAGAGATTCGAGAAGCGAGAAAACATTGATGGGAAAGGGAGGCTGGAGATGGAGAGAAACATGACTGACTGTTCACCCACGTGTTAAACTGGGCCCATCCCTTTGATCAAATTCTCTCCTCTGAAATACACAAGTTGCCTTTGTGGTTTAATGTTACAGGGACTGTTAAACTCATTTCACTTTAAAAAACATTCCCCGTGCCCGGGCTGGGTGACTGGAATCTCCCAGTTCCACCGGAGGGGTTTGCTTGTTGCAGGTTACAGAATTAGAGCAAAGCTTCCGATATTCTCCTTTTACAAAACTGCTTCACAAAATGCAGCTCTGTCACTTCCCTTTTATAATAGAGAATTACACAGAATGTACTGCTCAGAAACAGTCCATCCTTTTCAACAGGTCCATGCCTGTGTTTATATTTCACATGAACCTCCTCTCATCCCTCTTCATCAAACCCTATCAGCAGAATCTTCCAATTCCTTTCTTCCTCTTGTTTACCGAGCTTACAATTAAATACATCTTTCCATTGCAGTGAGGCTCAGTAACATGGAGCTTACCCTCACACCGACCTTGTATACTTCACGTGCTGTTATTGAGCCCTGACCCGGCCCCGAAACCCCCGCCGAACCGGCCCCGACACCCCCACCGGCCCCGACACCCTCACCGACCCGGCCCCGACACCCTCACCGACCGACACCCGACCCCCTCACTGTCCCTGCCCCAACCCCTCACTGTACCTGCCCCGACCCCTCACTGACCCGGCCCCGACCCCCTCACTGACCCGGCCCCGACCCCCTCACCGGCACCAGGGAGGTATCTTACCATTTGGGACCTGCTCAGGGCTGCAGACTAGTCTGTCTATTCCCCTGACTATAGAATCTCCCACCACTATTGATCTCCTAATCCTGTGCCCCACCTGCCTCTCACCCCCGCCCCACTCGGGGTGGCTCCCTGGTGTCACACTGCTGCTCAGGAATACCCTCCTCTGAGTCACTGTCTCTATCCATGTTATAGTCCCCAGATATCTATTGGAGAGTTCTACTACTCAGGGGCTCCCTCCACCTGAGTCAGGGGGTGAGTACAGGGGGTGTGGGTGGGTCAGTGGTTGAGTACAGGGGGTGTGGGTGGGTAAGGATGAGTACAAGGGGTGTGGGTGTGTCAGGGGATAAGTACAGTTGGTGTGGGTGGGTCAGGGTGTGTACAGGGTGTGTGGGTCGGTCAGGTGGTGAGTAAAGGGGGTGTGGGTGGGTCAGGGGGTGAGTACAGTGGGAGTGGGTGGTTCAGGGTGAGTACAGGGTGTGTGGGTGGGTCAGGGTGAGTATAGAGGGTGTGGGTGGGTCAGGGTTTGTACAGCTGGTGTGGTTGGGTCAGGGTGAGTACAGGGGGTGTGGGTGGGTCAGGGTTTGTACAGGGGGTGTAGGTGGGTCAGGGTGAGTACAAGGGGTGTGGGTTTGTTTGGGGGGTGAGTACAGGGGGTGTGGGTGGGTCAGGGTTTGTACAGGGTTTGTGGGTGGGTCTGGGGGTGAGTACAGGGGGTGTGGGTGGGTCAGGGTGAGTACTGGGGGTGTGGGTGTGTCAGGGTGTGTACAGGGGGTGTGGGTGGGTCAGGGTGTGAGTACAGGAGGTGTGGGTGGGTCAGGGGGTGAGTACAGGGGGTGCGGGTGGGTCAGGGTGAGAGTACAGGGGGTGTGGGTGGGTCAGGGGGTGAGTACAGGGGGTGTGGGTGGGGCAGGGTGAGTACAGGGGGTGTGGGTGGGTCAGGGTGAGTAAAGGGGGTGTGGGTGGGTCAGGGAGAGTACAGTTGGTGTGGGTGGGTCAGGGTGTGTACAGGGGGTGTGTGTGGGTCAGGGTGAGTACAGTTGGTGTGGGTGGGTCAGGGTGTGTACAGGGGGTGTGGGTGGGTCAGGGGGTGAGTACAGGGGGTGTGGGTGGGTCAGGGGGTGAGTACTGGGGGTGTGGGTGGGTCAGGGTGAGTACATGGTGTGTGGGTGGGTCAGGGTGAGAACAGTAGGTGCGGGTGGGCCAGGGAGAGTACAGGGGTTGTGTGTGGGTTAGGGCGAGTACAGTTGGTGTGGGTGGGTCAGGGTGTTTTCAGGGGGTGTGGGTGGGTCAGGGGGTGAGTACAAGAGGTGTGGGTGTGTCATGGGGTGAGTACTGGGGGTGTGGGTGTGTCAGGGTGTGTCCAGGGGGTGTGGGTGGGTCAGGGTGAGTACAGTAGTTGCGGGTGGGCCAGGGAGAGTACAGGGGATTTGGGTTTGTCAGGGTGAGTACAGGAGGTGTGGGTGGGTCGGGGGTGAGTACAGGAGGTGTGGGTGGGTCAGGGGGTGAGTACAGGTGGTGTGGGCGGGACAGGGTGTGTACAGTGGGTGTGGGTGGGTCAGGGTGTGTACAGGGGTTGTGGGTGGGTCAGGATGAGAACAGGGGGTGTGGGTGGGTCACGGTGAATACAGCGGGTGTGGGTGGGTCAGGGAGGGTCAGGGGGTGAGTACAGGAGGTGTGGGTTGGTCTGGGTGAGTACAGGGAGTGTGGGTGGATCAGGGAGTGTACAGGATGTGTGGCTGGGTCACGGTGTGTACAAGGGGTGTGGTTGGGTCAGGGTGAGTACTGGGGGTGTGGGTGGGTCAGGTTGTGAGTACAGGGGTTGTGGGTGCCTCAGGGGGTGTACAGGGGCTGTTGGTCTGTCAGGGTGTGAGTACAGGAGGTGTGGGTGTGTCAGGGTGTGAGTACAGGGGCTGTGGGTGGGTCAGTGTTTGTACAGGGTGTGTGGTTGTGTCAGGGGGTGAATACAGGGGGTGTGGATGGGTCAGGGTGAGTACAGGGGGTGTGGGTGGGTCAGGGGTTGAGTACAGGGGGTGTGGGTGGGTCAGGGTGTGTAGAGGGGGTGTGGGTGGGTCAGGGTGTGTAGAGGGGGTGTGGGTGGTTCAGGGGGTGTGTACAGGTGGTATGGGTGGGTCAGGGAGTCTGTACAAGGGGTGTGGGTGGGTCAGGGGGCGAGTACAGGTGGTCTTGGTGGGTCAGGGTGAGTACAGGTGGTCTTGGTGGGTCAGGGTGAGTACAGGGGGTGTGGGTGTGTCAGGGTGAGTACAGGGGATGTGGGTGGGTCAGGGGGTGAGTACAGGAGGTGTGGGTGGGTCAGGGTGAGTACAGGGGGTGTGGGTGTGTCAGGGGGTGAGTGCAGGGGGTGTGGGTGGGTCAGGGTGAGTACATGGGCTGTGGGTGGGTCATGGTGATTAAAGGGGTTGTGGGTGGGTCAGGGTGTGAGTACAGGGGGTGTGTGTGGGTCAGGGGGTGAGTACAGGGGGTGTGGATGGTTCAGCGTGAGTACAGGGGGTGTGGGTGGGACCGGGTGAGTATAGAGGGTGTGGGTGGGTCAGGGAGTGTACAGGTGGTGTGGGTGGGTCAGGGTGAGTACAGGGGGTGTGGGTGGGTCACGGTGTGTACAGGTGGTGTGGGTGGGTCAGGGTGAGTACAGGGGGTGTGGGTGGATCAGGGTGTGTACAGGGGGTTTGGGTGGGTCAGGGTGAGTACAGGGCGTGTGGGTGGGTCAGGGAGTGATTACAGGGGGTGTGGGTGGGTCAGGGGGTGAGTACAGGGGGTGTGGCTGGGTCAGGGTGAGTACAGGGGGTGTGGGTGGGTCAGGGTGTGTACAGGGGTTGTGGGTGGGTCTGGGTGTGAGTACAGGAGGTGTGGGTGGGTCAGGGGATGAGTACAGGGGCTGTGGGTGGGTCAGGGTGAGAGTACAGGGGGTGTGGGTGGGTCAGGAGGTGAGTACATGGGGTGTGGGTGGCTCAAGGTGTGTACAGGGGGTGTGGGTGGGTCAGGGGTGAGTACAGGGGGTGTGCGTGGGTCAGGGTGAGTACAGGGGGTGTGGGTGTGTCAGGGTGAGTAAAGGGGCTGAGGTTGGGTCAGGGAGATTACTGGGGGTGTGGGAGAGTCACGGTGAGTACAGTTGGTGTGGGTGGGTCAGGGTGTGTACATGTTGTGTGTGTGGGTCAGGGTGAGTACAGGGGGTGTGGGTGGGTCAGGGGGTGTTTACAGGGGGTGTGGGTGGGTCATCGGGTGAGTACAGGGGGTGTGGGTGGGTCAGGGTGTGTACAAGCGGTGTGGTTGGGTCAGGGTGGGTACCTGAGGCATTGGAACCAGTTCTGGGGGAAGTGGGACCTGTACAAAAGGGACGGTCTGCACTTGGGCAGGACTGGAACCGATGTCCTCGGGGTAATATTTGCTAAGGCAGTTCGGGAGAATTTAAACTAATATGGCAGGGGAATGGGAACCTATGTAGCGAAACAGGGGGAAGTAATATGCAGTCAGAAACAAATGTTAGAAGGGTGAGAAACAACAAGGGAAATCCGAGTAAACAAAGGCAAGAAACACAAAGGGCCATACTAAATCATAAGTCTAAAAGGACAAAGGGTGTTAATAAAACAAGCCTAAAGGCTCTGTGTCTTAATGCAAGGAGTATCCGTAATAAGGTGGATGAATTGACTGTGCAAATTGATGTTAACGGATATGATGTGATTGGGATTACAGAGACGTGGCTCCAGAACAATCAAGGCTGGGAACTGAATATCCAGGGGTATTCAACATTCAGGAAGGATAGAATAAAAGGAAAAGGGGGTGGGGTAGCATTGCTGGTTAAAAGGGAGATTAATGCAATAGCTAGGAAGGACATTAGCTTGGAGGATGTGGAATCAATATGGTTTGAGCTGCAGAACACCAAAGGGCAGAAAACGTTAGTGGGGGTTGTGTACAGACCTCCAAACAGTAGTAGTGAGGTGGGGGAGGGTATGAAACAGGAAATCAGAGGTGCATGCAAAAAAGGCGCAGCAGTTATCATGGGTGACTTTAATATGCATATAGATTGGGCTACTCAAACTGGAAACAATACGGTGGAGGAGGATATCCTGGAGTGTTTAAGGGATGGTTTCCTAAACCAATATGTTGAGGAACCAACTAGAGGGGAGGCCATCCTGGACTGGGTGTTGTGTAATGAGGAAGGACTAATCAGCAATCTTGTGGTGCGAGGCCCCTTGGGGAAGAGTGACCATAGTATGGTGGAGTTCTACATTAGGATGGAGAAGGAAATAGTTAATTCAGAGACTATGGTCCAGAACTTAAATAAGGGCAACTTTGAGGGTATGAGGCGTGAATTGGCGAGGTTAAATTGGCAAGCGATATTTAAGGGGTTATCAGTGGAAGGGCAATGGCGGACATTTAGAGATCGCATGGATGAACTACAGCAATTGTACATCCCTGTCTGGCGTAAAAATAAAAAAGGGAAGGTGGCTCAACCATGGCTAACAAGTTAAATCAGTGATAGTATTAAAAGCAAGGAAGTGGCATACAAATTGGCCAGAAGCAGCAAACCCGGGGACTGGGAGAACTTTAAAACTCAGCAGAGGAGGACGAAGGGTTTGATTAGGGCAGGGAAAATAAAATATGAAAGGAAACTTGCGGTTTTTACTGTGGAGGACACAAACAACCTTCCGGAAATAAAAGAGATCAAAGGATCTGGTAAGAGGGAGGAGCTGAGGGAAATCCTTATCAGTCGGGAAATGGTGTTGGGGAAATTGATGAGACTGAAGGCTGATAAATCCCCAGGGCCTGATGGTCTGCATCCCAGAGTACTTAAGGAGGTGGCCTTGGAAATAGTGGATGCATTGACGATCATTTTCCAACATTCCTTAGACTCTGGATCAGTTCCGAAGGAGTGGAGGGTGACTAATGTAACCCCTCTTTTTAAAAAAGGAGGGAGGGCGAAAGCAGGGAATTATAGACCGGTCAGCCTGACATCGGTGGTGGGTAAAATGATGGAATCAATTATTAAAGATGTCATAACAGACCATTTGGAAAGTGGCGACATGATAGGTCCAAGTCAGGATGGATTTGTGAAAGGGAAATCATACTTGACAAATCTTCTGGAATTTTTTGAGGATGTTTCCAATAGTGTGGACGGGGGCGGGGGGGAAACCAGTAGATGTGGTGTATTTGGACTTTCAGAAGGCCTTCGACAAGGTCCCACACAAGAGATTGGTGTGCAAAGTTAAAGCACATGGGATTGGGAGTAATGTGTTGACGAGGATTGAGAACTGTTTGGCACACAGGAAACAAAGAGTAGGAGTAAATGGGTACTTTTCAGAATGGCAGGCAGTGACCAGCGGGGTACGGCAGGGTTCGGTGCTGGGGCCCCAGCTGTTTACATTATATATTAATGATCTGGACGAAGGGATTAATTGTAATATCTCCAAATTTGCGGATGACACTACATTGGGAGGCAGTGTGAACAATGAGGAGGATGCTAGGAGGCTACAGAGTGACTTGGATAGGTTGGGTGAATGGGCAAGTTTATGTTAGATGAAGTACAATGTGGATAAATGTGAGGTTATCCACTTTGGTGGTAAACATAGGGAGGCAGACTATTAACTGAATGGTGGCAGATTAGGGAAAGGGGAGGTGCAACGAGACCTGGGCGTCATGGTACATCAGTCACTGAAGGTGGGAAGGCAAGTGCAGCAGGCAGTCAAGAAAGCAAATGGCATGATGGCCTTCATAGCAAGGGGATTTGAGTACAGGAGTAGGGAGGTAATGCTACAGTTGTACAGGGCCTTGGTGAGGCCACACCTGGAGTATTGTGTGCAGTTTTGGTCTCCTAACTTGAAGGTTGTTGAGGCAAGTTCGCTAAATATATTCAAAAGGGAGTTAGATATAATGCTCACAACTAGGGGGATCAAGCGGTATGGCGAGAAAGCAGGAATGGGGTACTGAGGTAACATGTTCAGCCATGAACGCATTGAATGGCGGTGCTGGCTCGAAGGACCGAATGGTCTACTCCTGCACCTATTTTCTATGTTTCTATGTTTCAAAACAGTAAGGGGGAGATAGAGGAAAGGATATCTCGGCAAATCTCAGAGAAGTGTAGAAATTATAGAGTAATAATAGTAGGGGATTTCAACTTCCCCAATATTAACTGGGATAGTCAGAGTGTGAAAGGCATAGACCGTGCGGAATTCTTAAAGTGAATCCAGGGGAGCTTTTTGAGCCAGCATGTAGAAAGTCCTACAAGAGAGCGGGCGGTACTGTACCTAATTCTAGGGAATGTAGCCGGGCAAGTGGTAGATGTGTTAGTAGGAGAGCATTTTGGTGACAGTGACCATAATTCGGTGAGATTTAAGGTAGTCATGGAAAAGGACAAAGCTGGACCGGAAATAAAGGTTCTAATTGGGGGATGGCCGATTTTAATATGATAAGGCAGGATCTGGCCAAAATGGACTGGGATCAGCTACTTGTAAGAAAATCCACATCAGAGCAGTGGGAGTCTTTCAAAAAGGAAATAGAGAGAGTACAACGGCAACATGTTCCCGTAAAGGTCAAGGGTGGGACCAACAAGCCCAGGGAACCCTGGATGTCAAGGGATACACGAGAATGGATTAGGAAAAAAAGGGAGGCTTTTGGCAGATACAAAGGACTAAAACAGTGGAAGCCCAAGAGGAGTTTAGAAAGTACAGGGAGGTACCTAAAAAAGAAATTAGGAGAGCGAAGAGGGGGCATGAAAAAACACTGCCGGGCAAAATTAAGGAAAATCCCAAGGTGTTTTATAAGATTATTAAGGGCAAGAGGATAACCAGGGAAAGAGTAGGGCCCATCAGGGAACAAAGTGGCAATCTGTGTGTAGAGCCAGAAGATGTAGGTGAGGTTTTAAATGAATATTTTGCCTCTGTGTTCATTATAGAGAAGGACAATGCAGGCATATAAATCAGGCAGGGGATTGTGATATACTTGAACACATTAGTATTGAGAGGGAGGAGGTACTAGCAGTTTTAGTGGGCTTAAAGTTGATTAAATCCCCAGGCCCAGACGAGATGTATCCCAGGCTGCTGTGTGAGGCAAGGGAGGAGATTGCAGGGGCTCTGACACAAATTTTCAGATCCTCTCTGGCCACAGGGGAGGTGCCAGAGGACTGGAGAACGGCTAATGTAGTACCATTATTCAAGAAGGGTAGTAGGGATAAACGAGGGAATTACAGGCCAGTGAGCTTAACATCACTGATAGGGAAATTATTGGAAAAAAATTCTAAGGGACAGAGTCAGTCAGCACTAAGAGAGCAAGGTTTAATCAAAAATAGTTAGTATGGCTTTGTCAGGGAGAGATCATGTCTGACCAATTTGATTGAATTTTGAGAGGGGGTGACTAGGTGTGTGGATGAGGGTAGTGCAGTTGATGTAGTCTACATGGACTTCACTAAGGCTTTTGACAAAGTTCCACATGGGAGACTGGTCAAGAAGGTAAGAGCCCATGGGATCCAGGGTAACTTGGCACATTGGATCCAATATTGGCTTAGTGGCAGGAGGCAGAGGGTGATGGTCGAAGGTCGTTTTAGTGACTGGAAGCCTGTGTCCAGTGGTGTACCGCAGGGATCGGTGCTGGGTCCTTTGCTGTTTGTATTGTACATTAATGATTTAGATATGAATGTAGGAGGTATGATCAGTAAGTTCGCTGATTACACGAAAATTGGTGGAGTGGTAAATCGCGAGAAGGGAAGCCTCAGGCTACAGGACGATATAGACGGGATGGTTAGATGGGCAAAACAGTGGCAAATGGAATTTAACCCTGAATTTAACCCTGAAACGAGGTGATGAATTTTGGGAGAACAAACAAGGCAAGGGAATACTCAATGAATGGTAGGATCCTAGGAAGGACAGAGGATCAGAGGGACCTTGGTGTGCATGTACATAGATCCTGAAGGCAGCAGGACAGGTAGATTATAAAGGCATATGGGATACTTGCCTTTAATAGCCGAGTTACAGAATATAACAGCAGGGAGGTTATGATGGAGCTGTACAAAACGCTAGTTAGGCCACAGCTGGAATACTGTGTGCAGTTCTGGTCGCTACACTATAGGAAGGATGTGATTGCATTGGAGAGGGTGCAGAGGAGATTCACCAGGATGTTACCTGGGCTTCAGCGCTTCAGCTATGAAGAGAGACTGGACAGGCTGGGGTTGTTTTCCTTCGAGCAGAGAAGGCTGAGGGGGGACATGATTGAGGTAGTACAAAAATATGAGGGGCACAGATAGGGTAGATAGAAAGTAACTTTTCCCCTCAGTAGAGGAGGGGTCAATAACCAGGTGGCATAGTTTCAAGGTAAGGGGCAGGAGGTTTAGAGGGGATTTGAGGAAAAACTTTTTCACCCAGAGGGTGGTTGGAATCTGGAACTCACTGCCTGAAAGGGTGGTAGAGGCAGGAACCCTCACAACATTCAAGAAGCATTTAGATGAGCATGTGAAACGCCATAGTATACAAGGCTACGGACCAAGTGCTGGAGAATGGGATTAGAATAGACAGGGCCTGATGGCTGGCGCGGACACGATGGGCCGAAGGGCCTCTTTCTGTGGTGTATAACTCTATGACTATGACTAAGTGCTAAACCAGGGATAAAGATGGCCCATCTTTATCCCTGCTGCAGCACTTCTGCTGCTGAAACCCTCTTCCATGCTTTTATCTCCTGTAGACTCGATTTTCCAGATCTCTCCGGTGGAATCAGGCGGTCTTTGTGATAGAGAGAATATCGATTCAGAAGCTCAGCTTGGCTTCATATAGAATACTGAGGTTGTAAACAGTTTGGTTCAATCCGACACGCTGCCTGGGACGGGGATGGAATCACCGACAACGGAACAGAATTTGCGGCGGGGTGGAAGACCATGTGTACATGTGAAAGCTGTACACTTGCCTTTGGATAATGTCTCCAAGGGGCAGCACGTAGATGAGAAATAGGAGAGGGCGAGGGACGGATCTATGGGGGATTCCAAGGTAATAGTGCGGGAGCAGGAAGAGCAACTGTTGATGAAGATTCTCTGGGTAAGACTGGATGGGTAAAAGTGGGACCAAGCGAGGGCAGTCCCACTGTGCTGGACAACGGAGGAGAGGCGGTGGAAGATGTTGTGCTCGACCGGGTAAAGGCTGCAGAGGTCAGGAAAAATGAGGAGGGATCATTTACCACGGTCACAGTCACAGAACGTTTCATTTGGGACTTCGATTATTGTCATTTCATTGCTCTGGGAGGAGCGGAAACACGATTGGAGAGTTTCAAGCATGGAGTTGTGATAAAAATGGGCAGAGATTCGAGAAGCGAGAAAACATTGATGGGAAAGGGAGGCTGGAGATGGAGAGAAACATGACTGACTGTTCACCCACGTGTTAAACTGGGCCCATCCCTTTGATCAAATTCTCTCCTCTGAAATACACAAGTTGCCTTTGTGGTTTAATGTTACAGGGACTGTTAAACTCATTTCACTTTAAAAAACATTCCCCGTGCCCGGGCTGGGTGACTGGAATCTCCCAGTTCCACCGGAGGGGTTTGCTTGTTGCAGGTTACAGAATTAGAGCAAAGCTTCCGATATTCTCCTTTTACAAAACTGCTTCACAAAATGCAGCTCTGTCACTTCCCTTTTATAATAGAGAATTACACAGAATGTACTGCTCAGAAACAGTCCATCCGTTTCAACAGGTCCATGCCTGTGTTTATATTTCACATGAACCTCCTCTCATCCCTCTTCATCAAACCCTATCAGCAGAATCTTCCAATTCCTTTCTTCCTCTTGTTTACCGAGCTTACAATTAAATACATCTTTCCATTGCAGTGAGGCTCAGTAACATGGAGCTTACCCTCACACCGACCTTGTATACTTCACGTGCTGTTATTGAGCCCTGACCCGGCCCCGAAACCCCCGCCGAACCGGCCCCGACACCCCCACCGGCCCCGACACCCTCACCGACCCGGCCCCGACACCCTCACCGACCGACACCCGACCCCCTCACTGTCCCTGCCCCAACCCCTCACTGTACCTGCCCCGACCCCTCACTGACCCGGCCCCGACCCCCTCACTGACCCGGCCCCGGCCCCGACCCCCTCACCGGCACCAGGGAGGCATCTTACCATTTGGGACCTGCTCAGGGCTGCAGACTAGTCTGTCTATTCCCCTGACTATAGAATCTCCCACCACTATTGATCTCCTAATCCTGTGCCCCACCTGCCTCTCACCCCCGCCCCACTCGGGGTGGCTCCCTGGTGTCACACTGCTGCTCAGGAAGACCCTCCTCTGAGTCACTGTCTCTATCCATGTTATAGTCCCCAGATATCTATTGGAGAGTTCCAGTACTCAGGGGCTCCCTCCACCTGTGACTGTGATGCCCCACTCGATGGTCACTCACTTCCTTCATTCTACTCAGCCCCTGTCCTGTTCCCTCTTCCTGTGTGAGCTGCAGGTTCCTGCACTAGATCTGGACCCATGTCGGGACAGAAATTGTATTTTGAAGTATTTTCTGAACCTACCTGTGTTCCGCATCCTGCCTAATTCCTGAAGACTGTGGAATTGCCTCATCAAGTCATGTTCCCGCCTCCTCCTCATTAAAACATCTTCCTCCCAGTTTGGACCTTCAGCCATGGAGGCAACAGGCGTTCCCAGATTCTGATGCTCTGTAATAAATATAATATTAATAGGAGTGTTAAATGGAAATATAAAATGAGAAGGAGAACATTGCCTGGTTAAACATGATATTAAGTCCCTCCTCCCCCATCAGTACAACAGCTGTTAGCTCTGGGATCGAGCATTTCCCGAGTGTTACGATCAACTCTCCACATCAGGTGTGACACAGACAGCTGCCCAGTGAAATCCAGCGAGTCCCGCTGATCTTGCGTTTGCATGTTGGCTGGCGCTGCGGACCCGAGCAGTTCACTTCTACTTCCATTTTATTCTCCACTTTTCCTTTTCTCTCTATTCGTCCCTGATCGCGCTCTCCTGCTATCACGCCTCCTTTCATCTCTCCTATCTCAGATACACTGCCCTTCAAAATCCCTACACCATCCCTTCATTATTCTACGACCTACCTAATCTCCTGCTGCCGTCCCAGGCTTGACTCCCTCTTAGATAAGTCTACAGCTTCCCTCTGTGCCTCTCTTGGCATCCTCCGGAAGGCCCACCGTGGCACTCGCTGGTGCCTCCTCACGAGCAGCAACCCCAACTGTATTATCCTAGTCTTTCCCCGACCTTCCCATTCGGTGCTGTAGTCCCTATTAAAACAATTACACTGTCTCACCCTGGCTGTTCCAACTGGTACGGCGCTCATCTTCTCTCCCTTAAGTCTATAAACGCAGACTGTTAAGGATATGGCAGACAACTGGTTTAGCCATTCGCCGCCAGAGCTGGTTGAACCACATGAAGCATTATCGGGTCCTGCTCTCATCTGCCAAAAATTGCTCACGATTCCAGAATCATTCTGGAATGCAAAGCTAAACCGCGGATTCTATTCTCCACTGCTAACCATCTTCTTAAACCCCTATCCCGTCTTGTCCATCCTCACCTCCAACAACAAGTGCGAGCAGCTCATGATTTTCTTTATCTCTAAGATTAAGATCATACGATCAGCTGCCTCTGCCATTTCCATTCCTTCCCCTAGCTCACCGGGACAAACTTCCCCCAAGGCTCCCCCCTGCCCTAGGCCTGGACTCGCATCTTTCTCCAGTTTCTCTCCGATCTCCCCTCCTGAGCAAACTGTGCTCTTCTTGTCCATGAGACGCAGTTCCTGCTCCCTCGACCCTATTCCCACCAAACTGCTGACCACCTAACTTCCTTTTCTGGCTCTCTTATTAGCTGACATTGTTAATGGTTCTCTTCCTCAGGTACTGTCCTCATCTCCTTCAAATCTGCCGTCATCACCTCTCCTCAAAAAAACAACCCTTGACTCCTCCGTCCTTGCAAACTACCACCCAATCTCCAAACTCCCTTTCCGCTCCAAAGACCTTGAGAGTGTTGTCGCCTCCCAAATCCATTCCCATCTATACGGGAACTCCATGTTTGAATCCCTCCAATCAAGTCTCCACCCCTGCCACAGTACGGAAACGGCTCTCATCAAAGTCACAAATGTCATCTTTGTGACTGCGACAAAGACATACTATCCCTCCTCGTCCTTCTCGACTTCTCAGCAACCTTTGACACGGTTGTCCACTCCACACTCCTACAATGCCTTTCCACCGTCGTCCAGCTGGGTGGGACAGCACTGTCCTGGTTCCATTTTTATCTATCGTAGCCAGAGCATCACCTGCAATGGCTTCTCTTCCCGCTCCCGCATCGTTACCTCTGGTGTCCCCCAAGGATCTATCCTTGGCCCCATCCTATTTCTCATCTATATGCTGCCCCTTGACGACATCATCGGAAAACACAGTTTCAGTTTCCACATATACCCTGACGACACCCAGCTCTTCCTCACCACCACTTCTATCGACACCACCATTGTCTCTAAATTGTCAGAGTGCTTGTCCGACATCCAGCTCTGGCTGAGCAGAAATGTTCTCCTGTTAAATATGACACTGAGACAACGTATGAACGGACACCGCGCAACAATCGCCTGGCAGGATGGTTGCCTCCCAGTCAGGGAACACTTCAGCAGTCAAGGGCATTCAGCCTCGGATCTGCGGGTTAGCGTTCTCCAAGGCGGCCTTCGGGATACACGACAACGCAAAATCATCGAGCAGAAACTGATAGCCAAGTTCCGCACTCATGAGGACGGCCTCAATCGGGATATCGGGTTCATGTCACGCTACAGAACGTGACTTGACATCGTTGCCTGTCTTTCCAGAAACAAACCCAAATGGATGGGATATGCAGCCAGCAGGTGTTTTGACACGTTGGACCCCCTGGGACACATCTCATTGTCTTGGCTGTGCTCTTAGTGTGTCTTTGATGTAGGGAAAGATTGAATCTCTGCATTTTCTCTGTGTTTATATTCTGTGAATTCTGGTAGATTCTCTCACAGTAACTCTACCTGAAGAAGGGGCAGGATAGCTCCGAAAGCTTGTAATTTTAAATAAAACTGTTGGACTATAACCTGGTGTTGTGCGACTTCTCGTTTTTGTCCACACCAGTCCAACACCGGCATCTCCGCATCATGTTAAATATTGGGAAGACGTTGTTTTCATTCCCCGCCACCGACTCCACCCCTTTCCCAGCATCTGTCTCTGGCTGAACCAAACTGTTCGCAACCTTGGTATCATATTTGACCCTGAAATGAGCTTCCGACCACATAACTGCGGCATAACTAAGACCGCCTATTTCCACCTCCGTAACATCGTACGTCTCCGCACTTGCCTCAGCTCATCCGCTGCTGAAACCCTCATCCATACCTTTCTTACCTCTAGACTTGACTATTCCAACACACTCCTGGCTGGCCTCCCACATTCTACCCGACGTAAACTTGAGGTCATCCAAACCTCAGCTGCCCATGTCCTAACTCGCACCAAGTCCCGTTCGCCCATCACCCCTGTGCTCGCTGACCTACATTGGCTCCATGTTAAGCAACGCCTCAACTTCAAAATTCTTACCTCTACCTAGCGGAAGTTGAACGCCAACTCTCCGACACCTCCTCATACCTCCACCTGGAACATGACCCCACTACCGAACATCAAACCACCATTTCCAAGACCGTCACTGACCTCATCTCCTCTGGAGATCTTCCCCCCACGGCCGCCAACCTCATAGTTCCCCAACCCCGCACAGCCCGCTTCTACCTCCTTCCCAAGATCCACAAACAGGACTGCCCTGGTAGACCCATCGTTTCAGCCTGTTCTTGCCCCACAGAACTTCTCTCTTCCTATCTCTACTCTATTTTTTCTCCCCTTGTCCAGTCTCTTCCCACCTACATCCGCGACTCTTCCGACGCCCTCCTCCATTTTAACAGTTTCCGGTTTGCCGGCCCCAACCGCCTCCTCTTCACTATGGACGTACAATCCCTCTACAACTCCATTCCCCACCAGGATGGCCTGAGGGCGCTCCGCTTCTTCCTTGAACAGAGGCCCAACCAGTCCCCATCCAACACCACTCTCCTCCGCCTGGCTGACCTTGTTCTCACATTGAACAACTTCTCCTTTGAATCTACCCATTTCCTCCAAATTAAAGGTGTTGCTATGGGTACCCGAATGGGTCCTAGCGATGGCTGCCTTTTCGTGGGATATGTGGAACACTCTTTGTTCCAGTCCTACTCGGGTCCCCTCCCTCACCTCTTTTTCCGGTACATTGATGACTGTATCGGTGCCGTCTCCTGCTCTCGCCCTGAACTAGAACATTTCATTCACTATGCTTCCAATTTCCACCCTTCCCTCACCTTCACATGGTCCATCTCCGACTCTTCCCTTCCCTTCCTCGACTTCTCCGTCTCCATCTCTGGGGATAGGTTATTGACAAACATTCACTACAAGCCCACTGACTCCCACAGCTACCTGGACTACACTTCCTCCCACCCCGCCTCCTGTAAGGACTCTATTCCATTCTCCCAGTTTCTCCATCTCCGCCGCATCTGCTCTGATGATGCCACCTTCCATACCAGTGCTTCCGACATGTCTTCCTTTTTCCTCAACCGAGGATTCCCCTCTACCGTGGTCGACACGGCCCTCGACTGTGTACGTTCTATCTCCCGCACTTCTGCTCTCACCCCTGCCCCTCCCTCCCGGAACCACGATAGAGTTCCCCTTGTCCTCACCTTTCACCCCACCAGCCTCCACATTCAACGGATCAACCTCCGCCATTTCCGCCACCTCCAGCGTGATCCGACCACCAAACGCATCTTCCCCTCACCTCCCCTTTCAGCATTCTGCAGGTAACGCTCCCTCCGCGACACCCTAGTCCACTCCTCTACCACCCCCAGCACCCCTTCCCCTTCACCCGGCACCTTCCCGTTCAAGCGCAGGAGGTGCAACACATGCCCTTATACCTCACCTCTTCCCACTGTCCAGGGCCCCAAACACCCCTTCCAGTTGAAACAGCGATTTACTTGTACTTCCTGCAATTTAGTACAATGTATTCGCTGCTCACGATGTGGTCTCCTCTACATTGGGGAGACCAAACGCAGATTGGGTGACCGCTTTGTGGAACACCTCCGTTCAGTCCGTAAGGGTGACCACGAGCTCCCGGTCGCCTGTCACTTTAATTCACCGCTTCACTCCCACTCTGAACTCACCGTCCTCGGCCTATTACACTGTTCCACGGAAGCGCAGCGTAAGCTCGCGAAACAGCACCTCATCTTTCATTTAGGCACTTTACAGCCCTCTGGACTCAACATCGAGTTCAACAATTTCAGATCATAACCTTAGCCCCATTACATTTATATTTTATTTTTTCATCCACCCTTTTATTTTCCTCCCCTTTTTTTTCCCTCCTAGAAGCTGGCAGCTGTCCTTCATTCTGCCAGTGAATTTCACACTTCATTCAGCCTTAACCTGTCACATTAACACCTTCTCTAGCCTGGATTATCTCTTAATGTCTCTTAATCTCTCCTTTAGTTCTTTCATCCCCTCCCCCTTTTCCCAGCTTTATCCTTGCCTTAAATCTATTTGTTTCCAGTTCTGACGAAAGGTCTTCTTCGACCTGAAACGTTGACTCTGTTTCTCTCTCCACGGACGCTGCCTCGCCTGCTGAGATTTTCCAGCGTGTTCTGTTGTTATTTCAAAATTCTTATCCTTGTTTTCAATTGCCTCCATGGCCTCGCCCCTCCCTAACTCTAATCTATTCCGCACCTCCCCCCACCCTCCCCCGCCTGTCCTGGCTGGTGCTTCTATTTGAACATATTGACCATATCTCTCATGGTGTCAGCAGGTGACTGATGAGCACTGTAGGAGGTGAGGACATTTAACGCTGTTCCACTAATATTAACACTAACATATAATGTTACATCACTTTAAACAGTGAGGTGATGCACACCATTGATTAGTGGAATAAATTTAGGGGTTTGACAATCTCAGAATTGGCCATAAATATACAAGTGGTAGATTTGCCTGCGGTTTTACATTCACAATTCTCCACTTTTGCTCGTGTCTCGCTGTGTGTGTGCCCCGCATGTGCATCCAATCAAACTATCGGGCAGCTTCCTTTCCTTACGGTGGAAATGTAAAAGTGATTCAGTCTCAGATCAGTAATTTCTCCAAACTAAAGTAGAAGTTATTTTCCGGAATTAATTTAGAACTAAGTTTGAGACATTGTAAAACTGAGTTATCTGCTGTTTCATACCTAATATAATAAACACAAGTCACAACAACTACTGGAATTTCCACACTGCTTTAAACATCGACAAACATCCCAAAGCACTTCACAGGAGCCGAATCAGACAAAAGATGCTCGCTGAATAAAGGAGGTAGAAGCAGGAGTGGAGCAAAAGGTACAGGGGGTGTGGGTGGGTTAGGGGGTGAGTACAGTGGGTGCGGGTGGGTCAGGGTGAGTATAGGGGGTGCGGGTGGGTCAGGGTGAGTACAGGGGGTGTGGGTGGGTCAGGGGGTGAGTACAGTGGGTGCGGGTGGGTCAGGGTGAGTATAGGGGGTGTGGGTGGGTCAGGGTGAGTACAGGGGGTGTGTGTGGGTTAGGGGGTGAGTAAAGTGGGTGCGGGTGGGTCCGGGTGAGTATAGGGGGTGCGGGTGGGTCAGGGTGAGTACAGGGGGTGTGGGTGGGTCAGGGTGAGTATAGGGGGTGTGGGTGGGTCAGGGTGAGTACAGGGGGCGTGGGGGGGGTCAGGGTGAGTACAGGGGGTATGGGTGGGTCAGGGTGAGTACAGGGGGTATGGGTGGGTCAGGGGGTGAGTATAGGGGGTGTGGGTGGGTCAGGGTGAGTATAGGGGGTGCGGGTGGGTCAGGGGGTGAGTATAGGTGGTGCGGCTGGGTCAGGGTGAGTACAGGGGGTGTGGGTGGGTTAGGGGGTGTGTACAGGGGGTGCGGGTGGGTCAGGGTGAGTACAGGGGGTGTGGGTGGGTCAGGGTGAGTATAGGGTTTGTGGGTGGGTTAGGGGGTGAGTACAGTGGGTGCGGGTGGGTCAGGGTGAGTATAGGGGGTGTGGGTGGGTCAGGGTGAGTATAGGGGGTGTGGGTGGGTCAGGGTGAGTATAGGGGGTGTGGGTGGGTCAGGATGTGTACAGGGGGTGTGGGTGGGTCAGGGTGAGTATAGGGGGTGTGGGTGGGTCAGGGTGAGTATAGGGGGTGCGGGTGGGTCAGGTGATTACAGGAGGTTTGGGTGGGTCAGGGTGAGTACAGGGGGTGTGGGTGGGTCAGGGTGAGTATAGGGGGTGTGGGTGGGTCAGGGTGAGTACAGGAGGTGTGGCTGGGTCAGGGGGTGAGTACAGGGGGTGTGGGTGGGTCAGGGTGAGTATAGGGGGTGTGGGTGGGTCAGGGTGAGTACAGGAGGTGTGGGTGGGTCAGGGTGAGTACAGGAGGTGTGGGTGGGTTAGGGGGTGAGTACAGTGGGTGCGGGTGGGTCAGGGTGAGTATAGGGGGTGTGGGTGGGTCAGGGTGAGTATAGGGGGTGTGGGTGGGTCAGGGTGAGTACAGGGGGTGCAGGTGGGTCAGGGTGTGTACAGTGGGTGTGGGTGGGTTAGGGTGAGTATAGGGGGTGTGGGTGGGTCAGGGTGAGTACAGGGGGTGTGGGTGGGTCAGGGGGTGAGTACAGGGAGTGTGGATGGGTTAGGGGGTGAGTACAGGAGGTGTGGGTGGGTTAGGGGGTGAGTACAGTGGGTGCGGGTGGGTCAGGGTGAGTATAGGGGGTGTGGGTGGGTCAGGGTGAGTACAGGGGGTGTGGGTGGTTAGGGGGTGAGTACAGGAGGTGTGGGTGGGTTAGGGGGTGAGTACAGGAGGTGTGGGTGGGTTAGGGGGTGAGTACAGTGGGTGCGGGTGGGTCAGGGTGAGTACAGGGGGTGTGGGTGGGTCAGTGTGAGTACAGGGGGTGTGGGTGGGTCAGGGGGTGAGTACAGGGGGTGTGGGTGGGTCAGGGTGAGTACAGGGGGTGTGGGTGGGTTAGGGGGTGAGTACAGTGGGTGCGGGTGGGTTAGGGGGTGAGTACAGTGGGTGCGGGTGTGTCAGGGTGAGTATAGGGGGTGTGGGTGGGTCAGGGGGTGAGTATAGGGGGTGTGGGTGGATCAGGGTGAGTATAGGGGGTGTGGGTGGGTCAGGGTGTGTACAGGGGGTGTGGGTGGGTCAGGGGGTGAGTACAGGGGGTGTGGGTGGGTCAGGGTGAGTACAGGGGGTGTGGGTGGGTCAGGGTGTGTACAGTGGGTGTGGGTGGGTCAGTGTGTGTACAGGGGGTGTGGGTGGGTCAGGGTGTGTACAGGTGGTGTGTGTGGGTCAGGGTGTGAGTACAGGGGGTGTGGGTGGGTCAGGGTGAGTACAGGGGGTGTGGGTGGGTCAGGGTGTGAGTACAGGGGGTGTGGGTGGGTCAGGGTGTTTACAGGGGGTGTGGGTGGGTCAGGGTGTGTACAGGGGGTGTCGGTGGGTCAGGGTGTGTACAGGGTGTGTGGGTGGGTCAGGGTGTGAGTACAGGGTGTGTGGGTGGGTCAGGGTGTGTGTACAGGGGGTGTGGGTGGGTCAGGGTGAGTACAGGAGGTGTGGGTGTGTCACGGTGTGTACAGGGAGTGTGGGTGGGTCAGGGGATGTGGGTGGGTCAGGGTGTGTACAGGGAGTGTGGGTGGGTCAGGGGGTGTGGGTGGGTCAGGGAGTTTACAGGGTGTGTTGGTGGGTCAGTTGAGTACAGGGGGTTTGGGTGGATCAGGGTGAGTACTGGGGGTGTGGGTGGGTCAGTGTGAGTACAGGGGGTGTGGGTGGGTCAGGGTTTGTACAGTGGGTGTGGTTGGGTCAGGGTGTGTGCAGGGGGTGTGGGTGGATCAGGGTGAGTTCAGTTAGGTGCGGGTGAGTTAGGGATTGAGTACAGGGAACACATGGGAGTATGATATTGTTGCTATCACAGAGACATGGTTGAGGGAGGGAGGGGACTGGCAGCTCAATATTCCGGGGTATAGAATCTTCAAGCTATGCAGAGTGGAGTGTCAAAGAGGGGGGCGTGTCGCAATATTGATCAAGGAGTCAGTTGCTGCTGTAAGGAGTGATGATATCTTAACAGGTTCCTCTAATGAGGCCATATGGGTAGAACTTAAAAACAAAAAGTGGGCAAGCACTTTGCTGGGAGTGTACCATAGGCCCCAAAACAGTAAGGGGGAGATAGAGGAACGGATATCTAGGCAAATCTCAGAGAAGTGTAGAGATAATAGAGTAATAATAGTAGGGGATTTCAACTTCCCTAATATTAACTGGGATAGTCACAGTGTGAAAGGCTTAGAGGGTGCGGAATTCTTAAAGTGCATCCATGAGAGCTTTTTAAGCCAGCATGTAGAAAGTCCTACAAGAGCGGGGCGGTACTGTACCTAATTCCAGGGAATGTAGCCGGGCAAGTGGTAGAAGTGTTAGTAGGAGAGCATTTTGGTGACAGTGACCATAATTCGGTGAGATTTAAGGTAGTCATGGAAAAGGACAAAGATGGACCGGAAATAAAGTTTCTAATTGGGGGAAGGCCGATTTTAATTTGATAAGGCAGGATCTGGCCAAAGTGAACTGGGATCAGCTTGTTGTAGGAAAATCCACATCAGAGCAGAGGGAGTCTTTCAGAAAGGAAATAGAGAGAGTACAACGGCAACATTTTATCGTAAAGGTCAAGGGTGGGACCAACAAGCCCAGGGAACCCTGGATGTCAAGGGATACATTATGGGGGATTTTAACTATCATATTAATTGGACAATCAAATGAGGCAGGGCTGCCTTGAGGATGAGTTCATTGAGTGTATTAGGGATGGGTTTCTTGAGCAGTATGTAACTGAACCGACCAGGGGGCAAGCAACCTTAGATCTGGTCCTGTGTAACGAGACAGGATTAATTAAAAATGTCCTAGTAAAGGATCCCCTTGGAATGAGTGACCATAACATGGTTGAATTCCATATTCAATTAGAGGGTGAGAAGGTTGGATCTCAAACAAGCGTGCTAAGCTTGAATAAAGGAGACTATGAAGGTATGCGAGCGGAATTGAGTAGAGTGGATTGGGAAAATAGATTAAAGGGTAAGACGACACATGATCAGTGGTGTACATTCAAGGAGTTATTTTACAACTTCCAAAAAATATATATTCCACTGAAAAGAAAAGGGTGTAAAAGAAAGGACAGTCATCCGTGGCTAAGTAAAGAAATTAAGGATAGTATTCGACTAAAAACAAGGGCATATAAGGTAGCGAAATCTAGTGGGAGGACAGAGGATTGGGAAAACTTTAAAAGGCAGCAAAAAATAACAAAAAGATTGATTAAGAAAGGGAAGATAGATTATGAAAGTAAATTAGCAAAAAATATAAAAACAGATAGTAAGAGTTTTTATAGTTATATAAAAAGAAAAAGGGTGGCTAAAGTAAATGTTGGTCCCTTAGAGGATGAGACTGGGAAATTAATGGTGGGAAATATGGAGATGGCAAAATCACTGAATGAATATTTTGTATCATTCTTTACAGTAGAGGACACTAAGAATATCCCAACACTGGACAAACAGGGGGCTATAGGGGGAGAGGAGCTAAACACGATCAAAATCACTAAGGAAGTGGTACTCGGTAAAATAATGGGACTCAAGGCGAATAAATCACCTGGACCTGATGGCTTACATCCTAGAGTCTTGAAGGAAGTGGCGGTAGGGATTGTAGATGCATTGGTAATAATTTTTCAAAACTCCCTGGATTCCGCTAAGGTCCCGGCAGACTGGAAAACTGCTAATGTAACACCCTTATTTAAAAAGGGCAGTAGACAGAAGGCTGGTAACTATAGACCGGTTAGCCTAACATCTGTGGTAGGTAAAATTTTGGAGTCCATTATTAAGGAAACAGTAACAGGACATTTGGATAATCATAATTTAATAGGACAAAGTCAGCATGGTTTTACGAAGGGGAAGTCATGTTTGACAAATTTGCTGGAGTTCTTTGAGGAAGTAACATATAGAGTGGATAAAGGGGAACCAGTGGACGTAGTGTATTTAGACTTCCAAAAGGCATTTGACAAGGTGCCACACAAAAGATTATTGCTTAAGGTAAAAAATCACGGGATTGGGGGTAATATTCTGGCATGGATAGAGGATTAGCTATCTAACGGAAAGCAAAGAGTTGGGATAAATGGTTCATTCTCAGACTGGCAATCAGTAACTAGTGGTGTTCCACAGGGGTCAGTGCTGGGTCCCCAACTCTTTACAATCTATATTAACGATTTGGAGGAAGGGACCAAGTGTAACATATCAAAATTTGCAGATGATACAAAGATGGGAGGGAAAGTAGTGAGTGAGGAGGACATAAAAAACCTGCAAGTGGACATAGACAGGCTAAGTAACTGGGCAGAGATTTGGCAGATGGAATACAACACTGGAAAGTGTGAGGTGATGCACTTTGGCAGGAAAAATCCTAGAGCAATTTATTATCTTAATGGCAAGAAACTGGAGAGTACTGAAGTGCAAAGGGATCTGGGGGTCCTGGTGCACGAAACTCAAAAGGTTAGTATGCAGGTGCAGCAAGTGATTAAGAAGGCAAATGGAATGTTGGCTTTCATTGCTGGGGGGATAGAATATAAAAATAGGGAGGCATTGCTTCAGTTGTACAAGGTATTGGTGAGACCGCACCTGGAATACTGCATACAGTTTTGGTGTCCTTACTTAAGGAAAGACATCCTTGCTCTCGAGGCAGTGCAAAAAAGGTTCACTCGGTTAATCCCAGGGATGAGGGGGTGGTCATATGAGGAGAGGTTGGGTAGATTGGGACTCTACTCATTGGAGTTCAGAAGAATGAGAGGCGATCTTATTGAAACATATAAGATTGTGAAGGGGTTGGATCGGGTGGATGCGGGGAATGATGTTCCCGATGACGGGTGAGACTAGAACTAGGGGACATAGTCTTAGAATAAGGGGCTGCTCTTTCAAAACTGAGGTGAGGAGGAACTACTTCACTCAGAGGGTGGTAGGTCCATGGAATATGCTGCCACAAAAAGCTGTAGAAGCTACATCATTAAATAAATTTAAAACAGAAATAGACAGTTTCCTAGAAGTAAAGGCATTAAGGGTTACGGGGAGCGGGCAGGAATTTGGACATGAGTCTAGGTTCGGATCGGTCATGGCCCTGTGGGTAGTGGAGCGGGCCCAGGGACCGTGTAGCCTGATTCTGCTCCTATTTCGTGTGTGCAATTCTGTTAGATGCAGGAGGTGGTTCTGTGATAGATAGTAGATTGGCGGTTAGGATCAGATCAGCCATGATCTTATTGAATCGGAGCAGGCTCGAGGTGCCGATTGGCCTACTCCTGCTCCTATTTCTTATGTTCTTATGTTCTTATGTTCTACACGAGAATGGATTAGGAAAAAAAGGGAGGCTTTTGGCAGATACAAAGGACTAAAACAGTGGAAGCCCAAGAGGAGTTTAGAAAGTGCAGGGGGGTACTTAAATGTGAAATTAGGAGAGCGAAGAGGGGGCATGAAAAAACACTGGCGGGCAAAAGAAAGGAAAATCCCAAGGTGTTTTATAAGATTATTAAGGGCAAGAGGATAACCAGGGAAAGAGTAGGGCCCATTAGGGACCAAAGTGGCAATCTGTGTGTAGAGCCAGAAGATGTAGGTGAGGTTTTAAATGAATATTTTGCCTCTGTGTTTACTATAGAGAAGGACAATGCAGGCATATAAATCAGGCAGGGGGATTGTGATATACTTGAACAAATTAGTATCGAGAGGGAGGAGTTACTAGCAGTTTTAGCGGGCTTAAAATTGGTTAAATCCCCAGGCCCAGACGAGATGTATCCCAGGCTGCTGTGTGAGGCAAGTGAGGAGATTGCAGGGGCTCTGACACAAATTTTCAGAACCTCTCTGGCCACAGGGGAGGTGCCAGAGGACTGGAGAACAGCTAACGTATTACCATTATTCAAGAAGGGTAGTAGGGATAAACGAGGGAATTACAGGCCAGTGAACTTAATATCAATGGTAGGGAAATTATTGGAAAACATTCTGAGGAACAGAATTAGTCTCCACTTGGAGAGGCAAGGATTAATCAAAAATAGTTAGTATGGCTTTGTCAGGGGGAGATCATGTCTGACCAATTTGATTGAATTATTTGAGGGGGTGACTCGGTGTGTGGATGGGGGTAGTGCAGTTGATATAGTCTCCATGGACTTCAGTAAGGCGTTTGACAAAGTTCCACATGGGAGACTGGTCAAGAAGGTAAGAGCCCATGGGATCCAGGGCAATTTGGCACATTGGATACAAAATTGGCTTAGTGGCAGGAGGCAGAGGGTGATGGTCGAAGGTCGTTTTTGTGACTGGAAGCCTGTGTCCAGTGGTGTACCGCAGGGATCGGTGCTGGGTCCTTTGCTGTTTGTATTGTACATTAATGATTTAGATATGAATGTAGGAGGTATGATCAGTAAGTTCGCTGCTGACACGAAAATTGGTGGAGTGGTAAATAGCGAGAAGGGAAGCCTCAGGCTACAGGACGATATAGACGGGATGGTTAGATGGGCAAAACAGTGGCAAATGGAATTTAACCCTGAATTTAACCCTGAAAAGAGGTGATGCATTTTGGGAGAACAAACAAGGCAAGGGAATACTCAATGAATGGTAGGATCCTAGGAAGGACAGAGGATCAGAGGGACCTTGGTGTGCATGTACATAGATCCCTGAAGGCAGCAGGACAGGTAGATTATAAAGGCATATGGGATACTTGCCTTTAATAGCCGAGTTACAGAATATAACAGCAGGGAGGTTATGATGGAGCTGTACAAAATGCTAGTTAGGCCATAGCTGGAATACTGTGTGCAGTTCTGGTCGCCACACTACAGGAAGGATGTGATTGCATTGGAGAGGGTGCAGAGGAGATTCACCAGGATGTTACCTGGGCTTCAGCGCTTCAGCTATGCAGAGAGACTGGACAGGCTGGGGTTGTTTTCCTTCGAGCAGAGAAGGCTGAGGAGGGACATGATTGAGGTAGTACAAAATTATGAGGGGCACAGATAGGGTAGATAGAAAGGATTTTTTTTACCTCAGTAGAGGAGGGGTCAATAACCAGGTGGCATAGTTTCAAGGTAAGGGGCAGGAGGTTTAGATGGGATTTGTGGAAAAACTTTTTCACCCAGAGGGTGGTTGGAATCTGGAACTCACTGCCTGAAAGGGTGGTAGAGGCAGGAACCCTCACAACATTCAAGAAGCATTTAGATGAGCATGTGAAACGCCATAGTATACAAGGCTACGGACCAAGTGCTGGAGAATGGGATTAGAATAGACAGGGCCTGATGGCTGGCGCGGACACGATGGGCCGAAGGGCCTCTTTCTGTGCTGTATAACTCTATGACTATGACTAAGTGCTAAAGCAGGGATAAAGATGGCCCATCTTTATCCCTGCTGCAGCACTTCTGCTGCTGAAACCCTCTTCCATGCTTTTATCTCCTGTAGACTCGATTTTCCAGATCTCTCCGGTGGAATCAGGCGGTCTTTGTGATAGAGAGAATATCGATTCAGAAGCTCAGCTTGGCTTCATATAGAATACTGAGGTTGTAAACAGTTTGGTTCAATCCGACACGCTGCCTGGGACGGGGATGGAATCACCGACAACGGAACAGAATTTGCGGCGGGGTGGAAGACCATGTGTACATGTGAAAGCTGTACACTTGCCTTTGGATAATGTCTCCAAGGGGCAGCACGTAGATGAGAAATAGGAGAGGGCGAGGGACGGATCTATGGGGGATTCCAAGGTAATAGTGCGGGAGCAGGAAGAGCAACTGTTGATGAAGATTCTCTGGGTAAGACTGGATGGGTAAAAGTGGGACCAAGCGAGGGCAGTCCCACTGTGCTGGACAACGGAGGAGAGGCGGTGGAAGATGTTGTGCTCGACCGGGTAAAGGCTGCAGAGGTCAGGAAAAATGAGGAGGGATCATTTACCACGGTCACAGTCACAGAACGTTTCATTTGGGACTTCGATTATTGTCATTTCATTGCTCTGGGAGGAGCGGAAACACGATTGGAGAGTTTCAAGCATGGAGTTGTGATAAAAATGGGCAGAGATTCGAGAAGCGAGAAAACATTGATGGGAAAGGGAGGCTGGAGATGGAGAGAAACATGACTGACTGTTCACCCACGTGTTAAACTGGGCCCATCCCTTTGATCAAATTCTCTCCTCTGAAATACACAAGTTGCCTTTGTGGTTTAATGTTACAGGGACTGTTAAACTCATTTCACTTTCACAAAACATTCCCCGTGCCCGGGCTGGGTGACTGGAATCTCCCAGTTCCACCGGAGGGGTTTGCTTGTTGCAGGTTACAGAATTAGAGCAAAGCTTCCGATATTCTCCTTTTACAAAACTGCTTCACAAAATGCAGCTCTGTCACTTCCCTTTTATAATAGAGAATTACACAGAATGTACTGCTCAGAAACAGTCCATCCGTTTCAACAGGTCCATGCCTGTGTTTATATTTCACATGAACCTCCTCTCATCCCTCTTCATCAAACCCTATCAGCAGAATCTTCCAATTCCTTTCTTCCTCTTGTTTACCGAGCTTACAATTAAATACATCTTTCCATTGCAGTGAGGGTCAGTAACATGGAGCTTACCCTCACACCGACCTTGTATACTTCACGTGCTGTTATTGAGCCGTCCCAGTGACCACTGACCCGGCCCCGAAACCCCCGCCGAACCGGCCCCGACACCCCCTCCGGTCCCGACACCCTCACCGACCCGGCCCCGACACCCTCACCGACCGACACCCGACCCCCTCACTGTCCCTGCCCCAACCCCTCACTGTACCTGCCCCGACCCCTCACTGACCCGGCCCCGACCCCCTCACTGACCCGGCCCCGGCCCCGACCCCCTCACCGGCACCAGGGAGGCATCTTACCATTTGGGACCTGCTCAGGGCTGCAGACTAGTCTGTCTATTCCCCTGACTATAGAATCTCCCACCACTATTGATCTCCTTTTCCTGTGCCCCACCTGCCTCTCACCCCCGCCCCACTCGGGGTGGCTCCCTGGTGTCACACTGCTGCTCAGGAAGACCCTCCTCTGAGTCACTGTCTCTATCCATGTTATACTCCCCAGATATCTATTGGAGAGTTCCAGTACTCAGGGGCTCCCTCCACCTGTGACTGTGATGCCCCACTCGATGGTCACTCACTTCCATCATTCTACTCAGCCCCAGTCCTGTTCCCTCTTCCTGTGTGAGCTGCAGGTTCCTGCACTAGATCTGGACCCATGTCGGGACAGAAATTGTATTTTGAAGTATTTTCTGAACCTACCTGTGTTCCGCATCCTGCCTAATTCCTGAAGACTGTGGAATTGCCTCATCAAGTCATGTTCCCGCCTCCTCCTCATTAAAACATCTTCCTCCCAGTTTGGACCTTCAGCCATGGTGGTAACAGGCGTTCCCAGATTCTAATGCTCTGTAATAAATATAATATTAATAGGAGTGTTAAATGGAAATATAAAATGAGAAGGAGAAGGTTGCCTGGTTAAACATGATATTAAGTCCCTCCTCCCCCATCAGTACAACAGCTGTTAGCTCTGGGATCGAGCATTTCCCGAGTGTTACGATCAACTCTCCACATCAGGTGTGACACAGACAGCTGCCCAGTGAAATCCAGCGAGTCCCGCTGATCTTGCGTTTGCATGTTGGCTGGCGCTGCGGACCCGAGCAGTTCACTTCTACTTCCATTTTATTCTCCACTTTTCCTTTTCTCTCTATTCGTCCCTGATCGCGCTCTCCTGCTATCACGCCTCCTTTCATCTCTCCTATCTCAGATACACTGCCCTTCAAAATCCCTACACCATCCCTTCATTATTCTACGACCTACCTAATCTCCTGCTGCCGTCCCAGGCTTGACTCCCTCTTAGATAAGTCCACAGCTTCCCTCTGTGCCTCTCTTGGCATCCTCCGAAAGGCCCACCGTGGCACTCGCTGCTGCCTCCTCACGAGCAGCAACCCCAACTGTATTATACTAGTCTTTCCCCGACCTTCCCATTCGGTGCTGTAGTCCCTATTAAAACAATTTCACTGTCTCACCATGGCTGTTCCAACTGGTACGGCGCTCATCTTCTCTCCCTTAAGTCTATAAACGCAGACTGTTAAGGATATGGCAGACAACTGGTTTAGCCATTCGCCGCCAGAGCTGGTTGAACCACATGAAGGATTATCGGGTCCTGCTCTCATCTGCCAAAAATTGCTCACGATTCCAGAATCATTCTGGAATGCAAAGCTAAACCGCGGATTCTATTCTCCACTGCTAACCATCTTCTTAAACCCCTATCCCGTCTTCTCCATCCTCACCTCCAACAACAAGTGCGAGCAGCTCATGATTTTCTTTATCTCTAAGATTAAGATCATACGATCAGCTGCCTCTGCCATTTCCATTCCTTCCCCTAGCTCACCGGGACAAACTTCCCCCAAGGCTCCCCCCTGCCCTAGGCCTGGACTCGCATCTTTCTCCAGTTTCTCTCCGATCTCCCCTCCTGAGCAAACTGTGCTCTTCTTGTCCATGAGACGCAGTTCCTGCTCCCTCGACCCTATTCCCACCAAACTGCTGACCACCCAACTTCCTTTTCTGGCTCTCTTATTAGCTGACATTGTTAATGGTTCTCTTCCTCAGGTACTGTCCTCATCTCCTTCAAATCTGCCGTCATCACCTCTCCTCAAAAAAACAACCCTTGACTCCTCCGTCCTTGCAAACTACCACCCAATCTCCAAACTCCCTTTCCGCTCCAAAGTCCTTGAAAGTGTTGTCGCCTCCCAAATCCATTCCCATCTATACGGGAACTCCATGTTTGAATCCCTCCAATCAAGTCTCCACCCCTGCCACAGTACGGAAACGGCTCTCATCAAAGTCACAAATGTCATCTTTTGTGACTGCGACAAAGACAAACTATCCCTCCTCGTCCTTCTCGACTTCTCAGCAACCTTTGACACGGTTGTCCACTCCACACTCCTACAATGCCTTCCCACCGTCGTCCAGCTGGGTGGGACAGCACTCTCCTGGTTCCATTTTTATCTATCGTAGCCAGAGCATCACCTGCAATGGCTTCTCTTCCCGCTCCCGCATCGTTACCTCTGGTGTCCACCAAGGATCTATCCTTGGCCCCATCCTATTTCTCATCTATATGCTGCCCCTTGACGACATCATCGGAAAACACAGTTTCAGTTTCCACATATACCCTGACGACACCCAGCTCTTCCTCACCACCACTTCTATCGACACCACCATTGTCTCTAAATTGTCAGAGTGCTTGTCCGACATCCAGCTCTGGCTGAGCAGAAATGTTCTCCTGTTAAATATGACACTGAGACAACGTATGAACGGACACCGCGCAACAATCGCCTGGCAGGATGGTTGCCTCCCAGTCAGGGAACACTTCAGCAGTCAAGGGCATTCAGCCTCGGATCTGCGGGTTAGCGTTCTCCAAGGCGGCCTTCGGGATACACGACAACGCAAAATCATCGAGCAGAAACTGATGGTCAAGTTCCGCATTCATGAGGACGGCCTCAATCGGGATATCGGGTTCATGTCACGCTACAGAACGTGACTTGACATCGTTGCCTGTCTTTCCAGCTTTTAAAAAAAACAAACACAAGAAACAAACCCAAATGGAGAGGATATGCAGCCAGCAGGTGTTTTGACACGTTGGACCCCCTGGGACACATCTCATTGTCTTGGCTGTGCTCTTAGTGTGTCTTTGATGTAGGGAAAGATTGAATCTCTGCATTTTCTCTGTGTTTATATTCTGTGAATTCTGGTAGATTCTCTCACAGTAACTCTACCTGAAGAAGGGGCAGGATAGCTCCGAAAGCTGGTAATTTTAAATAAAACTGTTGGACTATAACCTGGTGTTGTGCAACTTCTCGTTTTTGTCCACACCAGTCCAACACCGGCATTTCCGCATCATGTTAAATATTGGGAAGACGTTGTTTTCATTCCCCGCCACCGACTCCACCCCTCTCCCTAACATCTGTCTCTGGCTGAACCAAACTGTTCGCAACCTTGGTATCATATTTGACCCTGAAATGAGCTTCCGACCACATAACTGCGGCATAGCTAAGACCGCCTATTTCCACCTCCGTAACATCGTACGTCTCCGCACTTGCCTCAGCTCATCCGCTGCTGAAACCCTCATCCATACCTTTCTTACCTCTAGACTTGACTATTCCAACACACTCCTGGCTGGCCTCCCACATTCTACCCGACGTAAACTTGAGGTCATCCAAACCTCAGCTGCCCTTGTCCTAACTCGCACCAAGTCCCGTTCGCCCATCACCCCTGTGCTCGCTGACCTACATTGGCTCCATGTTAAGCAACGCCTCAACTTCAAAATTCTTACCTGTACCTAGCGGAAGTTGAACGCCAACTCTCCGACAGCTCCTCTTACCTCCACCTGGAACATGACCCCACTACCGAACATCAAACCACCATTTCCAAGACCGTCACTGACCTCATCTCCTCTGGAGATCTTCCCCCCACGGCCGCCAACCTCATAGTTCCCCAACCCCGCACAGCCCGCTTCTACCTCCTTCCCAAGATCCACAAACAGGACTGCCCTGGTAGACCCATCGTTTCAGCCTGTTCTTGCCCCACAGAACTTCTCTCTTCCTATCTCTACTCTATTTTTTCTCCCCTTGTCCAGTCTCTTCCCACCTACATCCGCGACTCTTCCGACGCCCTCCTCCATTTTAACAGTTTCCAGTTTGCCGGCCCCAACCGCCTCCTCTTCACTATGGACGTACAATCCCTCTACACCTCCATTCCCCACCAGGATGGCCTGAGGGCGCTCCGCTTCTTCCTTGAACAGAGGCCCAACCAGTCCCCATCCAACACCACCCTCCTCCGCCTGGCTGAACTTGTTCTCACATTGAACAACTTCTCCTTTGACTCTACCCATTTCCTCCAAATTAAAGGTGTTGCTATGGGTACCCGAATGGGTCCTAGCGATGGCTGCCTTTTCGTGGGATATGTGGAACACTCTTTGTTCCAGTCCTACTCGGGTCCCCTCCCTCACCTCTTTTTCCGGTACATTGATGACTGTATCGGTGCCGTCTCCTGCTCTCGCCCTGAACTAGAACATTTCATTCACTATGCTTCCAATTTCCACCCTTCCCTCACCTTCACATGGTCCATCTCCGACTCTTCCCTTCCCTTCCTCGACTTCTCCGTCTCCATCTCTGGGGATAGGTTATTGACAAACATTCACTACAAGCCCACTGACTCCCACAGCTACCTGGACTACACTTCCTCCCACCCCGCCTCCTGTAAGGACTCTATTCCATTCTCCCAGTTTCTCCATCTCCGCCGCATCTGCTCTGATGATGCCACCTTCCATACCAGTGCTTCCGACATGTCTTCCTTTTTCCTCAACCGAGGATTCCCCTCTACCGTGGTCGACACGGCCCTCGACCGTGTCCGTTCTATCTCCCGCACTTCTGCTCTCACCCCTGCCACTCCCTCCCGGAACCACGATAGAGTTCCCCTTGTCCTCACCTTTCACCCCACCAGCCTCCACATTCAACGTATCAACCTCCGCCATTTCCGCCACATCCAGCGTGATCCCACCACCAAACGCATCTTCCCCTCACCTCCCCTTTCAGCATTCTGCAGGTAACGCTCCCTCCGCGACACCCTAGTCCACTCCTCTACCACCCCCAGCACCCCTTCCCCTTCACCCGGCACCTTCCCGTGCAAGCGCAGGAGGTGCAACACATGCCCTTATACCGCACCTCTTCCCACTGTCCAGGGCCCCAAACACCCCTTCCAGGTGAAACAGCGATTTATTTGTACTTCCTGCAATTTAGTACAATGTATTCGCTGCTCACGATGTGGTCTCCTCTACATTGGGGAGACCAAACGCAGATTGGGTGACCGCTTTGTGGAACACCTCCGTTCAGTCCGTAAGGGTGACCACGAGCTCCCGGTCGCCTGTCACTTTAATTCACCGCTTCACTCCCACTCTGAACTCACCGTCCTCGGCCTATTACACTGTTCCACGGAAGCGCAGCGTAAGCTCGCGAAACAGCACCTCATCTTTCATTTAGGCACTTTACAGCCCTCTGGACTCAACATCGAGTTCAACAATTTCAGATCATAACCTTAGCCCCATTACATTTATATTTTATTTTTTCATCCACCCTTTTATTTCCCCCCCTTTTTTCCCCTCCTAGAAGCTGGCAGCTGTCCTTCATTCTGCCAGTGAATTTCACACTTCATTCAGCCTTAACCTGTCACATTAACACCTTCTCTAGCCTTGATTATCTCTTAATGTCTCTTAATCTCTCCTTTAGTTCTTTCATCCCCTCCCCCTTTTCCCAGCTTTATCCTTGCCTTAAATCTATTTGTTTCCAGTTCTGACGAAAGGTCTTCTTCGCCCTGAAACGTTGACTCTGTTTCTCTCTCCACGGACGCTGCCTCGCATGCTGAGATTTTCCAGCGTGTTCTGTTGTTATTTCAAAATTCTTATCCTTGTTTTCAATTGCCTCCATGGCCTCGCCCCTCCCTAACTCTAATCTATTCCGCACCTCCCCCCACCCTCCCCCGCCTGTCCTGGCTGGTGCTTCTATTTGAACATATTGACCATATCTCTCATGGTGTCAGCAGGTGACTGATGAGCACTGTAGGAGGTGAGGACATTTAACGCTGTTCCACTAATATTAACACTAACATATAATGCTACATCACTTTAAACAGTGAGGTGATGCACACCATTGATTAGTGGAATAAATTTAGGGGTCTGACAATCTCAGAATTGGCCATAAATATACAAGTGGTAGATTTGCCTGCGGTTTTACATTCACAATTCTCCACTTTTGCTCGTGTCTCGCTGTGTGTGTGCCCCGCATGTGCATCCAATCAAACTATCGGGCAGCTTCCTTTCCTTACGGTGGAAATGTAAAAGTGATTCAGTCTCAGATCAGTAATTTCTCCAAACTAAAGTTGAAGTTATTTTCCGGAATTAATTTAGAACTAAGTTTGAGACATTGTAAAACTGAGTTATCTGCTGTTTCATACCTAATATAATAAACACAAGTCACAAAAACTACTTGAATTTCCACACTGCTTTAAACATCGACAAACATCCCAAAGCACTTTACAGGAGCCGAATCAGACAAAAGATGCTCGCTGAATAAAGGAGGTAGAAGCAGGAGTGGAGCAAAAGGTACAGGGGGTGTGGTTGGGTTAGGGGGTGAGTACAGTGGGTGCGGGTGGGTCAGGGTGAGTATAGGGGGTGCGGGTGGGTCAGGGTGAGTACAGGGGGTGTGGGTGGGTCAGGGGGTGAGTACAGTGGGTGCGGGTGGGTCAGGGTGAGTATAGGGGGTGTGGGTGGGTCAGGGTGAGTACAGGGGGTGAGGGTGGGTTAGGGGGTGAGTACAGTGGGTGCGGGTGGGTCAGGGTGAGTATAGGGGGTGCGGGTGGGTCAGGGTGAGTACAGGGGGTGTGGGTGGGTCAGGGTGAGTATAGGGGGTGTGGGTGGGTCAGGATGAGTACAGGGGGTGTGGGTGGGTCAGGGTGAGTACAGGGGGTGTGGGTGGGTCAGGGTGAGTACAGGGGGTGTGGGTGGGTCAGGCGGTGAGTATAGGGGGTGTGGGTGGGTCAGGGTGAGTATAGGGGGTGCGGGTGGGTCAGGGGGTGAGTATAGGGGGTGCGGGTGGGTCAGGGTGAGTAGAGGGGGTGTGGGTGGGTTTGGGGGTGTGTACAGGGGGTGCGGGTTGGTCAGGGTGAGTACAGGGGGTGTGGGTGGGTCCGGGTGAGTATAGGGGTTGTGGGTGGGTTAGGGGGTGAGTACAGTGGGTGCGGGTGGGTCAGGGTGAGTATAGGGGGTGTGGGTGGGTCAGGGTGAGTATAGGCGGTGTGGGTGGGTCAGGGTGAGTATAGGAGGTGTGGATGGGTCAGGGTGAGTATAGGGGGTGCGGGTGGGTCAGGGTGAGTACAGGAGGTGTGGGTGGGTCAGGGTGAGTACAGGGGGTGTGGGTGGGTCAGGGTGAGTATAGGGGGTGTGGGTGGGTCAGGGTGAGTACAGGAGGTGTGGGTGGGTCAGGGGATGAGTACAGGGGGTGTGGGTGGGTCAGGGTGAGTATAGGGGGTGCGGGTGGGTCAGGGTGAGTATAGGGGGTGTGGGTTGGTCAGGGTGAGTACAGGAGGTGTGGGTGGGTCAGGGTGAGTACAGGAGCTGTGGGTGGATTAGGGGGTGAGTACAGTGGGTGCGGGTGGGTCAGGGTGAGTATAGGGGGTGTGGGTGGGTCAGGGTGAGTATAGGGGGTGTGGGTGGGTCAGGGTGATTACAGGGGGTGCGGGTGGGTCAGGGTGTGTACAGTGGGTGTGGCTTGGTCAGGGTGAGTATAGGGGGTGTGGGTGCGTCAGGGTGAGTACAGGGGGTATGGGTGGGTCAGGGGGTGAGTACAGGGAGTGTGGGTGGGTTAGGGGGTGAGTGCAGGAGGTGTGGGTGGGTTAGGGGGTTGAGTACAGTGGGTGCGGGTGGGTCAGGGTGAGTATAGGGGGTGTGGGTGGGTCAGGGTGAGTACAGGGGGTGTGGGTGGGTCAGGGTGAGTATAGGAGTTGTGGATGGGGCAGGGTGAGTATAGGGGGTGCGGGTGGGTCAGGGTGAGTACAGGAGGTGTGAGTGGGTCAGGGTGAGTACAGGGGGTGTGGGTGGGTCAGGGTGAGTATAGGGGGTGTGGGTGGGTCAGGGTGAGTACAGGAGGTGTGGGTGGGTCAGGGGATGAGTACAGGGGGTGTGGGTGGGTCAGGGTGAGTATAGGGGGTGCGGGTGGGTCAGGGTGAGTATAGGGGGTGTGGGTGGGTCAGGGTGAGTACAGGAGGTGTGGGTGGGTCAGGGTGAGTACAGGAGGTGTGGGTGGATTAGGGGGTGAGTACAGTGGGTGCGGGTGGGTCAGGATGAGTATAGGGGGTGTGGGTGGGTCAGGGTGATTACAGGGGGTGCGGGTGGGTCAGGGTGTGTACAGTGGGTGTGGGTTGGTCAGGGTGAGTATAGGGGGTGTGGGTGCGTCAGGGTGAGTACAGGGGGTGTGGGTGGGTCAGGGGGTGAGTACAGGGAGTGTGGGTGGGTTAGGGGGTGAGTGCAGGAGGTGTGGGTGGGTTAGGGGGTTGAGTACAGTGGGTGCGGGTGGGTCAGGGTGAGTATAGGGGGTGTGGGAGGGTCAGGGTGAGTACAGGGAGTGTGGGTGGGTTAGGTGGTGAGTACAGGAGGTGTGGGTGGGTTAGGGGGTGAGTACAGGAGGTGTGGGTGGGTTAGGGTGTGAGTACAGTGGGTGCGGGTGGGTCAGGGTGAGTACAGAGGGTTTGGGTGGGTCAGTTTGAGTACAGGGGTGTGGGTGGGTCAGGGGGTGAGTGCAGGGGGTGTGGGTGGGCCAGGGTGAGTACAGGGGGTGTGGGTGGGTTAGGGGGTGAGTACAGTGGGTGCGGATGGGTTAGGGCGTGAGTACAGTGTGTGCGGGTGTGTCAGGGTGAGTATAGGGGGTGTGGGTGGGTCAGGGGGTGAGTATAGGGGGTGTGGGTGGATCAGTGTGAGTATAGGGGGTGTGGGTGGGTCATGGTGTGTACTGGGGGTGTGGGTGGGTCAGGGGGTGAATACAGGGGGTGTGGGTGGGTCAGGGTGAGTATAGGGGGTGTTGGTGCGTCAGGGTGAGTACAGGTGGTGTGGGTGGGTCAGGGGGTGAGTACAGGGAGTGTGGGTGGGTTAGGGGGTGAGTACAGGAGGTGTGGGTGGGTTAGGGGGTGAGTACAGTGGGTGCGGGTGGGTCAGGGTGAGTATAGGGGGTGTGGGTAGGTCAGGGTGAGTACAGGGGGTGTGGGTGGGTTAGGGGGTGTGTACAGGAGGTGTGGGTGGGTTAGAGGGTGAGTACAGGAGGTGTGGGTGGGTTAGGGGGTGAGTACAGTGGGTGCGGGTGGGTCAGGGTGAGTACAGAGGGTGTGGGTGGGTCAGTGTGAGTACAGGGGGTGTGGGTGGGTCAGGGGGTGAGTACCGGGGGTGTGGGTGGGTCACGGTGAGTACAGGGGGTGTGGGTGGGTTAGGGGGTGAGTACAGTGGGTGCGGGTGGGTTAGGGGGTGAGTACAGTGGGTGCGGGTGGGTCAGGGTGAGTATAGGGGGTGTGGGTGGGTCAGGGGGTGAGTATAGGGGGTGTGGGTGGATCAGGGTGAGTATAGGGGGTGTGGGTGGGTCAGGGTGTGTACAGGGGGTGTGGGTGGGTCAGGGGATGAGTACAGGGGGTGTGGGTGGGTCAGGGTGAGTACAGTGGGTGTGGGTGGGTCAGGGTGTGTACAGTGGGTGTGGGTGGGTCAGTGTGTGTACAGGGGGTGTGGGTGGGTCAGGGTGTGTACAGGGGGTGTGGGTGGGTCAGGGTGTGAGTACAGGGGGTGTGGGTGGGTCAGGGTGAGTACAGGGGGTGTGGGTGGGTCAGGGTGTGAGTACAGGGGGTGTGGGTGGGTCAGGGTGTTTACAGGGGGTGTGGGTGGGTCAGGGTGTGTACAGGGTGTGTGGGTGGGTCAGGGTGTGTACAGGGTGTGTGGGTGGGTCAGGGTGTGAGTACAGGGGGTGTGGGTGGGTCAGGGTGTGAGTACAGGGGGTGTGGGTGGGTCAGTGTGAGTACAGGAGGTGTGGGTGGGTCACGGTGTGTACAGGGAGTGTGGGTGGGTCAGGGGGTGTGGGTGGGTCAGGGTGTGTACAGGGAGTGTGGGTGGGTCAGGGGGTGTGGGTGGGTCAGGGTGTGTACAGCGTGTGTGGGTGGGTCAGGGTGAGTACAGAGGTTGTGGGTGGGTCAGGGTGAGTCCAGGGGGTGTGGGTGGGTCAGTGTGAGTACAGGGGGTGTGGGTGGGTCAGGGTTTGTACAGGGTGTGTGGGTGGGTCAGGGTGTGTACAGGGGCTGTGGGTGGATCAGGGTGAGTTCAGTTAGGTGCGGGTGAGTCAGGTATTGAGTACAGGGAACACATGGGAGTATGATATTGTTGCTATCACAGAGACATGGTTGAGGGAGGGAGGGGACTGGCAGCTCAATATTCCGGGGAAGAGAATCTTGAAGCTATACAGAGTGGAGTGTCAAAGAGGGGGGCGTGTCGCCATATTAATCAAGGAGTCAGTTGCTGCTGTAAGGAGGGATGATATCTTAACAGGTTCCTCTAATGAGGCCATATGGGTAGAACTTAAAAAGAAAAAGTGGGCAAGCACTTTGCTGGGAGTGTACCATAGGCCCCAAAACAGTAAGTGGGAGATAGAGGAACGGATATCTAGGCAAATCTCAGAGAAGTGTAGAGATAATAGAGTAATAATAGTAGGGGATTTCAACTTCCCTAATATTAACTGGGATAGTCACAGTGTGAAAGGCTTAGAGGGTGCAGAATTCTTAAAGTGCATCCAGGAGAGCTTTTTGAGCCAGCATGTAGAAAGTCCTACAAGAGCGGGGCGGTACTGTACCTAATTCCAGGGAATGTAGCCGGGCAAGTGGTAGAAGTGTTAGTAGGAGAGCATTTTGGTGACAGTGACCATAATTCGGTGAGATTTAAGGTAGTCATGGAAAAGGACAAAGATGGTCCGGAAATAACGTTTCTAATTGGGGGAAGGCCGATTTTAATTTGATAAGGCAGGATCTGGCCAAAGTGAACTGGGATCAGCTACTTGTAGGAAAATCCACATCAGAGCAGAGGGAGTCTTTCAGAAAGGAAATAGAGAGAGTACAACGGCAACATTTTCCCGTAAAGGTCAAGGGTGGGACCAACAAGCCCAGGGAACCCTGGATGTCAAGGGATACATTATGGGGGATTTTAACTATCATATTAATTGGACAATCAAATGGGGCAGGGCTGCCTTGAGGATGAGTTCATTGAGTGTATTAGGGACGGGTTTCTTGAGCAGTATGTAACTGAACCGACCAGGGGGCAAGCAACCTTAGATCTGGTCCTGTGTAACGAGACAGGATTAATTAAAAATGTCGTAGTAAAGGATCCCCTTGGACTGAGTGACCATAACATGGTTGAATTCCATATTCAATTAGAGGGTGAGAAGGTTGGATCTCAAACAAGCGTGCTAAGCTTGAATAAGAGAGACTATGAAGGTATGCGAGCGGAATTGAGTAGAGTGGTTTGGGAAAATAGATTAAAGGGTAAGACGACACATGATCAGTGGTGTACATTCAAGGAGTTATTTTACAACTTCCAAAAAATATATATTCCACTGAAAAGAAAAGGGTGTAAAAGAAAGGACAGTCATCCGGGGCTAAGTAAAGAAATTAAGGATAGTATTCGACTAAAAACAAGGGCATATAAGGTAGCGAAATCTAGTGGGAGGACAGAGGATTGGGAAAACTTTAAAAGGCAGCAAAAAATAACAAAAAGATTGATTAAGAAAGGGAAGATAGATTATGAAAGTAAATTAGCAAAAAATATAAAAAAAAGATAGTAAGAGTTTTTATAGTTATATAAAAAGAAAAAGGGTGTCTAAAGTAAATGTTGGTCCCTTAGAGGATGAGACCGGGAAATTAATGGTGGGAAATATGGAGATGGCAAAAACACTGAATGAATATTTTGTATCAGTCTTTACAGTAGAGGACACTAAGAATATCCCAACACTGGACAAACAGGGGGCTATAGGGGGAGAGGAGCTAAACACGATCAAAATCACTAAGGAAGTGGTACTCGGTAAAATAATGGGACTCAAGGCGGATAAATCACCTGAACCTGATGGCTTACATCCTAGAGTCTTGAAGGAAGTGGCGGTAGGGATTGTAGATGCATTGGTAATAATTTTTCAAAACTCCCTGGATTCCGCTAAGGTCCCGGCAGACTGGAAAACTGCTAATGTAACACCCTTAGTTAAAAAGGGCAGTAGACAGAAGGCTGGTAACTATAGACCGGTTAGCCTAACATCTGTGGTAGGTAAAATTTTGGAGTCCATTATTAAGGAAACAGTAACAGGACATTTGGATAATCATAATTTAATAGGACAAAGTCAGCATGGTTTTACGAAGGGGAAGTCATGTTTGACAAATTTGCTGGAGTTCTTTGAGGAAGTAACATATAGAGTGGATAAAGGGGAACCAGTGGACGTAGTGTATTTAGACTTCCAAAAGGCATTTGACAAGGTGCCACACAAAAGATTATTGCTTGAGGTAAAAAATCACGGGATTGGGGGTAATATTCTGGCATGGATAGAGGATTAGCTATCTAACAGAAAGCAAAGAGTTGGGATAAATGGTTCATTCTCAGACTGGCAATCAGTAACTAGTGGTGTTCCACAGGGGTCAGTGCTGGGTCCCCAACTCTTTACAATCTATATTAACGATTTGGAGGAATGGACCAAGTGTAACATATCAAAATTTGCAGATGATACAAAGATGGGAGGGAAAGTAGTGAGTGAGGAGGACATAAAAAACCTGCAAGGGGACATAGACAGGCTAAGTAACTGGGCAGAGATTTGGCAGATGGAATACAACACTGGAAAGTGTGAGGTGATGCACTTTGGCAGGAAAAATCCTAGAGCAATTTATTATCCTAATGGCAAGAAACTGGAGAGTACTGAAGTGCAAAGGGATCTGGGGGTCCTGGTGCACGAAACTCAAAAGGTTAGTATGCAGGTGCAGCAAGTGATTAAGAAGGCAAATGGAATGTTGGCTTTCATTGCTAGGGGGATAGAATATAAAAATAGGGAGGTATTGCTTCAGTTGTACAAGATATTGGTGAGACCGCACCTGGAATACTGCATACAGTTTTGGTGTCCTTACTTAAGGAAAGACATCCTGGCTCTCGAGGCAGTGCAAAAAAGGTTCACTCGGTTAATCCCGGGGATGAGGGGGTGGTCATATGAGGAGAGGTTGGGTAGATTGGGACTCTACTCATTGGAGTTCAGAAGAATGAGAGGCGATCTTATTGAAACATATAAGATTGTGAAGGGGTTGGATCGGGTGGATGCGGGGAGGATGTTCCCGATGACGAGTGAGACTAGAACTAGGGGACATAGTCTTAGAATAAGGGGCTGCTCTTTCAAAACTGAGATGAGGAGGAAGTACTTCACTCAGAGGGTGGTAGGTCCATGGAATATGCTGCCACAAAAAGCTGTAGAAGCTACATCATTAAATAAATTTAAAACAGAAATAGACAGTTTCCTAGAAGTAAAGGGCATTAAGGGTTACGGGGAGCGGGCAGGAATTTGGACACGAGTCTAGGTTCGGATCGGTCATGGCCCTGTGGGTAGTGGAGCGGGCCCAGGGACAGTGTAGCCTGATTCTGCTCCTATTTCGTGTGTGCAATTCTGTTAGATGCAGGAAATGGTTCTGTGATAGATAGTAGCTTGGCGGTTAGGATCAATCAGCCATGATCTTATTGAATGGCGGAGCAGGCTCGAGGGGCCGATTGGCCTACTCCTGCTCCTATTTCTTATGTTCTTATGTTGTTATGTTCTACACGAGAATGGATTAGGGAAAAAAAGGGAGGCTTTTGGCAGATACAAAGGACTAAAACAGTGGAAGCCCAAGAGGAGTTTAGAAAGTGCAGGGGGGTACTTAAATGTGAAATTAGGAGAGCGAAGAGGGGGCATGAAAAAACACTGGCGGGCAAAAGAAAGGAAAATCCCAAGGTGTTTTATAAGATTATTAAGGGCAAGAGGATAACCAGGGAAAGAGTAGGGCCCATTAGGGACCAAAGTGGCAATCTGTGTGTAGAGCCAAGAGATGTAGGTGAGGTTTTAAATGAATATTTTGCCTCTGTGTTCACTATAGAGAAGGACAATGCAGGCATATAAATCAGGCAGGGGGATTGTGATACACATGAACAAATTAGTATTGAGAGGGAGGAGGTACTAGCAGTTTTAGCGGGCTTAAAATTGGTTAAATCCCCAGGCCCAGACGAGATGTATCCCAGGCTGCTGTGTGAGGCAAGGGAAGAGATTGCAGGGGCTCTGACACAAATTTTCAGAACCTCTCTGGCCACAGGGGAGGTGCCAGAGGACTGGAGAACAGCTAACGTATTACCATTATTCAAGAAGGGTAGTAGGGATAAACGAGGGAATTACAGGCCAGTGAACCTAATATCAGTGATAGGGAAATTATTGGAAAAAATTCTGAGGAACAGAATTAGTCTCCAGTTGGAGAGGCAAGGATTAATCAAAAATAGTTAGTACAGCTTTGTCAGGGGGAGATCATGTCTGACCAATTTGATTGAATTTTTTGAGGGGGTGACTCGGTGTGTGGATGGGGGTAGTGCAGTTGATATAGTCTCCATGCACTTCAGTAAGGCGTTTGACAAAGTTCCACATGGGAGACTGGTCAACAAGGTAAGAGCCCATGGGATCCAGGGCAATTTGGCACATTGGATACAAAATTGGCTTAGTGGCAGGAGGCAGAGGGTGATGGTCGAAGGTTGTTTTAGTGACTGGAAGCCTGTGTCCAGTGGTGTACCGCAGGGATCGGAGCTGGGTCCTTTGCTGTTTGTATTGTACATTATTGATTTAGATATGAATGTAGGAGGTATGATCAGTAAGTTCGCTGCTGACACGAAAATTGGTGGAGTGGCGAGAAGGGAAGCCTCAGGCTACAGGACGATATAGACGGGATGGTTAGATGGGCAAAACAGTGGCAAATGGAATTTAACCCTGAATTTAACCCTGAAAAGAGGTGATGCATTTTGGGAGAACAAACAAGGCAAGGGAATACTCAATGAATGGTAGGATCCTAGGAAGGACAGAGGATCAGAGGGACCTTGGTGTGCATGTACATAGATCCCTGAAGGCAGCAGGACAGGTAGGTTATAAAGGCATATGGGATACTTGCCTTTAATAGCCGAGTTACAGAATATAACAGCAGGGAGGTTATGTTGGAGCTGTACAAAATGCTTGTTAGGCCATAGCTGGAATACTGTGTGCAGTTCTGGTCGCCACACTATAGGAAGGATGTGATTGCATTGGAGAGGGTGCAGAGGAGATTAACCAGGATGTTACCTGGGCTGGAGCGCTTCAGCTATGAAGAGAGACTGGACAGGCTGGGGTTGTTTTCCTTCGAGCAGAGAAGGCTGAGGGTGGACATGATTGAGGTAGTACAAAATTATGAGGGGCACAGATAGGGTAGATAGAAATGATTTTTTTTTACCTCAGTAGAGGAGGGGTCAATAACCAGGTGGCATAGTTTCAAGGTAAGGGGCAGGAGGTTTAGATGGGATTTGTGGAAAAACTTTTTCACCCAGAGGGTGGTTGGAATCTGGAACTCACTGCCTGAAAGGGTGGTAGAGGCAGGAACCCTCACAACATTCAAGAAGCATTTAGATGAGCATGTGAAACGCCATAGTATACAAGGCTACGGACCAATTGCTGGAAAATGGGATTAGAATAGACAGGGCCTGATGGCTGGCGCGGACACGATGGGCCGAAGGGCCTCTTTCTGTGCTGTATAACTCTATGACTATGACTAAGTGCTAAACCAGGGATAAAGATGGCCCATCTTTATCCCTGCTGCAGCACTTCTGCTGCTGAAACCCTCTTCCATGCTTTTATCTCCTGTAGACTCGATTTTCCAGAGCTCTCCGGTGGAATCAGGCGGTCTTTGTGATAGAGAGAATATCGATTCAGAAGCTCAGCTTGGCTTCATATAGAATACTGAAGTTGTAAACAGTTTGGTTCAATCCGACACGCTGCCTGGGACGGGGATGGAATCACCGACAACGGAACAGAATTTGCGGCGGGGTTGAAGACCATGTGTACATGTGAAAGCTGAACACTTGCCTTTGGATAATGTCTCCAAGGGGCAGCACGTAGATGAGAAATAGGAGAGGGCGAGGGGCGGATCTATGGGGGATTCCAAGGTAATAGTGCGGGAGCAGGAAGAGCAACTGTTGATGAAGATTCTCTGGGTAAGACTGGATGGGTAAAAGTGGGACCAAGCGAGGGCAGTCCCACTGTGCTGGACAACGGAGGAGAGGCGGTGGAAGATGTTGTGCTCGACCGGGTAAAGGCTGCAGAGGTCAGGAAAAATGAGGAGGGATCATTTACCACGGTCACAGTCGCAGAACGTTTCATTTGCGACTTCGATTATTGTCATTTCATTGCTCTGGGAGGAGCGGAAACCCGATTGGAGAGATTCAAGCATGGAGTTGTGATAAAAATGGGCAGAGATTCGAGAGGCGAGAAAACATTGATGGGAAAGGGAGGCTGGAGATGGAGAGAAACATGACTGACTGTTCACCCACGTGTTAAACTGGGCCCATCCCTTTGATCAAATTCTCTCCTCTGAAATACACAAGTTGCCTTTGTGGTTTAATGTTACAGGGACTGTTAAACTCATTTCACTTTCACAAAACATTCCCCGTGCCCGGGCTGGGTGACTGGAATCTCCCAGTTCCACCGGAGGGGTTTGCTTGTTGCAGGTTACAGAATTAGAGCAAAGCTTCCGATATTCTCCTTTTTCAAAACTGCTTCACAAAATGCAGCTCTGTCACTTCCCTTTTATAATAGAGAATTACACAGAATGTACTGCTCAGAAACAGTCCATCCGTTTCAACAGGTCCATGCCTGTGTTTATATTTCACATGAACCTCCTCTCATCCCTCTTCATCAAACCCTATCAGCAGAATCTTCCAATTCCTTTCTTCCTCTTGTTTACCGAGCTTACAATTAAATACATCTTTCCATTGCAGTGAGGCTCAGTAACATGGAGCTTACCCTCACACCGACCTTGTATACTTCACGTGCTGTTATTGAGCCGTCCCAGTGACCCCTGACCCGGCCCCGAAACCCCCGCCGAACCGGCCCCGACACCCCCACCGGCCCCGACACCCTCACCGACCCGGCACCGACACCCTCACCGACCGACACCCGACCCTCTCACTGTCCCTGCCCCAACTCCTCACTGTCCCTGCCCCGACCCCTCACTGACCCGGCCCCGACCCCCTCACTGACCCGGCCCCGGCCCCGACCCCCTCACCGGCACCAGGGAGGCATCTTACCATTTGGGACCTGCTCAGGGCTGCAGACGAGTCTGTCTATTCCCCGGACTATAGAATCTCCCACCACTATTGATCTCCTTTTCCTGTGCCCCACCTGCCTCTCACCCCCGCCCCACTCGGGGTGGCTCCCTGGTGTCACACTGCTGCTCAGGAAGACCCTCCTCTGAGTCACTGTCTCTATCCATGTTATAGTCCCCAGATATCTATTGGAGAGTTCCAGTACTCAGGGGCTCCCTCCACCTGTGACTGTGATGCCCCTCTCGATGGTCACTCACTTCCCTCATTCTACTCAGCCCCAGTCCTGTTCCCTCTTCCTGTGTGAGCTGCAGGTTCCTGCACCAGATCTGGACCCATGTCGGGACAGAAATTGTATTTTGAAGTATTTTCTGAACCTACCTGTGTTCCGCATCCTGCCTAATTCCTGAAGACTGTGGAATTGCCTCATCAAGTCATGTTCCCGCCTCCACCTCATTAAAACATCTTCCTCCCAGTTTGGACCTTCAGCCATGGTGGTAACAGGCGTTCCCAGATTCTGATGCTCTGTAATAAATATAATATTAATAGGAGTGTTAAATGGAAATATAAAATGAGAAGGAGAACATTGCCTGGTTAAACATGATATTAAGTCCCTCCTCCCCCATCAGTACAACAGCTGTTAGCTCTGGGATCGAGCATTTCCCGAGTGTTACGATCAACTCTCCACATCAGGTGTGACACAGACAGCTGCCCAGTGAAATCCAGCGAGTCCCGCTGATCTTGCGTTTGCATGTTGACTGGCGCTGCGGACCCGAGCAGTTCACTTCTACTTCCATTTTATTCTCCACTTTTCCTTTTCTCTCTATTCGTCCCTGATCGCGCTCTCCTGCTATCACGCCTCCTTTCATCTCTCCTATCTCAGATACACTGCCCTTCAAAATCCCTACACCATCCCTTCATTATTCTACGACCTACCTAATCTCCTGCTGCCGTCCCAGGCTTGACTCCCTCTTAGATAAGTCTACAGCTTCCCTGTGTGCCTCTCTTGGCATCCTCCGAAAGGCCCACCGTGGCACTCGCTGCTGCCTCCTCACGAGCAGCAACCCCAACTGTATTATCCTAGTCTTTCCCCGACCTTCCCATTCGGTGCTGTAGTCCCTATTAAAACAATTACACTGTCTCACCCTGGCTGTTCCAACTGGTACGGCGCTCATCTTCTCTCCCTTAAGTCTATAAACGCAGACTGTTAAGGATATGGCAGACAACTGGTTTAGCCATTCGCCGCCAGAGCTGGTTGAACCACATGAAGCATTATCGGGTCCTGCTCTCATCTGCCAAAAATTGCTCACGATTCCAGAATCATTCTGGAATGCAAAGCTAAACCGCGGATTCTATTCTCCACTGCTAACCATCTTCTTAAACCCCTATCCCGTCTTCTCCATCCTCACCTCCAACAACAAGTGCGAGCAGCTCACGATTTTCTTTATTTCTAAGATTAAGATCATACGATCAGCTGCCTCTGCCATTTCCATTCCTTCCCCTAGCTCACCGGGACAAACTTCCCCCAAGGCTCCCCCCTGCCCTAGGCCTGGACTCGCATCTTTCTCCAGTTTCTCTCCGATCTCCCCTCCTGAGCAAACTGTGCTCTTCTTGTCCATGAGACGCAGTTCCTGCTCCCTCGACCCTATTCCCACCAAACTGCTGACCACCCAACTTCCTTTTCTGGCTCTCTTCTTAGCTGACATTGTTAATGGTTCTCTTCCTCAGGTACTGTCCTCATCTCCTTCAAATCTGCCGTCATCACCTCTCCTCAAAAAAAACAACCCTTGACTCCTCCGTCCTTGCAAACTACCACCCAATCTCCAAACTCCCTTTCCGCTCCAAAGTCCTTGAAAGTGTTGTCGCCTCCCAAATCCATTCCCATCTATACGGGAACGCCATGTTTGAATCCCTCCAATCAGGTCTCCACCCCTGCCACAGTACGGAAACGGCTCTCATCAAAGTCACAAATGTCATCTTTTGTGACTGCGACAAAGACAAACTATCCCTCCTCGTCCTTCTCGACTTCTCAGCAACCTTTGATACGGTTGTCCAGACCACACTCCTACAATGCCTTTCCACCGTCGTCCAGCTGGGTGGGACAGCACTGTCCTGGTTCCATTTTTATCTATCGTAGCCAAAGCATCACCTGCAATGGCTTCTCTTCCCGCTCCCGCATCGTTACCTCTGGTGTCCCCCAAGGATCTATCCTTGGCCCCATCCTATTTCTCATCTATATGCTGCCCCTTGACGACATCATCGGAAAACACAGTTTCAGTTTCCACATATACCCTGACGACACCCAGCTCTTCCTCACCACCACTTCTATCGACACCACCATTGTCCCTAAATTGTCAGAGTGCTTGTCCGACATCCAGCTCTGGCTGAGCAGAAATGTTCTCCTGTTAAATATGACACTGAGACAACGTATGAACGGACACCGCGCAACAATCGCCTGGCAGGATGTTTGCCTCCCAGTCAGGGAACACTTCAGCAGTCAAGGGCATTCAGCCTCGGATCTGCGGGTTAGCGTTCTCCAAGGCGGCCTTCGGGATACACGACAACGCAAAATCATCGAGCAGAAACTGATAGCCAAGTTCCGCACTCATGAGGACGGCCTCAATCGGGATATCGGGTTCATGTCACGCTACAGAACGTGACTTGACATCGTTGCCTGTCTTTCCAGCTTTTAAAAAAAACAAACACAAGAAACAAACCCAAATGGAGAGGATATGCAGCCAGCAGGTGTTCTGACGCGTTGGACCCCCTGGGACACATCTCATTGTCTTGGCTGTGCTGTTAGTGTGTCTTTGATGTAGGGAAAGATTGAATCTCTGCATTTTCTCTGTGTTTATATTCTGTGAATTCTGGTAGATTCTCTCACAGTAACTCTACCTGAAGAAGGGGCAGGATAGCTCCGAAAGCTTGTACTTTTAAATAAAACTGTTGGACTATAACCTGGTGTTGTGCGACTTCTCGTTTTTGTCCACACCAGTCCAACACCGGCTTCTCCGCATCATGTTAAATATTGGGAAGACGTTGTTTTCATTCCCCGCCACCGACTCCACCCCTTTCCCAGCATCTGTCTCTGGCTGAACCAAACTGTTCGCAACCTTGGTATCATATTTGACCCTGAAATGAGCTTCCGACCACATAACTGCGGCATAGCTAAGACCGCCTATTTCCACCTCCGTAACATCGTACGTCTCCGCACTTGCCTCAGCTCATCCGCTGCTGAAACCCTCATCCATACCTTTCTTACCTCTAGACTTGACTATTCCAACACACTCCTGGCTGGCCTCCCACATTCTACCCGACGTAAACTTGAGGTCATCCAAACCTCAGCTGCCCATGTCCTAACTCGCACCAAGTCCCGTTCGCCCATCACCCCTGTGCTCGCTGACCTACATTGGCTCCATGTTAAGCAACGCCTCAACTTCAAAATTCTTACCTCTACCTAGCGGAAGTTGAACGCCAACTCTCCGACACCTCCTCATACCTCCACCTGGAACATGACCCCACTACCGAACATCAAACCACCATTTCCAAGACCGTCACTGACCTCATCTCCTCTGGAGATCTTCCCCCCACGGCCGCCAACCTCATAGTTCCCCAACCCCGCACAGCCCGCTTCTACCTCCTTCCCAAGATCCACAAACAGGACTGCCCTGGTAGACCCATCGTTTCAGCCTGTTCTTGCCCCACAGAACTTCTCTCTTCCTATCTCTACTCTATTTTTTCACCCCTTGTCCAGTCTCTTCCCACCTACATCCGCGACTCTTCCGACGCCCTCCTCCATTTTAACAGTTTCCAGTTTGCCGGCCCCAACCGCCTCCTCTTCACTATGGACGTACAACCCCTCTACACCTCTATTCCCCACCAGGATGGCCTGAGGGCGCTCCTCTTCTTCCTTGAACAGAGGCCCAACCAGTCCCCATCCACCACCTCCGCCTGGCTGAACTTGTTCTCACATTGAACAACTTCTCCTTTGACTCTACCCATTTCCTCCAAATTAAAGGTGTTGCTATGGGTACCCGAATGGGTCCTAGCGATGGCTGCCTTTTCGTGGGATATGTGGAACACTCTTTGTTCCAGTCCTACTCGGGTCCCCTCCCTCACCTCTTTTTCCGGTACATTGATGACTGTATCGGTGCCGTCTCCTGCTCTCGCCCTGAACTAGAACATTTCATTCACTATGATTCCAATTTCAACCCTTCCCTCACCTTCACATGGTCCATCTCCGACTCTTCTCTTCCCTTCCTCGACCTCTCCGTCTCCATCTCTGGGGATAGGTTATTGACAAACATTCACTACAAGCCCACTGACTCCCACAGCTACCTGGACTACACTTCCTCCCACCCCGCCTCCTGTAAGGACTCTATTCCATTCTCCCAGTTTCTCTGTCTCCGCCGCATCTGCTCTGATGATGCCACCTTCCATACCAGTGCTTCCGACATGTCTTCCTTTTTCCTCAACCGAGGATTCCCCTCTACCGTGGTCGACACGGCTCTCGACCGTGTCCATTCTATCTTTCGCACTTCTGCTCGCACCCCTGCCCCTCCCTCCCGGAACCACGATAGAGTTCCCCTTGTCCTCACCTTTCACCCCACCAGCCTCCACATTCAACGGATCAACCTCCGCCATTTCCGCCACCTCCAGCGTGATCCCACCACCAAACGCATCTTCCCCTCACCTCCCCTTTCAGCATTCTGCAGGTAACGCTCCCTCCGCGACACCCTAGTCCACTCCTCTACCACCCCCAGCATCCCTTCCCCTTCACCCGGCACCTTCCCGTGCAAGCGCAGGAGATGCAACACATGCCCTTATACCTCACCTCTTCCCACTGTCCAGGGCCCCAAACACCCCTTCCAGGTGAAACAGCGATTTACTTGTACTTACATAGATACATAGAAGATAGGAGCAGGAGTAGGCCATCCGGCCCTTCGAGCCTGCTCCGCCATTTAATGAGATCATGGCTGATCCTTCAATTCAGTATCCCGTCCCCGCCTTCTCTCCGTAACCCTTAACCCCTTTTGCCTGTAGAAATATATCTAATTCCCTCTTAAATATATTTAATGAGCTGGCGTACACTGCCCTCTGTGGCAATGAGTTCCACAGGTTCACCACTCTCTGAGTGAAGAAATTCCCCCTCATTTCTGTCCTAAATGGTTTAGCCCTTATCATTAAATTATGTCCTCTAGTTCTGTTCTCACCCGCCAAGGGAAACATTCCTTCTGCATCTAATCTGTCTAGACCTGTCAGAATTTTATACACTTCTATGAGGTCCCCTCTCAATCTTCTAAACTCCAGTGTGTACATCCCTAAACTACATAGTCTCTCCTCATAGGTCAATCCCGCCATTCCTGGTATCAGCCTGGTGAATCGCCGCTGCACCCCCTCCATGGCAAGAACATCTTTCCTCAGATGAGGCGACCAAAACTGTACACAGTACTCGAGGTGTGGTCTCACCAGTGCCCTGTACAGCTGCAGCAAGGTATCCCTGTTCCTGTATTCCAACCCTTTTGCTATGAAGGCCAGCATACCGTTTGCCTTCTTGACCGCCTGTTGCACCTGCATGCTCGCCTTCAGTGACTGGTGTACAAGAACACCCAGGTCTCTCTGTACTTCCCCCTCTCCCAATTTATTGCCATTTAAATAATAATTTGCCCTCCCGTTCCTGCACCCAAGGTGGATAACTTCGCACTTGTCCACATTATAGTGCATCTGCCATTTATCCGCCCAATCACCCAGTCTGTCCAAATCGCTCTGGAGCTTCCTGGTCTCCTCCTCTGAGCCCACCCCCCCTCCTAGTTTAGTGTCGTCTGCAAATTTGGAAATGCTGCATTCGACTCCCTGATCCAGGTCATTAATATAAATTGTGAACAGCTGGGGACCCAGGACAGATCCCTGCGGTACCCCACTTGTTACTGCCTGCCATTCAGAAAATGAGCCGTTTATTCCAACTCTCTGTTTTCTATCTGACAGCCAGTTCTCTATCCACGTCAATACTTTCCCCTTTATCCCATGAGCTTCAATTTTCCATGCTAATCTTTTATGTGGGACCTTATCGAAGGCCTTTTGGAAGTCCAGGTACACCACATCTACTGGCTCTCCCCCATCTATTTTACCAGTTACTCCCTCAAAAAATTCCAATAGATTAGTCAAGCACGATTTACCCTTTGTAAATCCATGTTGACTCTGTCCTATCCTGTCCCCATTTGCTAAGTGCTCGGCTATTTCATCCTTAATGATGGACTCCAGCATTTTGCCCACAACTGATGTAAGGCTTACAGGTCTGTAATTACCTGCTTTTTCCCTACCCCCCTTTTTGAATAGTGGGGTAACGTTAGCTACCCTCCAATCCATGGGCACTGTTCCCGAGTCTAATGAATTCTGAAAAATCATGCTTAGTGCATCCGCTATCTCTAGGGCCACCTCCTTCAGTACCCTAGGATGCATGTTATCAGGCCCTGGGGATTTGTCCGCCTTCAATCCCTTTAGCTTCCTTAACACCATATCCTTAGAGATATTGATTTGCGTCAGTTCCTCCTTTGCCAATGTCCCTATTTTTCCCGATATCCCAGGGAGGTTTTTTGTGTCTTCCTTCGTAAAGACTGACCCAAAGTATGCATTTAGTTGGTCTGCCATTTCCTTATTTCCCATTATATATTCCCCCGTATCTGACTGCAATGGACCAACTTTGGTTTTCACCAGTCTTTTCCTCTTGATATACTTATAAAAGCTTTTGGAGTTAGTTTTTATATTTTCCGCCAGCTTGCTTTCGTAAGCTATTTTGCCCTTCTTGATTAAGCCCTTTGCCCTCCTTTGCTCTATCTTAAACTGTTCCCAATCTTCCGCTCTGGCGCGTTTTTTGGCTATTTTATACGCCCTATCTTTGGATTTTATGCTGTCTCTAATTTCACCTGTTATCCACGGTTGAGTCACCTTTTTAGATTTCCTTTTATGCCAGATTGGTATAAACAATTTTTGCAATTTTGTCATTCTATCTTTAAATGCTTGCCATTGTTTATCTACCTCCAGTCCTCCCAGGAACGTTGTCCAATCAGACCTACTCAGTTCCCGTCTAATGGCATCATAATTCCCCTTGTTTAAATTCAGGACCTGAGTCTCTGAGTCAATTTCTTCGCTCTCCATTTCGAGTGAGAAATCGATCATGTTATGATCGCTCTGACCCAAGGGTCCCCGTACAACAAGATTACTAATTAGTCCCTTCTCATTGCACAGTACCCAGTCCAATATAGCCTGTTCCCGAGTTGGTTCCTCGACATATTGATCCAGATAACCATCCCTTAAACACTCAAGGAATTCCTCCTCCTCATTATTTTTACTGATTAGGCTATTCCAATCTATATGTAAGTTAAAGTCACCTATGATGACAGCTGTGCTCTTATTGCACGCTTCTCTAATTTCCCTCGTGATGCCCTCCCCAACCTCTATTTTACTATTTGGAGGCCTATATACCACTCCTATTAATGTTTTTCGCCCCTCGCTATTTCTTAGCTCCACCCATATAGATTCTGTATTAACTGAGTTAATATCCTTCCTTTCAATTGCATTTATCCCCTCTTTTACCAGCAATGCTACCCCTCCTCCCTTTCTTTTTTGTCGATCCTTCCTAAATACTGAATACCCCTGTATGTTAAGCTCCCAGCCCTGCTCACCCTGCAACCATGTTTCCGTAATCCCAATTAGATCATAATTATTAACCTCTATTTCCACAGCTAATTCATCTACCTTGTTCCTGATGCTTCTCGCATTAAGGTATAAAACCCTCAGGCTTTTTTTATGCTCACATTTTTTATGAATTAGTTTGGCCCTTTGTTTTTTGTTCCTCTCCTTTTTACCATTTATTTCTGTCTTCCTGCAATTTAGTACAATGTATTCGCTGCTCACGATGTGGTCTCCTCTACATTGGGGAGACCAAACGCAGATTGGGTGACCGCTTTGTGGAACACCTCCGTTCAGTCCGTAAGGGTGACCACGAGCTCCCGGTCGCCTGTCACTTTAATTCACCGCTTCACTCCCACTCTGAACTCACCGTCCTCGGCCTATTACACTGTTCCACGGAAGCGCAGCGTAAGCTCGAGGAACAGCACCTCATCTTTCATTTAGGCACTTTACAGCCCTCTGGACTCAACATCGAGTACAACAATTTCAGATCATAACCTTAGCCCCATTACATTTATATTATATTTTTTCATCCACCCTTTTATTTCCCCCCCCTTTTTTTCCCCTCCTAGAAGCTGGCAGCTGTCCTTCATTCTGCCAGTGAATTTCACACTTCATTCAGCCTTAACCTGTCACATTAACACCTCCTCTAGCCTTGATTATCTCTTAATGTCTCTTAATCTCTCCTTTAGTTCTTTCACCCCCTCCCCCTTTCCCCAGCTTTATCCTTGCCTTAAATCTATTTGTTTCCAGTTCTGACGAAAGGTCTTCTTCGACCTGAAACGTTGACTCTGTTTCTCTCTCCACGGACGCTGCCTCGCCTGCTGAGATTTTCCAGCGTGTTCTGTTGTTATTTCAAAATTCTTATCCTTGTTTTCAATTGCCTCCATGGCCTCGCCCCTCCCTAACTCTAATCTATTCCGCACCTCCCCCCACCCTCCCTCGCCTGTCCTGGCTGGTGCTTCTATTTGAACATATTGACCATATCTCTCATGGTGTCAGCAGGTGACTGATGAGCACTGTAGGAGGTGAGGACATTTAACGCTGTTCCACTAATATTAACACTAAAATATAATGTTACATCACTTTAAACAGTGAGGTGATGCACACCATTGATTAGTGGAATAAATTTAGGGGACTGACAATCTCAGAATTGGCCATAAATATACATAGATACATAGATACATAGAAGATAGGAGCAGGAGTAGGCCATCCGGCCCTTCGAGCCGGCTCCGCCATTTAATGAGATCATGGCTGATCCTCCAATTCAGTAACCCGTCCCCGCCTTCTCTCCGTAACCCTTAACCCCTTTTGCCTGTAGAAATATATCTAATTCCCTCTTAAATATATTTAATGAGCTGGCGTACACTGCCCTCTGTGGCAATGAGTTCCACAGGTTCACCACCCTCTGAGTGAAGAAATTCCCCCTCATTTCTGTCCTAAATGGTTTAGCCCTTATCCTTAAATTATGTCCTCTAGTTCTGTTCTCACCCGCCAAGGGAAACATTCCTTCTGCATGTAGTCTGTCTAGACCTGTCAGAATTTTATACACTTCTATGAGGTCCCCTCTCAATCTTCTAAACTCCAGTGTGTACATCCCTAAACTACATAGTCTCTCCTCATAGGTCAATCCCGCCATTCCTGGTATCAGCCTGGTGAATCGCCGCTGCACCCCCTCCATGGCAAGAACATCTTTCCTCAGATGAGGCGACCAAAACTGTACACAGTACTCGAGGTGTGGTCTCACCAGTGCCCTGTACAGCTGCAGCAAGGTATCCCCTCTTTTCCCAGCAATGCTACAAGTGGTAGATTTGCCTGCGGTTTTACATTCACAATTCTCCACTTTTGCTCGTGTCTCGCTGTGTGTGTGCCCCGCATGTGCATCCAATCAAACTATCGGGCAGCTTCCTTTCCTTACGGTGGAAATGTAAAAGTGATTCAGTCTCAGATCAGTAATTTCTCCAAACTAAAGTCGAAGTTATTTTCCGGAATTAATTTAGAACTAAGTTTGAGACATTGTAAAACTGAGTTATCTGCTGTTTCATACCTAATATAATAAGCAAAGGTCACAACAACTACTTGAATTTCCACAGCGCTTTAAAAATCGACAAACATCCCAAAGCACTTCACAGGAGCCGAATCAGACAAAAGATGCTCGCTGAATAAAGGAGGTAGAAGCAGGAGTGGAGCAAAAGGTACAGGGGGTGTGGGTGGGTTAGGGGGTGAGTACAGTGGGTGCGGGTGGGTCAGGGGGAGTATAGGGACTGTGGGTGGGTCAGGGGCTGAGTACAGGGGGTGTGGGTGGGTTAGGGTGAGTAAACGGGGTGTGGGTGGGTCAGGGTGAGTATAGGGGGTGTGGGTGGGTCAGGGGTGAGTACAGGGGGTGCGGGTGGGTCAGGGTGAGTAAAGGCCGTGTGGGGGTCAGGGCGAGTACAGGGGGTGCGGGTGGGTCAGGGTGAGTATAGGGGTGCGGGTGGGTCAGGGTGAGTATAGGGGGTGTGGGTGGGTCAGGGTGAGTATAAGGGGTGTGGGTGGGTCAGGGGGTGAGTACAGGGGGTGCGGGTGGGTCAGGGTGAGTATAGGGGGTGTGGGGGGTCAGGGTGAGTAGAGGGGGTGTGGGTGGGTTAGGGGGTGAGTACAGTGGGTGCGGGTGGGTCAGGGTGAGTATAGGGGGTGTGGGGGGTCAGGGGGTGAGTATAGGGGGTGTGGGTGGGTCAGGGTGAGTATAGGGGGTGTGGGTGGGTCAGGGGGTGAGTATAGGGGGTGTGGGTTGGTCAGGGGGTGAGTATAGGGGGTGTGGGTGGGTCAGGGGGTGAGTATAGGGGCTGTGGGTGGGTTAGGGGGTGAGTACAGGGGGTGTGGGTGGGTTAGGGGGTGTGTACAGGGGGTGTGGGTGGGTCAGGGTGAGTACAGGAGGTGTGGGTGGGTTAGGGGGTGAGTACAGAAGGTGTGGGAGGGTCAGGGTGAGTACAGGGGGTGTGGGTGAGTCAGGGTGAGTACAGGAGGTGTGGGAGGGTCAGGGTGAGTACAGATGGTGTGGGTGGGTCAGGGTGAGTATAGGGGGTGTGGGTGGGTCATGGGGTGAGTACAGGGGGTGTGGGTGGGTTAGGGGGTGAGTACAGGGGGTGTGGGTTGGTCAGGGGGTGAGTATAGGGTGTGTGGGTGGGTCAGGGGGTGAGTATAGGGGCTGTGGGTGGGTTAGGGGGTGAGTACAGGGGGTGTGGGTGGGTTAGGGGGTGTGTACAGGGGGTGTGGGTGGGTCAGGGTGAGTACAGGAGGTGTGGGTGTGTCAGGGTGAGTACAGGGGGTGTGGGTGGGTTAGGGGGTGAGTACAGGAGGTGTGGGTGGGCCAGGGTGAGTACAGGGGGTGTGGGTGGGTCAGGGTGAGTACAGGAGGTGTGGGTGGGTCAGGGTGAGTACAGGGGGTGTGGGTGGGTCAGTTTGAGTATAGGGGGTGTGGATGGGTCAGGGGGTGAGTACAGGGGGTGTGGGTGGGTCAGGGTGAGTACAGTGGGTGCGGGTGGGTCAGGGTGAGTATAGGGGGTGTGGGTGGGTCAGGGGGTGAGTATAGGGGGTGTGGGTGGGTTAGAGGGTGAGTATAGGGGGTGTGGGTGGGTCAGGGGGTGAGTATACGGGGTGTGGGTGGGTCAGGGGGTGAGTATAGGGGGTGTGGGTGGGTCAGGGTGAGTACAGGAGGTGTGGGTGGGTCAGGGTCAGTACAGGGGGTGTGGGTGGGTTAGGGGGTGAGTACAGGAGGTGTGGGTGGGTCAGGGTGAGTACAGGGGGTGTGGGTGGGTCAGGGTGAGTACAGGAGGTGTGGTTGGGTCAGGGTGAGTACAGGGGGTGTGGGTGGGTCAGGGTGAGTATAGGGGGTGTGGGTGGGTCAGGGGGTGAGTACAAGGGGTGTGGGTGGGTCAGGGTGAGTACAGTGTGTACGGGTGGGTCAGGGTGAGTATAGGGAGTGTGGGTGGGTCAGGGGGTGAGTATAGGGGGTGTGGGTGGGTTAGAGGGTGAGTATAGGGGGTGTGGGTGGGTCAGGGGGTGAGTATACGGGGTGTGGATGGGTCAGGGGGTGAGTATAGGGGGTGTGGGTGGGTTTGGGGGTGAGTATAGGGTGTGTGGTTGGGTCAGGGTGTGTACAGGAGGTGTGGGTGGGTCAGGGTGAGTACAGGAGGTGTGGGTGGGTCAGGGTGAGTACAGGGGGTGTGGGTGGGTCAGGGTGAGTACAGTGGGTGCGGGTGGGTCAGGGGGTGAGTATAGGGGGTGTGGGTGGGTTAGGGGGTGAGTATAGCGGGATGGGGGGGTCAGGGGGTGAGTATAGGGGGTGTGGGTGGGTTAGGGGTTGAGTATAGGCGGTGTGGGTGTGTTTGGGGGTGAGTACAGTGGGTGCGGGTGGGTCAGGGTGAGTATGGGGGGTGTGGGTGGGTCAGGGTGTGAGTATAGGGGGTGTGGGTGGGTTAGGGGGTGAGTACAGGGGGTGTGTGTGGGTTAGGGGGTGAGTACAGTGGGTGCGGGTGGGTCAGGGTGAGTATAGGGGGTGTGGGTGGGTCAGGGTGAGTATAGGGGGTGTGGGTGGGTCAGGGGGTGAGTATAGGGGGTGTGGGTGGGTTAGGGGGTGAGTATTGGGTGTGTGGGTGGGTCAGGGTGAGTACAGGGGGTGTGGGTGGGTTAGGGGTGAGTACAGGGGGGGTGGGTGGGTTAGGGGGTGAGTACAGGGGGTGTGGGTGTGTCAGGGTGAGTACAGGGGGTGTGGGTGGGTTAGGGAGTGAGTATAGGGGGTGTGGGTGGGTCAGGGTGAGTACAGGGGATGTATTTTGGTCAGTGTGAGTATAGGGGGTTTGGGTGGGTCAGGGTGAGTACAGGGGGTGTGGGTGGGTCAGGGGGTGAGTATAGGGGGTGTGGGTGAGTCAGGGTGAGTACAGGGGGTGTGGGTGGGTTAGGGGGTGAGTACAGGGGGTGTGGGTGGGTCAGGGTTAGTACAGGGGATGTGGGTGGGTCAGGGTGTGAGTACAGGGGTTGTGGGTGGGTCAGGGGGTGTGGGTGGGTCAGGGGGTGAGTACAGTGGGTGTGGGTGGGTCAGGGTGTGTACAGGGGGTGTGGGTGGGTCAGGGTGTGTACAGGGGTTGTGGGTGGGTCAGGGTGAGTACAGTGGGTGTGGGTGGGTCAGGGTGTGTACAGTGGGTGTGGGTGGGTCAAGGTGTGTACAGTGGGTGTGGGTGGGTCAGAGTGAGTACAGGGGTTGTGGGTGGGTAATGGTGAGTACAGGGGGTGTGGGTGGGTCAGGGTGTGTACAGTGGGTGTGGGTGGGTCAGGGTGAGTACAGTGGGTGTGGGTGGGTCAGGGTGAGCACAGTGGGTGCGAGTGGGTCAGGGGGTGAGTTTAGTGGGTGTGGGTGGGTTAGGGGGTGAGTATAGGGGGTGTGGGTGGGTCAGGGGGTGAGTATAGGGGGTGTGGGTGGGTTAGGGGGTGAGTATAGGGGGTGTGGGTGGGTCAGGGGTTGAGTACAATTGGTTCGGGTGGGTCAGGGTGAGTATAGGGTGTGCGGGTGGGTCAGGGGGTGAGTATAGGGGGTGTGGGTGGGTCAGTGGGTGAGTATAGGGGGTGTGGGTGAGTTAGGGGGTGAGTATAGGGGGTGTGGGTGGGTCAGGGGGTGAGTATAAGGGGTGTGGGTGGGTCACGGTGAGTACAGGTGGTGTGGGTGGGTCAGGGTGTGAGTATAGGGGATGTGGGTGGGTTCGGGGGTGAGTATAGGGGGTGTGTTTGGGTCAGGGTGAGTACAGTGTGTGCGGCTGGGTTAGGTTGAGTACAGGGGGCGCGGGTGTGTCAGGGGTTGAGTAAAGGGGGTGTGGGTGGGTGAGGGGGTGAGTACAGTGGGTGTGGGTTGGTCAGGGTGAGTACAGGGGTTGCGGGTGGGTCAGGGGGTGAGTATAGGGAGTGTGGGTGGGTTAGGGTGTGAGTACAGGGGGTGTGGGTTGGTCAGGGGGTGAGTCGTGGAGGTGTGGGTGGGTGAAGGAGTGACTTCAGGGGGTGTGGTTGGGTCAGGGGTTGAGTACAGGGGGGGTGGGTGGGTCAAGGGGTGAGTACAGGCAGTGTTGGTGGGTCAGGGTGAGTACAGGGGGTGTGGGTGGGTCAGGGGATGAGTACAGGGAGTGTGGGTGGGTCAGGGTGAGTACAGGGGGTGTGGGTGGGTCAGGGGATTAGTACAGGGGGTGTGGGTGGGTAAGGGGGTGAGTACAGTGAGTGTGGGTGGGTCAGGGTGAGTACAGGAGGTGTGGATGGGTCAGGGGATGTGTACAGGGGGTGTGGGTGGGTCAGAGGGTGAGTACAGGGATTGTGGGTGGGTCAAGGGGTGAGTACAGGGATTGTGGGTGTGTCAAGGGATGATTACAGGGAGTGTGGGTGGGTCAGGATGAGTACAGGGGGTGTGGGTGGGTCAGGGGGGGAGTACAGGGATTGTGGGTGGGTCAGGGGGTGAGTACAGGGAGTGTGGGTGTGTCAGGGGATGAGCACAGGGGGTGTGGGTGGGTCAGGGGGTGAGTACAGGGAGTGTGGGTGGGTCAGGGTGTGTACAGGGGGTGTGGGTGCGTCAGGGTGAGTACAGGGGGTGTGGGTGGGTCATGGTGAGTACAGGGGGTGTAGGTGGGTCAGGGGGTGAGTACAGGGGGTGTGGGTGGGTCCGAGGGAGTACAGTGGGTGTGGGTGGGTCAGGGGTAGTGCAGGGGGTGTGGGTGGGTCAGGGGGAGAGTACAGGAGGTGTGGGTGGGTCAGGGTGAGTACAGGGACTGTGGGTGGATCAGGGGGAGTACAGGAGGTGTGGGTGGGTCAGGATGTGTACGGGAGGTGTGGGTGGGTCAGGGTGAGGACAGGAGGTGTGGGTGGGTCAGGGGGTGAGTACAAGGGGTGTGGGTGGGTCAGGGGAAGTACAGGGGGTGTGGGTGGGTCAGGGGGAGTACAGGGGGTGTGGGTGGGTCAGGGTGTGTACAGGAGGTGTGGGTGTGTCAGGGTGAGTACAACGGGAGTGGGTGGGTCAGGGGGTGAGTACAGGGAGTGTGGGTGGGACAGGGGGTGATTACAGGGGGTGTGGGTGGGTCAGGATGTGTACAGGGGGTGTGGGTGGGTCAGGGTGAGTACAGGGGGTGTGGGTGGGTCAGGGTGTGTACAGGGGGTGGGGGTGGGTCAGGGTGAGTACAGGGGGTGTGGGTGGGTCAGGGTGTGTACAGGGGGTGGGGGTGGGTCAGGGTGAGTACAGGGGGTGTGGGTGCGTCAGGGGGTGAGTAAAGGGGATGTGGGTGGGTCAGCGTGAGTACAGGAGGTGTGGGTAGGTCAGGCGGTGAGTACAGGAGGTGTGTGTAGGTCAAGGGGTGAGTACAGGGACTGTGTGTGGGTCATGGTGTGTACAGGGGGTTTGGGTGTGTCAGGGGGAGTACAGGGGGTGTGAGTGGTTCAGGGTGAGTACAGGGATTGTGGGTGGGTTAGGGGGTGAGTACAGGGGGTGTGCGTGGGTCAGGGTGAGTACAGGGATTGTGGGTGGGTTAGGGGTTGAGTACAGGCAGTGTCGGTGGGTCAGGGTGAGTACAGGGGGTGTGGGTGGGTCAGGGGGTGAGTACAGGGAGTGTGGGTGGGTCAGGGTGAGTACAGGGGGTGTGGGTGGGTCAGGGTGAGTGCAGGGAGTGTGGGTTGGTCAGGGGGTTAGTACGGGGGGTGTGGGTGGGTCAGGGGTGAGTACAGGGCGTGTGGGTGGGTCAGGGGGTGAGTACAGGCAGTGTCGTTGGGTCAGGGTAAGTACAGGGGGATTGGGTGTGTCAGGGTGTTATTACAGGGGGTGTGGGTGGTTCAGGGGGTGAGTAAAGGGCTTGTGGGTGGGTCAGGGTGAGTACAGGTAGTGTGGGTGGGTCAGGGTGAGTACAGGGGGTGTGGGTGGGTCAGGGGTGAGTACAGGTAGTGTGGGTGGGTCAGGGTGAGTACAGGGGGTGTGGGTGGGTCAGGGTGAGTACAGCGGGTGTGGGTGGGTCAGGGGGTGAGTACAGGGCGTGTGGGCTGATCAGGGTGAGTACAGAAATTGTGGGTGGGTTAGGGGGTGAGTACAGGGGGTGTGGGTCGGTCAGTGTGTATACAGGGGGTGTGGGTGGGTCAGGGTGAGTACAGGGGGTGTGGGTGGGTCAGGGTGAGTACAGGGGTTGTGGGTGGGTCAGGGTGTGATTACAGGGGGTGTGGGTGGGTCCTAGGGAGTACAGGGGGTGTGGGTGGGTCAGGGGGAGTACAGGGGGTGTGGGTGGGTCAGGGGGAGTACAGGAGGAGTGGGTGGGTCAGGATGTGTACGGGGGTTTGGGTGGGTCAGGGTGAGTACAGGAGGTGTGGGAGGGTCAGGGGGTGCGTACAGGGGGTGTGGGTTGGTCAGGGGGAGTACAGGGGGTGTGGGTGGGTCAGGGGGAGTTCAGGGTGTGTTGGTGGGTCAGGGTGTGTACAGGGACTGTGGGTGGGTCAGGGGGAGTACAGGAGGTGTGTGTGGGTCAAGGTGTGTACAGGAGCAGTGGGTGGGTCAGGGTGAGCACAGGAGGTGTGGGTGGGTCAGGGGGTGAGTAGAGGGAGTGGGGTGCGTCAGGGGGTGAGTACAGGGGGTGTGGGTGGGTCAGGGTGAGTACAGGGATTGTGGGTGGGTTAGGGGTTGAGTACAGGCTATACATAGATACATAGATACATAGAAGATAGGAGCAGGAGTAGGCCATCCGGCCCTTCGAGCCTGCTCCGCCATTTAATGAGATCATGGCTGATCCTCCAATTCAGTATCCCGTCCCCGCCTTCTCTCCGTAACCCTTAACCCCTTTTGCCTGTAGAAATATATCTAATTCCCTCTTAAATATATTTAATGAGCTGGCGTACACTGCCCTCTGTGGCAATGAGTTCCACAGGTTCACCACCCTCTGAGTGAAGAAATTCCCCCTCATTTCTGTCCGAAATGGTTTAGCCCTTATCCTTAAATTATGTCCTCTAGTTCTGTTCTCACCCGCCAAGGGAAACATTCCTTCTGCATCTAGTCTGTCTAGACCTGTCAGAATTTTATACACTTCTATGAGGTCCCCTCTCAATCTTCTAAACTCCAGTGTGTACATCCCTAAACTACATAGTCTCTCCTCATAGGTCAATCCCGCCATTCCTGGTATCAGCCTGGTGAATCGCCGCTGCACACCCTCCATGGCAAGAACATCTTTCCTCAGATGAGGCGACCAAAACTGTACACAGTACTCGAGGTGTGGTCTCACCAGTGCCCTGTACAGCTGCAGCAAGGTATCCCTGTTCCTGTATTCCAACCCTTTTGCTATGAAGGCCAGCATACCGTTTGCCTTCTTGATCGCCTGTTGCACCTGCATGCTCGCCTTCAGTGACTGGTGTACAAGAACACCCAGGTCTCTCTGTACTTCCCCCTCTCCCAATTTATTGCCATTTAAATAATAATTTGCCCTCCCGTTCCTGCACCCAAGGTGGATAACTTCGCACTTGTCCACATTATAGTGCATCTGCCATTTATCCGCCCAATCACCCAGTCTGTCCAAATCGCTCTGGAGCTTCCTGGTCTCCTCCTCTGAGCCCACCCCCCCTCCTAGTTTAGTGTCGTCTGCAAATTTGGAAATGCTGCATCCGACTCCCTGATCCAGGTCATTAATGTAAATTGTGAACAGCTGGGCACCCAGGACAGATCCCTGTGGTACCCCACTTGTTACTGCCTGCCATTCAGAAAATGAGCCGTTTATTCCAACTCTCTGTTTTCTATCTGACAGCCAGTTCTCTATCCACGTCAATACTTTCCCCTTTATCCCATGAGCTTCAATTTTCCCTGCTAATCGTTTATGTGGGACCTTATCGAAGGCCTTTTGGAAGTCCAGGTACACCACATCGACTGGCTCTCCCCCATCTATTTTACCAGTTACTCCCTCAAAAAATTCCAATAGATTAGTCAAGCACGATTTACCCTTTGTAAATCCATGTTGACTCTGTCCTATCCTGTCCCCATTTGCTAAGTGCTCCGCTATTTCATCCTTAATGATGGACTCCAGCATTTTGCCCACAACTGATGTAAGGCTTACAGGTCTGTAATTACCTGCTTTTTTCCTACCCCCCTTTTTGAATAGTGGGGTAACGTTAGCTACCCTCCAATCCATGGGCACTGTTCCCGAGTCTAATGAATTCTGAAAAATCATACTTAGTGCATCCGCTATCTCTAGGGCCACCTCCTTCAGCACCCTAGGATGCATGTTATCAGGCCCTGGGGATTTGTCCGCCTTCAATCCCTTTAGCTTCCTTAACACCATATCCTTAGAGATATTGACTTGCGTCAGTTCCTCCTTTGCAAATGTCCCTATTTTTCCCGATATCCCAGGGAGGTTCTTTGTGTCTTCCTTCGTAAAGACTGACCCAAAGTATGCATTTAGTTGGTCTGCCATTTCCTTATTTCCCGTTATATATTCCCCCGTATCTGACTGCAATGGGCCAACTTTGGTTTTCACCAGTCTTTTCCTCTTGATATACTTATAAAAGCTTTTGGAGTTAGTTTTTATATTTTCCGCCAGCTTGCTTTCGTAAGCTATTTTGCCCCTCTTGATTAAGCCCTTTGTCCTCCTTTGCTCTATCTTAAACTGTTCCCAATCTTCCGCTCTGGCGCTTTTTTTGGCTATTTTATACGCCCTATCTTTGGATTTTATGCTGTCTCTAATTTCCCCTGTTATCCACGGTTGAGTCACCTTTTTAGATTTCCTTTTATGCCAGATTGGTATAAACAATTTTTGCAATTTTGTCATTCTATCTTTAAATGCTTGCCATATGTGTGAGTGGGTCAGGGGATGAGTACAGGCAGTGTCGGTGGGTCAGGGTGAGTACAGGGGGTGTGGGTGGGTCAGGGGGTGAGTACAGGGGGTGTGGGTGGGTCAGGGTGAGTACAGGGGGTGTGGGTTGGTCAGGGGGTGAGTACAGGGTGTGTGGGTGGGTTAGGGGGTGAGTACAGGGGGTGTGGGCGGTTCAGGGTGAGTGGGTTAGGGGGTGAGTACAGGGGGTGTGGGTGGGTCAGGGGGTGAGTAGAGGGTGTGTGGGCGGATCAGGGTGAGTATAGGGATTGTGGGTGGGTCAAGGGGTGAGTACAGGGGGTGTGGGTGGGTCAGTGTGAGTACCGGGGGTGTGGGTGGGTCAGGGTGAGTACAGGGATTGTGGGTGGGTTAGGGGTTGAGTACAGGCTGTGTGTGTGAGTGGGTCAGGGGATGAGTACAGGCAGTGTCGGTGGGTCAGGGTGAGTCCAGGGGGTGTGGGTGGGTCAAGGGGTGAGTAAAGGAGGTGTGGGTGGGTCAGGGTGAGTGGGTTAGGGCGTGAGTACAGTGGGTGCGGGTGGGTCAGGGTGAGAACAGGGGGTGTGGGTGGGTCAAGGGGTGAGTACAGGGGGTGTGGGTGGGTCAGGGTGAGTACAGGGGGTGTGGGTGGTTTAGGGGGTGAGTACAGGGGGTGTGGGTGGGTCAGGGGATGAGCACAGGGGGGGTGGGTGGGTCAGGGGGTGAGTAAAGGCAGTGTCGGTGGGTCAGGGTATGTACAGGGGGTGTGGGTGGGTCAGGGTGTGATTACAGTTGGTGTGGGTGGGTCAGGGGGTGAGTAAAGTGTTTGTGGGTGGGTCAGAGTGAGTACAGGAAGTGTGGGTGGTTCAGGGTGAGTACAGGGGGTGTGGGTGGGTCAGGGGGTGAGTACAGGGAGTGTGGGTGGGTCAGGGTGAGTACAGGGGGTGTGGGTGGGTCAGGGTGAGTACAGGGGGTGTGGGTGGGTCAGGGAGTGAGTACAGGGCGTGTGGACGGATCAGGGTGAGTACAGGGAGTGTGGGTGGATCAGGGTGAGTACAGGGGGTGTGGGTGGGTCATGGTGAGTACAGGGGGTGTAGGTGGGTCAGGGGGTGAGTACAGGGGGTGTGGGTGGGTCCGAGGGAGTACAGTGGGTGTGGGTGGGTCAGGGGTAGTGCAGGGGGTGTGGGTGGGTCAGGGGGAGAGTACAGGAGGTGTGGGTGGGTCAGGGTGAGTACAGGGACTGTGGGTGGATCAGGGGGAGTACAGGAGGTGTGGGTGGGTCAGGATGTGTACGGGGGGTGTGGGTGGGTCAGGGTGAGGACAGGAGGTGTGGGTGGGTCAGGGGGTGAGTACAGGGGGTGTGGATGGGTCAGGGGAAGTACAGGGGGTGTGGGTGGGTCAGGGGGAGTACAGGGGGTGTGGGTGGGTCAGGGTGTGTACAGGAGGTGTGGGTGGGTCAGGGTGAGTACAGCGGGAGTGGGTGGGTCAGGGGGTGAGTACAGGGAGTGTGGGTGGGACAGGGGGTGATTACAGGGGGTGTGGGTGGGTCAGGATGTGTACAGGGGGTGTGGGTGGGTCAGGGTGAGTACAGGGGGTGTGGGTGGGTCAGGGTGTGTACAGGGGGTGGGGGTGGGTCAGGGTGAGTACAGGGGGTGTGGGTGGGTCAGGGGGTGTACAGGGGGTGGGGGTGGGTCAGGGTGAGTACAGGGGGTGTGGGTGCGTCAGGGGGTGAGTACAGGGGATGTGGGTGGGTCAGGGTGAGTACAGGAGGTGTGGGTAGGTCAGGCGGTGAGTACAGGAGGTGTGTGTAGGTCAAGGGGTGAGTACAGGGACTGTGTGTGGGTTAGGGGTTGAGTACAGGCAGTGTTGGTGGGTCAGGGTGAGTACAGGGGGTGTGGGTAGGTCAGGGGGTGAGTACAGGGGGTGTGGGTGAGTCAGGGTGAGTACAGGGGGTTTGGGTGTGTCAGGGGGAGTACAGGGGGTGTGAGTGGTTCAGGGTGAGTACAGGGATTGTGGGTGGGTTAGGGGGTGAGTACAGGGGGTGTGCGTGGGTCAGGGTGAGTACAGGGATTGTGGGTGGGTTAGGGGTTGAGTACAGGCAGTGTTGGTGGGTCAGGGTGAGTACAGTGGGTGTGGGTGGGTCAGGGGGTAGTGTACCGGGGATGTGGGTGGGTCAGGGTGAGTACAGGGGGTGTGGGTGTGTCAGGGTGAGTGCAGGGAGTGTGGGTTGGTCAGGGGGATAGTACGGGGGGTGTGGGTGGGTCAGGGGTGAGTACAGGGCATGTGGGTGGGTCAGGGGGTGAGTACAGGCAGTGTCGTTGGGTCAGGGTAAGTACAGGGGGATTGGGTGTGTCAGGTTGTGATTACAGGTGGTGTGGGTGGTTCAGGGGGTGAGTAAAGGGCTTGTGGGTGGGTCAGGGTGAGTACAGGAAGTGTGGGTGGGTCAGGGTGAGTACAGGGGGTGTGGGTGGGTCAGGGGTCAGTACAGGTAGTGTGGGTGGGTCAGGGTGAGTACAGGGGGTGTGGGTGGGTCAGGGTGAGTACAGCGGGTGTGGGTGGGTCAGGGGGTGAGTACAGGGCGTGTGGGCTGATCAGGGTGAGTACAGAAATTGTGGGTGGGTTAGGGGGTGAGTACAGGGGGTGTGGGTGGGTCAGGGTGTGTACAGGGGGTATGGGTGGGTCAGGGTGAGTACAGGGGGTGTGGGTGGGTCAGGGTGAGTACAGGGGTTGTGGGTGGGTCAGGGGGTGATTACAGGGGGTGTGGGTGGGTCCTAGGGAGTACAGGGGGTGTGGGTGGGTCAGGGGGAGTACAGGGGGTGTGGGTGGGTCAGGGGGAGTACAGGAGGAGTGGGTGGGTCAGGATGTGTACGGGGGTTTGGGTGGGTCAGGGTGAGTACAGGAGGTGTGGGTGGGTCAGGGGGTGAGTACAGGGGGTGTGGGTTGGTCAGGGGGAGTACAGGGGGTGTGGGTGGGTCAGGGGGAGTTCAGGGTGTGTTGGTGGGTCAGGGTGTGTACAGGGACTGTGGGTGGGTCAGGGGGAGTGCAGGAGGTGTGTGGGTCAAGGTGTGTACAGGAGCAGTGGGTGGGTCAGGGTGAGCACAGGAGGTGTGGGTGGGTCAGGGGGTGAGTAGAGGGAGTGGGGTGCATCAGGGGGTGAGTACAGGGGGTGTGGGTGGGTCAGGGGAAGTACAGGGGGTGTGGGTGGGTCAGGGGGAGTACAGGGGGTGTGGGTGGGTCAGGGGGAGTTCAGGGTGTGTTGGTGGGTCAGGGTGTGTACAGGGACTGTGGGTGGGTCAGGGGAAGTAGAGGGGCTGTGGGTGGGTCAGGGGGTGAGTACAGGGAGTGTGGGTGGGTCAGGGGATGAGTACAGTGATTGTGGGTGGGTCAGGGGGTGAGTACAGGCTGTGTGGGTGGGTCAGGGGATGAGTACAGGGATTTTGGGTGCGTCAGGGGGTGAGTACAGGGATTGTGGGTGGGTTAGGGGGTGAGTACAGGGGGTGTGCGTGGGTCAGGGTGAGTACAGGGATTGTGGGTGGGTTAGGGGTTGAGTACAGGCAGTGTTGGTGGGTCAGGGTGAGTACAGGGGGTGTGGGTGGGTCAGGGGGTAGTGTACCGGGGATGTGGGTGGGTCAGGGTGAGTACAGGGGGTGTGGGTGTGTCAGGGTGAGTGCAGGGAGTGTGGGTTGGTCAGGGGGATAGTACGGGGGGTGTGGGTGGGTCAGGGGTGAGTACAGGGCATGTGGGTGGGTCAGGGGGTGAGTACAGGCAGTGTCGTTGGGTCAGGGTAAGTACAGGGGGATTGGGTGTGTCAGGTTGTGATTACAGGTGGTGTGGGTGGTTCAGGGGGTGAGTAAAGGGCTTGTGGGTGGGTCAGGGTGAGTACAGGAAGTGTGGGTGGGTCAGGGTGAGTACAGGGGGTGTGGGTGGGTCAGGGGTCAGTACAGGTAGTGTGGGTGGGTCAGGGTGAGTACAGGGGGTGTGGGTGGGTCAGGGTGAGTACAGCGGGTGTGGGTGGGTCAGGGGGTGAGTACAGGGCGTGTGGGCTGATCAGGGTGAGTACAGAAATTGTGGGTGGGTTAGGGGGTGAGTACAGGGGGTGTGGGTGGGTCAGGGTGTGTACAGGGGGTATGGGTGGGTCAGGGTGAGTACAGGGGGTGTGGGTGGGTCAGGGTGAGTACAGGGGTTGTGGGTGGGTCAGGGGGTGATTACAGGGGGTGTGGGTGGGTCCTAGGGAGTACAGGGGGTGTGGGTGGGTCAGGGGGAGTACAGGGGGTGTGGGTGGGTCAGGGGGAGTACAGGAGGAGTGGGTGGGTCAGGATGTGTACGGGGGTTTGTGTGGGTCAGGGTGAGTACAGGAGGTGTGGGTGGGTCAGGGGGTGAGTACAGGGGGTGTGGGTTGGTCAGGGGGAGTACAGGGGGTGTGGGTGGGTCAGGGGGAGTTCAGGGTGTGTTGGTGGGTCAGGGTGTGTACAGGGACTGTGGGTGGGTCAGGGGGAGTGCAGGAGGTGTGTGGGTCAAGGTGTGTACAGGAGCAGTGGGTGGGTCAGGGTGAGCACAGGAGGTGTGGGTGGGTCAGGGGGTGAGTAGAGGGAGTGGGGTGCATCAGGGGGTGAGTACAGGGGGTGTGGGTGGGTCAGGGGAAGTACAGGGGGTGTGGGTGGGTCAGGGGGAGTACAGGGGGTGTGGGTGGGTCAGGGGGAGTTCAGGGTGTGTTGGTGGGTCAGGGTGTGTACAGGGACTGTGGGTGGGTCAGGGGAAGTAGAGGGGCTGTGGGTGGGTCAGGGGGTGAGTACAGGGAGTGTGGGTGGGTCAGGGGATGAGTACAGTGATTGTGGGTGGGTCAGGGGGTGAGTACAGGCTGTGTGGGTGGGTCAGGGGATGAGTACAGGGATTTTGGGTGCGTCAGGGGGTGAGTACAGGGATTGTGGGTGGGTTAGGGGGTGAGTACAGGGGGGGTGGTTGGGTCAGGGTGTGAGTAAAGGCATTGTCGGTGGGTCAGGGTGAGTACAGGGGGTGTGGGTGGGTCAGGGTGAGTACAGGGGTTGTGGGTGGGACAGGGGGTGAGTGCAGGGGGTGTGGGTGGGTCAGGGGTGAGTACAGGCTGTGTGGGTGGGTCAGGGGATGAGTACAGGGATTTTGGGTGCGTCAGGGGGTGAGTACAGGGATTGTGGGTGGGTTAGGGGGTGAGTACAGGGGGGGTGGTTGGGTCAGGGTGTGAGTAAAGGCATTGTCGGTGGGTCAGGGTGAGTACAGGGGGTGTGGGTGGGTCAGGGTGAGTACAGGGGTTGTGGGTGGGACAGGGGGTGAGTGCAGGGGGTGTGGGTGGGTCAGGGGTGAGTACAGGAGGTGTGGGTGGGTCAGGGTGAGTACAGGGACTGTGGGTAGATCAGGGGGAGTACAGGAGGTGTGGGTGGGTCAGGGGGTAATTACAGGGGGTGTGGGTGGGTCAGGGGGTTTGTACAGGAGGTGTGGCTGGGTCAGGGTGATTACAGGGACTGTGGGTGGATCAGGGGGAGTACAGGAGGTGTGGGTGGGTCAGGGTGAGTACAGGAGGTGTGGGTGGGTCAGGCGGTGAGTACAGGGGGTGTGGGTGGGTCAGGGTGAGTACAGGGACTGTGGGTGGGTCAGGGGGAGTACAGGAGGTGTGGGTGGGTCAGGGGGAGTACAGGAGGTGTGGGTGGGTCAGGGTTTGTATTGGAGGTGTGCGTGGGTCAGGGTGAGTACAGGGGGTGTGGGTGGGTCAGGGGGTGAGTACAGGGAGTGTGGGTGGGTCAGGGGGTGATTACAGGGGGTGTGGGTGGGTCAGGGGGTGTGTACAGGAGGTGTGGGTGGGTCAGGATGTGTACAGGGGTTGTGGGTGGGTCAGGGTGAGTACAGGGGGTGTGGGTGGGTCAGGGTGAGTACAGGGGGTGTGGGTGCGTCAGGGGGTGAGTACAGCGGGTGTGGGTGGGTCAGGGGGTGAGTACAAGGGGTGTGGGTGGGTCAGGGTGAGTACAGGGGGTGTGGGTCAGTCAGGGGGTGAGTACAGGAGGTGTGGGTAGGTCAGGGGGTGTGTACAGGGACTGTGCGTGGGTCACGGTGTGTACAGGGGGAGTGGGAGGGTCAGGGGGAGTACAGGGGGTGTGAGTGGGTCAGGGTGAGTACAGGGATTGTGGGTGGGTTAGGGGGTGAGTACAGGAAGTGTGGGTGGGTCAGGGTGAGTACAGGGATTGTGGGTGGTTTAGGGGGTGAGTACAGGGGGTGTGGGTGGGTCAGGGTGAGTACAGGGGGTATGGGTGGGTCAGGGTGAGTACAGGGAGTGTGGGTTGGTCAGGGGGTTAGTACAGGGTGTGTGGGTGGGTTAGGGGGTGAGTACAGGGGGTGTGGGTGGGTCAGGCGTGAGTACAGGGCGTGTGGGCGGATCAGGGTGAGTATAGGGATTGTGGGTGGGTCAGGCTGAGTACAGAGATTGTGGGTGGGTTCGGGGGTGAGTATAGGTGGTGTGGGTGGGTCAGGGGATGAGTACAGGGGGGTGGGTGGGTTAGGGGGTGATTACAGGCAGTGTCGGTGGATCAGGGTAAGTACAGGGGGTGTGGGTGTGTCAGGGTGTGATTACAGGGGGTGTGGGTGGGTCAGGGGGTGAGTACAGAGGGTGTGGGTGAGTCAGGGGGTGAGTACAGAGGGTGTGGTTGGGTCAGGGGGTGAGTACAGGGGGTGTGGGTGGGTCAGGTTGTGCAAAGGAGGTGTGGATTGGTCAGGGTGAGTACAGGGGGTGTGGGTGGGTCAGGGTGTGTACAGGGGCTGTGGGTGGGTCAGGGTGTGTACAGGAGGTGTGGGTGGGTCAGCGGGTGTGTACAGGGGGTGTGGGTGGATCAGGGGGTGAGTACAGGGGATGTGGGTGGGTCAGGGTGTGTACAGGAGGTGTGGGTGGGTCAGGGGGTGTGTACAGGGGGTGTGGGTGGATCAGGGGGTGAGTACAGGGGGTGTGGGTGGGTCAGGGGGTGAGTACAGGGGGTGTTGTTGGGTCAGGGTGAGTACAGGAGGTGTGGGTGGGTCAGGGTGAGTACAGGGGGTGTGGGTGGGTCAGGGTTAGTACAGGGGGTGTGGGTGGGTCAGGGGTGAGTACAGGGGGTGTGGGTGGGTCAGGGGGTGAGTACAGGGGGTGTGGGTTGGTCAGGGGGTGAGTACAGGGGGTGTGGGTGGGTCAGGGGTGAGTACAGGGGGTGTGGGTGAGTCAGGGGGTGAGTACAGGGATTGTGGGTGGGTCAGGGTGAGTACAGGGAGTATGTCAGGGTGAGTACAGGGGGTGTGGGTTGGTCAGGGGGTGAGTACAGGGGGTGTGTATGGGTCAGGGTGAGTACAGGGGGTGTGGGTGGGTCAGGATGAGTACAGGGGGTGTGGGTGGGTCAGTGTGAGTACAAGAATTGTGGGTGGGTCAGGGTGAGTACAGGGGGTGTGGGTGGGTCAGGGTGTGTACAGGGGGTGTGGGTGGGTCAGGGTGAGTACAGGGGGTGTGGGTGGGTCAGGGTGAGTACAGGGGGTGAGTGTGGGTCAGGGTGAGTACAGGGGGTGTGGTTGTGTCAGGGTGTGTACAGGAGGTGTGGGTGGGTCAGGGAGTGTGGGTGGGTCAGGGGGTGAGTACAGGGGGTGTGGGTGGGTCAGGGTGTGTACTGGGGTGTGGGTGGGTCAGGGGGTGAGTACAGTTGGTGTGGGTGGGTCAGGGTGAGTACAGGGGGTGTGGGTGGGTCAGCGGGTGAGTACAGGGGGTGTGGATGGGTCAGGCTGAGTACAGGGTGTGTGGGTGTGTCAGGGGGTGTGGATGGGTCAGGGTGTGTTCAGGGAGTGTGGATTGGTCAGGGTGTGTAAAGCAGGTGTGGGTGGGTCAGGGGGTGAGTACAGGGGGTGCGGGTGGCTCAGGGGGTGAGTACAGGGGGTGCGGGTGGGTCAGGGTGTGTACAGGGGGTGTGGGTGGGTCAGAGGGTGAGTACAGGAGGTGTGGGTAGGTCAGGGGTTGAGTACAGGGTGTGTGGGTGGGTCAGGGGGTGAGTACAGGTGGTGCGGGTGGGTCAGGGGGTGAGTACAGGGGGTGTGGGTGGGTCAGCGTGTGTACAGGGGGTGTGGCTGGGTCAGGGTGTGTACAGGGGGTGTGAGTGGGTCAGGGGGTGTGTACAGGAGGTGTGGGTGGGTCAGGGAGTGTACAGGGGGTCTGGGTGGGTCAGGGGGTGAGTACAGGGGGTGTGGGTGGCTCAGGGGGTGAGTACACGCGGTGTGGGTGGGTCAGGGTGTGTACAGAGGGTGTTGTGGGTCAGGGGGTCTGTACAGGAGGTGTGGGTGGGTCAGGGTGTGTACAGGGGGTGTGGGTGGGTCAGAGGGTGAGTACAGGGTGTGTGGGTGGGTCAGGGGGTGAGTACAGGGGGTGTGGGTAGGTCAGGGTGTGTTCAGGGGCTGTGGGTGGTTCAGGGGGTGAGTGCAGGCGGTGTGGGTGGGTCAGGGGGTGAGGGTGGGTCAAGGTGTGTACAGGAGGTGTGGGTGGGTCAGGGTGTGTACAGGAGGTGTGGGTGGGTCAGGGTGTGTACAGGAGGTGTGGGTGGGTCAGGGTGTGTACAGGGGGTGTGGGTGGGTCAGGGTGTGTACAGGAGGTGTGGGTGGGTCAGGGTGAGTACAGGGGGTGTGGGTGGGTCAGGGGGTGAGTATAGGGGGTGTGGGTGGGTCAGGGTGTGTACAGGAGGTGTGGGTGGGTCAGGGTGTGTACAGGGTGAGTGTGTGGCTCAGGGTGAGTACAGGGGGTGTGGGTGGGTCAGGGTCTGTACAGGGGGTGTGTGTGGGTCAGGGTGTGTACAGGAGGTGTGGGTGGGTCAGCGGGTGTGTACAGGGGGTGTGGGTGGATCAGGGGGTGAGTACAGGGGATGTGTGTGGGTCAGGGTGTGTACAGGAGGTGTGGGTGGGTCAGGGGGTGTGTACAGGGGGTGTGGGTGGATCAGGGGGTGAGTACAGAGGGTGTGGGTGGGTCAGGGGGTGAGTACAGGGGGTGTTGTTGGGTCAGGGTGAGTACAGGAGGTGTGGGTGGGTCAGGGTGAGTACAGGGTGTGTGGGTGGGTCAGGGTTAGTACAGGGGGTGTGGGTGGGTCAGGGGTGAGTACAGGGGGTGTGGGTGGGTCAGGGGGTGAGTACAGGGGGTGTGGGTTGGTCAGGGGGTGAGTACAGGGGGTGTGGGTGGGACAGGGTGTGAGTACAGGGGGTGTGGGTGGGTCAGGGGTGAGTACAGGGGGTGTGGGTGAGTCAGGGGGTGAGTACAGGGATTGTGGGTGGGTCAGGGTGAGTACAGGGAGTATGTCAGGCTGAGTACAGGGGGTGTGGGTTGGTCAGGGGGTGAGTACAGGGGGTGTGTATGGGTCAGGGTGAGTACAGGGGGTGTGGGTGGGTCAGGATGAGTACAGGAGATGTGGGTGGGTCAGTGTGAGTACAAGAATTGTGGGTGGGTCAGGGTGAGTACAGGGGGTGTGGGTGGGTCAGGGTGTGTACAGGGGGTGTGGGTGGGTCAGGGTGAGTACAGGGGGTGTGGGTGGGTCAGGGTGTGTACAGAGCGTGTGGGTGGGTCAGGGTGAGTACAGGGGGTGTGGGTGGGTCAGGGGGTGTGTACAGGGGGTGTGGGTGGGTCAGGGTGAGTACAGAGGGTGTGGGTTGGTCAGGGTGTGTACAGGGGGTGTGGGTGTGTCAGGGGGTGAGTACAGGAGGTGTGGGTGGGTCAGGGTGAGTACAGGGGGTGTGGGTGGGTCAGGGTGTGTACAGGGCGTGTGGGTGGGTCAGGGTGAGTACAGGGGGTGTGGGTGGGTCAGGGTGTGTACAGGGGGTGTGGCTGGGTCAGGGGGTGTGTACATGGGGTGTGGGTGGGTCAGGGTGAGTACAGGGGGTGCGGGTGGGTCAGGGTGAGTACATGGGGTGCGGGTGGGTCAGGGTGAGTACAGGAGGTGCGGGTGGGTCAGGGTGTGTACAGGGGGTGTGGGTGGGTCAGAGTGAGTACAGGGGGTGTGTGTGGGTCAGGGTGAGTACAGGGGGTGTGGTTGTGTCAGGGTGTGTACAGGAGGTGTGGGTGGGTCAGGGAGTGTGGGTGGGTCAGGGGGTGAGTACAGGGGGTGTGGGTGGGTCAGGGTGTGTACAGGGGTGTGGGTGGGTCAGAGGGTGAGTACAGTTGGTGTGGGTGGGTCAGGGTGAGTACAGGGGGTGTGGGTGGGTCAGCGGGTGAGTACAGGGGGTGTGGATGGGTCAGGCTGAGTACAGGGTGTGTGGGTGTGTCAGGGGGTGTGGATGGGTCAGGGTGTGTTCAGGGAGTGTGGATTGGTCAGGGTGTGTAAAGGAGGTGTGGGTGGGTCAGGGGGTGAGTACAGGGGGTGTGGGTGGGTCAGGGGGTGAGTACAGGGGGTGCGGGTGGGTCATGGTGTGTACAGGGGGTGTGGGTGGGTCAGAGGGTGAGTACAGGAGGTGTGGGTAGGTCAGGGGTTGAGTACAGGGTGTGTGGGTGGGTCAGGGGGTGAGTACAGGTGGTGCGGGTGGGTCAGGGGGTGAGTACAGGGGGTGTGGGTGGGTCAGCGTGTGTACAGGGGGTGTGGCTGGGTCAGGGTGTGTACAGGGGGTGTGAGTGGGTCAGGGGGTGTGTACAGGAGGTGTGGGTGGGTCAGGGAGTGTACAGGGAGTGTGGGTGGGTCAGGGGGTGAGTACAGGGGGTGTGGGTGGCTCAGGGGGTGAGTACACGCGGTGTGGGTGGGTCAGGGTGTGTACAGAGGGTGTTGTGGGTCAGGGGGTCTGTACAGGAGGTGTGGGTGGGTCAGGGGTGAGTACAGGGGGTGTGGGTAGGTCAGGGTGTGTACAGGAGGTGTGGGTGGGTCAGGGGGTGAGTACAGGGGGTGAGGGTGGGTCAGGGTGTGTTCAGGGGCTGTGGGTGGTTCAGGGGGTGAGTGCAGGCGGTGTGGGTGGGTCAGGGGGTGAGGGTGGGTCAGGTGTGTACAGGAGGTGTGGGTGGGTCAGGGTGTGTACAGGAGGTGTGGGTGGGTCAGGGTGTGTACAGGAGGTGTGGGTGGGTCAGGGTGTGTACAGGGGGTGTGGGTGGGTCAGGGTGTGTACAGGAGGTGTGGGTGGGTCAGGGTGAGTACAGGGGGTGTGGGTGGGTCAGGGGGTGAGTATAGGGGGTGTGGGTGGGTCAGGGTGTGTACAGGAGGTGTGGGTGGGTCAGGGTGTGTACAGGGTGTGTGTGTGGCTCAGGGTGAGTACAGGGGGTGTGGGTGGGTCAGGGTGTGTACAGGGGGTGTGGGTGGGTCAGGGTGTGTACAGGGGGTGTGGGTGGGTCAGGGGGTGTGTACAGGAGGTGTTGTTGGGTCAGGGTGTGTACAGGGGGTGTGGGTGGGTCAGGGGGTGAGTACAGGGGGTGTGGGTGGGTCAGGGGGTGAGTACAGGGGGTGTGGGTGGGTCAGTGTGTGTACAGTGGGTGTGGGTGGGTCAGGGGTGTGTACAGGAGGTGTGGGTGGGTCAGGGTGTGTACAGGGGGTGTGGGTGGGTCAGGGGGTGAGTACAGGGGGTGTGGGTGGGTCAGGGGGTGAGTGCAGGGGGTGTGGGTGGGTCAGGGTGTGTACAGGAGGTGTGGGTGGGTCAGGGGGTGAGTACAGGAGGTGTGGGTGGGTCAGGGTGTGTACAGGGGGTGTGTGTGGGTCAGGGTGTGTACAGAGCGTGTGGGTGGGTCAGGGTGAGTACAGGGGGTGTGGGTGGGTCAGGGTGAGTACAGGGGGTGTGGGTGGGTCAGGGTGTGTTCAGGAGATTTGGGCGGGTCAGGGTGTGTACAGGGAGTGTGGGTGGGTCAGGGTGAGTACAGGTGGTGTGGGTGGGTCAGGGTGAGTACAGGTGGTGTGGGTGGGTCAGGGGGTGTGTACAGGGGGTGTGGGGGTGTCAGGGTGAGTACAGGAGGTGTGGCTGGGTCAGGGTGTGTACAGGGGGTGTGGGTGGGTCAGGGTGTGTTCAGGAGGTGTGGGTGGGTCAGGGTGTGTACAGGGAGTGTGGGTGGGTCAGGGTGAGTACAGGTGGTGTGGGTGGGTCAGGGTGAGTACAGGTGGTGTGGGTGGGTCAGGGGCTGAGTTCAGGGGGTGTGGGTGGGTCTGGGTGTGTACAGGGGTTGTGGGTGGGTCAGGGTGTGTACAGGGGTTGTGGGGGGGGGCTGGGGTTGAGTACAGGTGGTCTGGGTGGGTCAGGGGGTGTGTACAGGGGGTGTGGGTGTGTCAGGGTGAGTACAGGAGGTGTGGCTGGGTCAGGGTGTGTACAGGGGTTGTGGGTGGGTCAGGGTGTGTACAGGGGGTCTGGGTGGGTCAGGGTGTGTACAGGGGGTGTGGGTGGGTCAGGGTGAGTACAGGGGGTGTGGGTGGGTCAGGGTGTGTAGGTGGGTCAGGGTGAGTCCAGGGGGTGTGGGTGGGTCAGGGGGTGAGTACAGGGGGTGTGGGTGCGTCAGGGTGTGTCCAGGGGGTGTGGGTGGGTCAGGGTGTGTACAGGGGGTGTGGGTGGGTCAGGGTGAGTACAGGGGGTGTGAGTGGGTCAGGGTGTGTAGGTGGGTCAGGGTGAGTACAGGGGGTGTGGGTGGGTCAGGGGGTGAGTACAGGGGGTGTGGGTGGGTCAGGGGGTGTGTGCAGGGGGTGTGGGTGGGTCAGGGTGTGTACAGGCAGTGTGGGTGGGTCAGGGTGTGTACAGGGGGTGAGTACAGGGGGTGAGTACAGGGGGTTTGGGTGGGTCAGGGTGTGTACAGGGGGTGTGGGTGGGTCAGGGTGTATACAGGGGGTGTGGGTGGGTCAGGGTGTGTACAGGGGGTGTGGGTGGGTCAGGGTGAGTACAGGGGGTGTGGGTGGGTCAGGGTGTGTACAGGGGGTGTGGGTGGGTCAGGGTGTGTACAGGGGGTGTGGGTGGGTCAGGGTGAGTACAGGTGGTGTGGGTGGGTCAGGGTGTGTAGGTGGGTCAGGGTGAGTACAGGGGGTGTGGGTGGGTCAGGGGGTGAGTACAGGGGGTGTGGGTGGGTCAGGGGGTGTCTGCAGGCCTAGATACGAAATTGGTTGAGTGACAGGAAACTGAAATTAGTGGTGAACAGTTGTTTTTCGAACTGGAGGAAGTTCTACAGTGTGTTCCCCAGGGGTCGGTTCTAGCACCACTGCTTGATATCAAAATGTGCAGATGACACAGAACTTGGATGTATAGTGAACAGTGAGGAGGAGAGCGATAGTCTTCAGCAAGACATAGGCTGGTGAAATGTACGGACACGTGGTAGATGAAATTTAATGCAGAAAAGTGTGAAGTGATGCATTTTGGAGGAAAGAAAGAGGAGAGGACAAATAAACTAAATGGTACAATCTTAAAGGGTGTGCACGACCAGAGGGACCTGGGGGCATGTGTGCATATATCGGTGAAGGCGGAAGGGCAGTTTGAGAAAGCAGTTAAAAAGGATTCTGGGCTTCATAAATGGAAGTTTAGAGTTCAAGAGTGTGCAAATTATGATGAATCTGTATAAAACACTGGTTTGGCCCCAACTGGAGTACTGTGTCCAATTCTGGGCAGCACACATTAGGATGGATGTGAGGGCCTTGGAGAGGGCGCAGAAAAGATTTACGAGAATGATTCCAGGAATAAGGGACTTCAGTTACTTTGAAAGACTGGAGAAGCTGGGGTTGTTCTTCTTGGAGCAGAGAAGATTGAGAGGAGATTTGATAGAGGTGTTCAAAATCATGGACAGGATAGATAGAGGAAAACTGTTCCCATTGGCAGAATTGTCGGGAACCAGAGGACACAGATTTAATGTGATAGGCAAAAGAACCACAGACGACAGCAGAAAAAACGTTTTTACGCAGCGAGTGGTTAAGAGCTGGAATGCACTGCCTGAAAGGGTGGTGGAGGCAAACTCATTTTTTTCTTAAAAAATGGAGTTGGATAAGTATTTGCAGGAAAAACAAATGCAGGGCTACGGGGAAAGGGCAGGGCAGTGGGACTAGCTGAGATTCGCAATGGGCTCGACCGGCCGAATGGACTTCTTCCGTGCTGTAACCATTTTATGATTCTGTGATACTTATCCAAAGTGTAGAATTTATGCTACAGCTGAACAGAGCTCTGGTTAGAACCCGTCTGGTGTATTGTATTCAGTTTTGGGCACCTCACTTCAGGAAGGATATATTGGCCTTGGAGGGGATGTAGCGCAGATTCACCAGTCTTTCATTGCCTTGAGTATAGGAGATTATGGGTGACCGAATTGATGCGTTTTATACAGTCAAAGGATTTAATTGGGTAAATAGAGAGAAGCTATTTCCTCTGGTGGGGGAGTCCAGCAGAAGGTGTCATGAACTTAACAGTAGAGCTTGGCCGTTCAGGGGTGATGTCAGAAAGCTCTTCACCCACAAATGGTAGTGGAAATTTGGAACACTCCCTCAAAAAGCTGATGAGGCATGTTCAATTCAATATGTCAAAACTGAGACTAATAGATGTTTGTTAGGCATTAAGGGTTCTGGAACCAAGGCAGGTGCAAGGAGTTCAGATACAGATCAGCCACAATCAAAACCAATATTTACATATTTTTATTAGGTTAAGGTATTAGGGTTAGAGAGTCATTGCAGATGTTTGAGCTAAGATAGAGATCAGCCATGATCTAATTGAATGGAGGAACAGACTCGAGGGGTTGAAAAGTCTCCTCCTGTTCCTCTGTTGCTATTATAATATAATTTTACTGGTATGGAAATTATATAAACATATTGCAAATATCCAGAAGATGTTCCGACTACTGGACTCCCGAACTCATAGAATAGAGTTTACACTGAATGTCTAGCCGTCTTCCGGAAATAAATTGGCGTCAACGTCTCTAGTACTGAGATCTGACAGGTTGTTACCCTGGCAATATCGGAAATCACTCAGCCAGAATAACTGAAACGGAAATAACAAAACCAACATCACGAATTCTGAGTTTAGTTAAGAACATTAATACTGAACATTCAGCCAGTTTTTCTAACTTTGCAGCTGCGATTCCAACAACAGAGTTTACACCACAAGACCTGATACTGCATATTTAGTGACTGCACCGTCAGTTCTGGCTGTAAAGAGAAATAAACAGCACCGCATCTTCAGAAGCACATCGACAAACGAATCACATTATTAGAAATCGACGTGACACCTCTGAAAATTTGATCGTCCTGACCCATCTGCATCTGTAACTTAACCGCGACCATTTACCTAATTCTACGGCCCAATCTCTTTTTACAGCTGAAATGTTCAAAAAATGAATACACGAATTTCTTGCAATCCAGTTAGTGTTTAAATGGCTGAAACATCGTGTTTTTATTTCCTGCTAAAACCAGGCCCGCATAATAATCATGTGATTGTGTCGAAAGAGGAGGGTCATGAATCTGGAACGTATCCGGACAAACTTCGCTCTCAGTTTAATAAAAAGAACCCTCGGCCAAGGCAGGGAGCTGGATCAGGTGACCATCGAGAACCGTCATTCTGACACAACACACAAAATAATCAATTGGAATTAATTTTACAAACCCTTAATTAAAAAAATAACATTTAATCAGGTCAATAATTTGCCTTAAATTCCATGCACTTCAACATTGGTTCTTACGAGGGCCTTTATCAAATGGCTTCTGGAAGTCCATATAAATAACATCCATAGACATGCCCCTGTCCACTACTTTAGTCACCTCTTCAAAAAATTCAATCAGTTTCGTCAGGCATGTAATACCCTTTACAAATCTGCTGGCTCACTGAACAGCTAAAAATGTCAAGTTGTTTAGTAACTCTATACTTAATTATAGTTTCTATTAATTTCCCGAGAACAGATGTGAAGCTAACTGGTCTATAAATTGCTGGTTTCCCGCTTTCACCTTTATTATATAGCGGAACATGAACAATTTTCCAATCTAAATGAACGGTTCCCTAATCGAGAGAACTTTGGAAGATTGTAATTAGGCCACCCATAATGTTGTCACCGACTTCCTTGAATATCCTTGGATAGAAAACATCTGCTCCTGTGGATTTTGTCAATCTTTCCTCTCATTATTTTGTAAACTACTGTTATTTTGCCAACGTTAATTTTGCTGAATCCCCGTTCCTGATTCAATATTAATTGACTTATAATGTTCGGCATGTTATCCTTTTCCTCTACTGTACGCACTGGCACAATAATTCTTCAATATGTCTGCCATGTCCTTAATTTCATTTCCAATATCATCGTTATCAGTTTTGAAGTGGGCGCACATTTCTCCCGACCATCTTCTTTTTCCTAATATAATTGTGAAAAAAGTGTTGATTTTGATATCTCTTGCAAGTTTGTTCCATATTCCTTTTTGTATCTCTTGTTGTCTGTTTTGTCATTTTTGTTGGTCTTTGTATCTTTCCCATTCGCCAGGATCTGTGGTATATTTTGCATTTTTTATGCTTTATCTTTGAGTTTTATGTTGCCCTTACCGCTTTTGTCATTCATGGCAGTTTCTTTTGGCAAATAGAGCTCTTGCCTCTTAACGGTATATACCGGTTCTGTAACAAGTTTAATTATTGTTGAACACCTCCCACTGATCTTCTGTCTTTTGACCTATTAACAGAGTCCCCAGTTTACTGTGGACAGCCTCTGGCTCATCGCATTGAAGTCAGCCTTACAGAAATCTAAAATCTTAGCAGCTGTTGCATGTATCGCCCTTTCAAACACTACGATGATATTATGACCCCTGTTAGATAAATGTTCACGCACAGTTAAGTTGTTAACTAAAGCTGCTCATTACTGATTTCTAAATCTAATATGGCCTGCTTGTTGGTTCAAGGGTATATAGTGGCAGTAAACTATTCCGTACACGCTCAAGAAATTCCCTACCTTTCTGACATGAGCTAGCCTGCTTATCATAATCTATATGAAAGTTAAATTCCCTATTTAACTCACTCTGCCTTTGCTACATGCTTGTCTGAGTTCTGCATTTCTACATTCTACAATTTAACAGCTGCTACCAGGTGCCATATACACAACTCCCAAATGTTTATCCATTCATTATTTCTTCCCATAAAGTCTCCACGGCCTGCTCACCTCTTGTTATATCCTCTCTTAGCATTGAACTGATTTCATCCTTAATCGCTAAGGCTATCCTCTCCTCTACCTTTTCTCCCATTGTTCCTTTAGACCTTATAACCTGGTATATTTAGGTCCCAGTCCTGGCCATCTTGTAGACATGCCTCAGTAATGGCTACCATGTCATGCCCTCCAAGTTTAATTGACGCCTTGAATTTGTTCGTTTTACTCCGTGCGTTTGTAAAAAGAAAGCTTACTTGGGCCATAGGCCATAACCTGTCCTTCCGCTCTAATGTTTTACCTACACGTTGCTTATTTGGCTTTCCTGTTTTAATTACTTTACATCTTTTAGTTTTCCCTATACCTGAAGTTCCTAAAGCACCAAGTCTGACGATTCCTCTACTATCTACCCTTTCGTTTGTTTTTGAACTATTATTTATACTACCTTTTACATCGAAGACCTCCCCACCCACCCCCTCCCCCCTCCGCCATTTATTAGTTTAAAGTCCTTGTGACCGCCCTATTTGTCCTCTCGGACACTGATCCTAGCATGGTTCAGGTGGATCCCGTCCCAATATTACAGTGCCTTCCAGTCCAAGTACAGGTGTCAGTGCCCCATGAAATGGAACCCTTCCTTCCCACACCATTCTTCAGTCACGTGTTCATCTCCCTAATCTGCTTATCGCTACGTCAGTTTACACGTAGCTCGGGTAATAATACAGAGATTACAACCCTTGTGGTCGTGTTTTTTTTAATTGTGCTCCTAGTTCCTGGTAGTCTCCAAACAGGACCTCCTGCCTACTCTTTCCTGTGGTGTTGTTCCCTACATCGACCACAACGTCTGGATCCTCCACCTCCTTCTTCAATATTCGTTCAAACCGTTCCGCGATGTCCCTCACCCTCTCATCATATCGGCAACATATCATGTGGGTCTCTCGATCCTGCTTTCAAAGGAAGCTATCTGTCCTCCTAATTAGTGAATCCCCTACAGCTAACACATTACACTTCCACTCCTCCTCATTCTCCTCCCTCCTCTGGAAAGCATCCTGCTCCAAGGTGCCATGGTCAGTATTCTGGATTTCCTTCCCACAGTCTTTATCCTTAGTTAGAAGTTAGTACAGTTCGCAGAGTACATTGTATCTATTGTATAGGAACAGTTTCTGCAGATACTCATACTCTGTCTCTCCTGGTTTTCCCTTACTCTGTACACTATCGGTGACACCAAACCCCTTCTGAACCTGCACCTCTCTATGAGGCATGACCGAAGTCTGGAGCAAACTGTCCAGATATTCCTCCCCATCCTTTCTGTGTCCGAGTGTCACCAACTCGGACTCCAGCTCAATTAATCTGAGCTGGAGCGATTCGAGATGGAGACATCTCCCGCAAACATATTCCCTCCGGACAGGCTCGCTGTCCACAAAACTCCCACATACTGCAGTCCATACACACAACCTGTTCTGCCATATCTTATTCTAGATTATTTATATATTTTTTATTCTGTTGTACGTATTTTTTCAAACTAACGTGCACTAAGCACCAACATACTTGACAAAATATCTGGTATTACTTTAAAAGCAGTATAATTTCGATCTTATGGGGGCCATAAAGCCTATTTCTCTCCGAGTTGGTGCTGCCGGCGAGGAGCCTCGCCCACGGACACTGCACACCGGGAAATGGCCGATTCTCCGCCCACAGTTTTCCGTCCATTAACCATGGGCAGCGCTCCTGTGATTTACTGATGCCTGTCGCCAGTGGACAGTACTCGCCGGCACTAATGCAAAGTTAAAGAATTATCATAGAATCATAGAATGATGCAGCACAGAAGGAGGCCATTCACCCCATCGTGCCCGTGCAGGTTATTTGGTAGACCCAAAAAATTTGTTCCACTCCCCGGCTCTTTCTCCATAGCCCTGTAAACATTTTTCCTTCAAGCAAGTATCCAATTCACTTTTTAATGTTACTACTGAATCTGCTTCCGCGACCCATTCAGGCAGTACATTCCAGATCACAATAACCCGCTGCGTACAATCATGTTTCCTCATGTCACGTCTGGTTCTTTTGCCAGTCACCTTAACTCTGTGCGCCCTGGATACCGACCCTTCTGCTACTGGAAACAGTTCCTCTTTATTTACTCTATCAAAACTGTCTATGACTTTGAACACAACTAGCGAGTCTCCTCTTCACCTTCTCTGCTGTAGTTATCGTTACTTCACAATTCTACATTTTTTTTGTTTTCAACAACAGAAACTTGCACTTATATAGCGCCTTTAACGTAGGAAAACGTCTCAAGGCGCTTCACAGGATCGTTATCAATAAAGGTTGACTCCCAGAATGGATATATTAGGAGTGGTGACCAACGGCATGGTCAAAGGTATAGGTTTTAAGGAGCGCCTTAAACGGTGAGAGAAAGGTAGAGAGGCAGAAATGTCTAGGGAGGGAATTCCAGAGCTTAGGGCCTTGGCAGCAGGAGGCACGGCCGCTACTGGTAGACCGATGAAAATTTGGGATCACAAGAGGCCAGAATTGGAGGAGTACAGAGATCTGGGGGGATTACAGGGCTATAGCAAATTAAAGTGGGAGGCAGAGGCGAGGCCATGGAGTGAGTTGACAACAAGGATGACAATTTTACATCAAGGCATTGTCCAAACCGGGAGACAATGTTAGTAATCAGGCACAGGGGCCATGGGTGAACGGGACTTGGTGCGAGTTAGGATATGATCAGCAGAGTTTTGGATGAGTTTAAGTTCACAGAGGATGCATGGTGGGAAGCCGGTTAGGAGAGCACTTGAATAGTCGAGTCCAGAGGCAGCAGAGGGAAATCTTGAGGTGTTCAGTTTTTCTGCTTTTATTTCGAATATTATTGCTAGTTCCCATTTCAGACTATATTCTGTGTTTTACATGGTTTGGGTTCTTATCATTTCAGAATACAATGGGAATCTGATGCTTGCTGAGTATCTGACGTTGATTTTGGAAGCACATTCCTTGCTTACTTTTGTTGTTCTACTTCTGTATTGTCTGTGTCTGTGACCAATGAAACAGGAGGCAAACACTCCCCGGCGTTTGCTGTGTTTCACCGTCCCCATGGACGAAACACTGGGGATGTCCAAAGGTAATGAAGCTGTGCTCAGCATTCACTATCTGACAATACTCTGTACTTGCTGGTCACAGGCCGTGCTGATCTTTGAGGTTTGTCTCTGCATCGTGTTCAATGAATTAAGTATAATTAGTTTTTCTGTTCAATCTTTCCCCTTGATTTCTAACCAGATGAGACATTTTAACATTGAGATCTGATGGTGTCGCTGTGAGTTCCGCCCCACCTAATAAACAGACACCTGTCCATCTGCTGGGCTCTGCCCCAGACTGGAGTCACATTTTAGATCAAACCCATTTACTCTAAAACACAAGCAAGATCCACTTGTCACTGTGTGATCAGCATGGTAAGAATATTTATTGAGAATTGGATAGGAAATATATTTGAATGTCTGGAACTACATCAACACGCAGTATAATATCGATATTATGGATGTCACAAAGGTTGGTTCTTTCAGAGTTGATGCTGGGGGCAGGAAGACAGTTAATTTCTGCTGGACTCTACCCCAGACTGAAGTCACCACTTAGACCAAACCCCTTTACTCTAAAATACACACAAGCATTACTTGTGACTGTGTGTTAACGACAGAAACTGATCTCACTTCACATCCCATTGCACGGCCTGATGCTGGATAATTCTACTCGGTGGTCAGACTCTCCCAGTCTCATTCTCACCATTGCCTGCCTTACCTGGTATCCTCTGTGTACTGTCTACAGGGCCAGTGTTTATCTGAGTCAATGGGACTCTCTATGAACTTTCTCCCCAGTCCATCTCCAGGACCAGTGTGTATCTGAGTCAATGGGACTCTCTGACATTTCTCCCCAGTCCATCTCCAGGACCAGAGTGTATCTGAGTCAATGGGCATCTCTCTGACCTTTCTACCCAGTCCATCTCCTGGACCAGTGTGTATCTGAGTCAATGGGACTCTCTCTGACCTTTATCCCCAGTCCATCTCCAGGACCAGTGTTTATCTGAGTCAATGGGACTCTCTCTGAACTTTCTCCCCAGTCCATCTCCAGGACCAGTGTTTATCAGAGACACTGGGACTCTCTCTGACCAGTCCCCAGTCCATCTCCAGGACCAGTGTTTATCAGAGACACTGGGACTCTCTCTGACCAGTCTCCCCAGTCCATCTCCAGGACCAGTGTGTATCTGAGTCAATGGGACTCTCTGACATTTCTCCCCAGTCCATCTCCAGGACCAGTGTGTATCTGAGTCAATGGGACTCTCTCTGACCTTTCTCCCCAGTTCATCTCCAGGACCAGTGTGTATCTGAGTCAATGGGAATCTCTCTGACCATTCTCCCCAGTCCATCTCCAGGACCATTGTGTATCTGAGTCAATGGGACTCACTCTGACCTTTCTCCCCAGTCCATCTCCAGGACCAGTGTGTATCTGAGTCAATGGGACTCTCTCTGACCTTTCTCCCCAGTCTATCTCCAGGACCAGTGTGTATCTGAGTCAATGGGAATCTCTCTGACCATTCTCCCCAGTCCATCTCCAGGACCAGTGTGTATCTGAGTCAATGGGACTCTCTCTGACCTTTCTCCCCAGTCTATCTCCAGGACCAGTGTGTATCTGAGTCAATGGGAATCTCTCTGACCATTCTCCCCAGTCCATCTCCAGGACCAGTGTGTATCTGAGTCAATGGGACTCACTCTTACCTTTCTCCCCACTCGATCTTTGGAAGCTCTTTGAATCGGAAGGGTTCTCTCTGGTTGGTGTTCTCGCAATCATGTGCTGGTTCACCTGCTGATGTTCCTCAGTCTACAATCTCTGTTTACTTCCAGCTGTGCATCTGTCTCAATCAATCCGTCATACATCGGGTAATCTAATTCTAGCAGGGCTGAAAAGGAGAACAATATTGTCGGTGTGAAGTGGAATGTAAGATAAATTAATACCGTAATTATTCGTAAAAACGAAAAGCATTGACATAAAAAAATATTGGCCCAGAAATTGATCTCGCTCTGTTCCCGCGGGGGTAAGCCTTCCCCGCGATGTCTCACCTCGCTTATGCTTTTTCTGATCCAGCTCGCACGAACTTGATGTTCCAGACATCAGCTGTGCTGGGCTTGCGTATCCCAGCGGCGCAGTTAATTCGTGCGAGCTGTGGGATCACGTGACTCAGTTAGAGCCAATGGCAGCACAACATCTTCCATTCATAAGTCTCACAGCATGGCTGTGAGACTTATGAATCTTACACCCCCCCAAAATAACAGCTAAACCTCAATTAAATTAAAAAAAAACCATCACATTAATAAAATAAGTATATTTAATTAAATTAACCATTTTAAATAAAAAATTTAAATTTTTGAAAAAATTTAAAATCTTTTAAAAAGTTATAAAAATAAACTTACCTGTCTTTAAAGTCTATAAAAAAGATATACCTGTAAAAAAAAATTCAAAAAAATACTTAATTCACTACTTACCTTCTTAAAAGCGGGTCTTACTCCTCCTTTTTACATTTCCAAAATCTTCCCTACTTACCTGCGCGTCCAAAGCATGAAGTGCACAGCGTGCGCGCAGCCTGTAGCGCGCACGCGATGCACTCAGGCCCCGCCCCCTTTTCGGAAGAGCAATTGCCGGTTTTCAGCGCATGCGCAGGGCATGCAGAAAACCGGCAATTGGAGTGGGAATACGCGAGAGTATGCAGTGCGTACTCTCGCGTCCCGGGATCAATTTTCGGCCCATAATTCCCCAGTCCGCAGTTAGAAACTCCTCATATAATTGACGCGCGGTATCCATGAGTAGCTCACATTTTGGGGACTTGCTCCGGTATTTGTAATCACTGCCATGCATTTATATTCTTGGCTGAAGTCCATCCAGGACACATCCGCCCAGTCTCCAAGTGTCTTTATTTCTCTCGTATTTTGCTTTCTTTCAGTGGCATCTCAGGCAGAGAGAGCTGACAGAAAATATAATCAGCTCAGACAACCCAGCAAATATCTGGAGTGTTGCCATGTATTAATTACACTTATTGACAACCGGTTTCTTCCTCCCACTCGCTACAGCTCTCTTCTTTGTCTGTAGTAAACTATTACAACAAAAACAACTTGTATTTTTATAGCGCATTTAACGTAGTAAAAGGTCCCGAGGCGCTGCAAAGGAGCATTTGAAGAGAAACATTTTTGACACCGCGCCACATAAGGATAAATTAGGGCAGGTGACCAAAATCTTGATCAAAACTGTAGGTTTTAAGGAGTGTCTTAAAGGAGGAAGGAGAGATGAAGTACTCTCTCAATTCCTGGCTGATTATCTGCGCCATATGGAGAATGGACCGTTAAAAATGATAGTTACCGCCCGCCTTCTGTGAGCTCCTTTAATCTGAATTGAGCGGATCAACTACCTTAATGTGCGGTTACATTTTTCTTCATGATGAACAAAGGATTATCCGAGTTTAACCCGGGGAGGATGGGCCCAGTGAAAACAGACAATGTGTAACCCCGGGAGGATGGGCCCATTGAGATCAGACAGTGTTTAACCCGGGGAGGATGGGCCCAGTGAGAACAGACTGCATCTGTCTAAATCGCAGAAGTAAAACGCCACATGTCCGCCCCAAATGTTTGGTATTTCCAGGAAGTCCAGGTGGCCCGTACCGGCGCTCGCTGGAAGGTGGCAGAAATTTACTGAAATACTGGGCCTTGAACCTGAACCTTTGCAGGGTCCCGGCTCTGATTGAAGCTTCTGCAATCGGGAATACAGTCTCAGATACAGCACTAGATTTCTTTTTGTTAACTGTAGCGAGAAATAGAGTTTCATAGACCGCAGTATTCAACAGGGCATAAACATGGCGGTGTATGAAATTAGCAGTCATTGGGCCCATCCTCCCTGGGTTACACACTGTCTGATCTCACTGGGCGCATCCTCCCCGGGTTACACACTGTCTGATCTCACTGGGCCCATCCTCCCCGGGTTACACACTGTCTGATCTCACTGGGCCCATCCTCCCCGGGTTACACACTGTCTGATCTCACTGGGCCCATCCTCCCCGGGTTACACACTGTCTGATCTCACTGGGCCCATCCTCCCCGGGTTACACACTGTCTGATCTCACTGGGCCCATCCTCCACGGGTTAAACACTGTCTGATTTCACTGGGCCCATCCTCCTCGGGTTAGCCACTGTCTGATCTCATTGGGCCCATCCTCCCCGGGTTAAACACTGTCTGATCTCACTGGGCCCATCCTCCCCGGGTTACACACTGTCTGATCTCACTGGGCCCATCCTCCCCGGGTTACACACTGTCTGATCTCACTGGGCTCATCCTCACTGGTTTACACACATCTGATCTCACTGTGCCCATCCTCCCCGGGTTACACACTGTCTGATCTCACTGGGCCCATCCTCCCCGGGTTACACACTGTCTGATCTCAATGGGCCCATTCTCCCCGGGTTACACAGTCTGATCTCACTGGGCCCATCTTCACCGGGTTACACACTGTCTGAGCTCACTGGACCAATGCACCCCGGGTTAAACACTGCCTGCTCCAACTGGGCCCATCCTCCCCGGGTTACACACTGTCTAGTCTCACTGGGCCATCCTCCCCGCCTTACACACTATCTGATCTCACGGGACCCACCTCCTCGCGTTACACACTGGCTGATCTCACTGGGCACTTTCTCCCCGGGTTAGGCACTGTCTGCTCTCACTGACTCCCCCTCCCCGGGTTACACAGTGAACGATCTCACGGGGCACACCCTCCACGGGTTATACACTGTCTGAATCAGTTGTCCCATCCTCCCCGGTTACTGACTGTCTCATCTCACTGCGCCCCTACTCCCCGGGTTACACACTGTCTGATCCCACTGTGGCCATCCTCCCCGGGTTAAACACACTCTGATCGCACTGGACCCATCCTCCCCGGTTTGCACACTGTCTGATCTCACTTTCCAGATTCTACCCGTTTTACAAACTGTCTGATCTCACTTGCCCCATACTCCACTGGTTACACACTGTCTGATCTCATTGGACACATCCACACTGGGTACAACCTGTCTGATCTCACTGGGCCTATCCTCCCCGGGTTACACACTGTCTTATCTCACTGGGCCCATCGACCCCGGGTTACACACTGTCTGATCTCACTGGGCCCATCGACCCCGGGTTACACCCTGTCTGATCTCACTGCGCCCATCCTCCCCGGGTTACACACTGTCTGATCTCACTGGAACCATCATCCCAGGGTTACACACTGTCTGATCTCACTGGAACCATCATCCCAGGGTTACACACTGTCTGATCTCACTGGGCCCATCCTCCCCGAGTTACACACTGTCTGATCTCACTGGGCCCATCCTCCCCGGGTTACACACTGTCTGATCTCACTGGAACCATCATCCCAGGGTTACACACTGTCTGATCTCACTGGGCCCATCCTCCCCGAGTTACACACTGTCTGATCTCACTGGACCCATCCTCCCCGAGTTACACACTGTCTGATCTCACTGGGCCCATCCTCCCCGGGTTACACACTGTCTGATCTCACTGGACCCATTCATCCTGGGTTACACACTCTCTGATCTCACTGGGCTCATCCTCCCCGGGTTACACACGGTCTGATCTCACTGGATCCATCCTCCCCGGGATACAAACTGCCTGATGCAACTGGGCCCATCCTCCCCAGGTTACACACTGTCTGATCTCACTGGTCCCATCCTCCCCGGGTTACACACTGTCTGATTACACTGGGTCCATCCGCCCCGGGTTACACACTGTCTGATCTCACTGGACCAATCCTCCCGGGGTTACACATTGTCTGATCCCACTGGCCAATCATCCCCGGGTTACACAATGTCTGATCCACTGGACCCATCCTCCCCGGGTTACACACTGTCTGATCTCACTGGGCCCATCCTCCCCGGGTTACACACTGTCTAATCTCACTGAACCCATCCTCCCTGAGTTATAACTATCTGATCCCACTGGCCAATCATCCCCGGGTTACACAATGTCTGATCCACTGGACCCATCCTCCCCGGGTTACACATTGTCTGATCTCACTGGACCCATCCTCCCCGGGTTACACACTGTCTGATCTCACTCGGCCCATCCTCTCCGGCTTACGGACTGTCTGATCTCACTGGCCCCATCCTCCCAGTGTTATACACAGTCTGATCTCACTGGGCCCATCCTCCCAGTGTTACACACAGTCTGATCTCACTGGACCAATCCTCCCTGGGTTACACGATGTCTGATCTCAGTGGGCCCATCCTCCACAGGTTACAAAGTGTCTGATCCCACTGCGCCCATCCCCACCGGGTTACACACTGTCTGATCTCACTGGACCAATCCTCCCTGGGTTACACGATGTCTGATCCCACTGCGCCCATCTCCACCGGTTTACACACTGTCTGATCTCACTGGGCCCATCCTCCCCGGGTTACACACTGTCTGATCTCACTGGGCCCATCAGCCCCGGGTTACACACTGTCTGATCTCACTGGGCCCATCATCCCCGGGTTACACACTGTCTGATCCACTGGACCCATCTTCACTGGGTTACTTACATCTGATCTCACTGGGCCCGTCATCCCCGGGTTACACACTGTCTGATCTCACTGGGCCCATCCTCCCCGGGTTACACAGTGTCTGATCTCATTGGGCCCATCCTCCCCGGGTTACACACTGTCTGATCTCACTGGGCCCATCCTCCCCGGGTTACACAGTGTCTGATCTCACTGGGCCCGTCATCCCCGGGTTACACACTGTCATATCTCACTGGGCCCATCCTCCCCGGGTTACACACTGTCTGATCTCACTGGGCCCATCAACCCCGGGTTACACACTGTCTGTACTCACCTGTCCCATCCTCGCCTGGTTACACACTGTAAGAACCCACAGGCCCATCCTCCGCGGATTACACACTGTCTAATCTCACTGTACCCATCCTCCCTGGGTTATACACTGTCTGATCTCACTGGAGCCATCCTTACTGGGTTACACACATCTGATCTCACTGGGACAATCCTCCCCGGGTTACACACTGTCTGATCTCACTGGGCCCATACTCACCGGGTTACACACTGTCTGCTCACACTGTGCCCATCCTCCCCGGGTTACACACTGTCTGATCTCACTGGGCCCATCCTCCCCGGGTTACACACTGTCTGATCTCACTGGGCCCATCCTCCCCGGGTTACACACTGTCTGATCTCACTCGGCCCATCCTCCCCGGGTTACACACTGTCTGATCTCACTGGGCCCATCCTCCCCGGGTTACACACTGTCTGATCTCACTGGGCCCATCCTCCCCGGTTACACACTGTCTGATCTCACTGGGCCCATCCTCCCCGGGTTACACACTGTCTGATCTCACTGGGCCCATCCTCCCCGGGTTACACACTGTCTGATCTCACTGGGCCCATCCTCCCCGGTTAACACACTGTCTGATCTCACTGGGCCCATCCTCCCCGGGTTACACACTGTCTGATCTCACTGGACCCATCCTCCCCGGGTTACACACTGTCTGATCTCACTGGGCCCATCCTCCCCGGGTTACACACTATCTGATCTCACTGGGCCCATCCTCCCCGGGTTACACACTGTCTGATTACTCTGGACCCATCCTCCCCGGGTTTAAACTGTCTGATCTCACTGAGCCCATCCTCCCCGGGTTAAACACTGTCTGATCTCACTGGGCCCATCCTCCCCGGGTTACACACTGTCTGATCTCACTGGGCCCATCCTCCCTGCGTTACACACTGTCTGATCTCACTGGGCCCATACTCTCCGGTTTACACACTGTCTGATCTCACTGGGCCCATCCTCCCCGGGTTACACACTGTCTGATCTCACTGGGCCCATCCTCCCCGGGTTACACACTGTCTGATCTCACTAGGCCCATCCTCCCTGGGTTACACACTGTCTGATCTCACTGGGCCCATCCTCCTCGGGTTACACACTGTCTGATCACTAGGCCCATCCTCCCCGGTTTACACACTGTCTGATCTCACTGGGCCCATCCTCCCAGGGTTACACACTGTCTGATCTCACTGGGCCCATCCTCCCCGGGTTACACACTGTCTGATCACTGGGCCCATCCTCCCCGGGTTACACACTGTCGATCTCACTGGGCCATACTCCCCGGGTTACACACTGTCTGATCTCACTGGGCCCATCCTCCCCGGGTTACACACTGTCTGATCTCACTGGGCCCATCCTCCCCGGTTTACACACAGTCTGATCTCACTGGGCCCATCCTCCCCGGGTTACACACTGTCTGATCTCACTGGGTCCATCCTCCCCGGGTTACACACAGTCGGATCTCACTGGGCTCACCCTCCCCGGGATACACACTGCCTGATTCACTGGGCCCATCCTACCCGTGTTACACACTGTCTGATCTCACTGGGCTCATCCTGACTGGTTTACACACATCTGATCTCACTGTGTCCATCCTCCCCGGGTTACACACTGTCTGATCTCAATGGGCCCATTCTCCCCGGGTTACATAGACTGATCTCACTGGGCCCATCTTCACCGGGTTACACACTGTCTGAGCTCACTGGACCCATGCACCCCGGGTTAAACACTGTCTGCTCCAACTGGCCCATCCTCCCCGGGTTACACACTGTCTAGTCTCACTGGGCCATCCTCCCCGCCTTACACACTATCTGATCTCACGGGACCAACCTACTCGCGTTACACACTGGCTGATCTCACTGGGCACTTTCTCCCCGGGTTAGGCACTGTCTGCTCTCACTGACTCCCCCTCCCCGGGTTACACAGTGAACGATCTCACGGGGCACACCCTCCACGGGTTATACACTGTCTGAACTCAGTTGTCCCATCCTCCCCGGTTACTGACTGTCTAATCTCACTGCACCCCTACTCCCCGGGTTACACACTGTCTGATCCCACTGTGGCCATCCTCCCCGGGTTACACACACTCTGATCGCACTGGACCCATCTTCACTGGGTTACATACATCTTATCTCACTGGGCCCATCCTCCCCGGTCTACACACTGTCTGATCTCACTTGCCTGATTCTACCCGTGTTACAAACTGTCTGATCTCACTTGGCCCATACTCCACTGGTTACACACTGTCTGATCTCATTGGACACATCCACACTGGGATACACACTGTCTGATCTCACTGGGCCTATCCTCCCCGGGTTACACACTGTCTTATCTCACTGGGCCCATCGTCCCCGGGTTACACCTTGTCTGATATCACTGCGCCCATCCTCCCCATGTTACACACTGTCTGATCTCACTGGGATCAACCTCCCCGGGTTACACACTGTCTGATCTCACTGGGCCCATCCTCCCCGAGTTACACACTGTCTGATCTCACTGGACCCATCCTCCCCGAGTTACACATTGTCTGATCTCACTGGGCCCATCCTCCCCGGGTTACACACTGTCTGATCTCACTGGGCCCATCCTCCCCGGGTTACACACTGTCTGATCTCACTGGGCCCATCCTCCCCGAGTTATACACTGTCTGATCTCACTGGACCCATCCTCCCCGAGTTACACATTGTCTGATCTCACTGGGCCCATCCTCCCCGGGTTACACACTGTCTGATCTCACTGGGCCCATCCTCCCCGGGTTACACACTGTCTGATCTCACTGGGCCCATCATCCCCGGGTTACACAGTGTCTGATCTCATTGGGCCCATCCTCCCCGGGTTACACACTGTCTGATCTCACTGGGCCCATCCTCCCCGGGTTACACGCTGTCTGATCTCACTGGGCCCATCCTCCCCGGGTTACACACTGTCTGATCTCACTGGGCCCATCATCCCCGGGTTACACAGTGTCTGATCTCATTGGGCCCATCCTCCCCGGGTTACACACTGTCTGATCTCACTGGGGCGATCCTCCCCGGGTTACACACTGTCTGATCTCACTGGGCCCATCATCCCCGGGTTACACACTGTCTGATCTCACTGGGCCCATCCTCCCCGGGTTACACACTGTCTGATCTCACTGGGCCCATCATCCCCGGGTTACACACTGTCTGATCTCACTGGGCCCATCATCCCCGGGTTACACAGTGTCTGATCTCATTGGGCCCATCCTCCCCGGGTTACACACTGTCTGATCTCACTGGGCCCATCCTCCCCGGGTTACACACTGTCTGATCTCATTGGGCCCATCCTCCCCGGGTTACACACTGTCTGATGTCACTGGGCCCATCCTCCCCACGTTGCACTATGTCTGATCTCACTCGGCCCATCCTCCCCGGGTTATGCACTGTCTGATCTCACTGGGCCCATCAACCCCGGTTTACACACAGTCTGTACTCACCCGTCCCTTCCTCGCCTGGTTACACACTGTAAGAACCCACAGGCCCATCCTCTGCGGATTGCACACTGTCTAATCTCACTGTACCCATCCTCCCCGGGTTATAAACAATTTGATCTCACAGAGCCCCTCCTCCGCGGCAACACACTGTCTGATCTCACAGAGCCCCTCCTCCGCGGCTAACACAATGTCTTATCTCACTGGGCCCTTTCTCCCCTGGTTACACACTGGCTGATCTCACTGGAGCCATCCTTACTGGGTTACACACATCTGATCTCACTGGGACAATCCTCCCCGGGTTACACACTGTCTGATCTCACTGGGTCCATCCTCCTGGGTTACACAGTGTCTGATCACACTGGGCCCATCCTCCCCGGGTTACACACTGTCTGGTCTCACTGGGCCCATCCTCCCCGGGTTACACACTGTCTGATCTCACTGGGTCCATCCTCCCCGGGTTACACACTGTCTGGTCTCACTGGACACATCCTCCCCGGGTTACACGCTGTCTGATCTCACTGAGTCCATCCTCCCTGGGTTACACAGTGTCTGCTCTCACTCGGCTCAGCCTCCCTGGGTTAACCAATGTCTGATCTCACTGGGCCCATTCTCCCCTGGTTATACACTTTCTGAATCACTGGGCCCAGCCTACCCGAGTTACACACTGTCTGACCTCACTGGGCCCAACCTCCCCGGTTTACGCACTGTCTGATCTCACTTGGCCCCTCCTCCCCTTTGTTACTCACTGGCTGATCTCACTGGGCCCACCCTCCCTGGGTTACGCACTGTCTGAAACCACTCGTCCCATCCTCCCCTGCTTACACACTGTCTAATCTCACTAGACCCATCGTCCCTGGGTTATAAACTATCTGATCTGACGTGGCCCATCATGACTGGGTTACACACTGTCTGATCTTTCTGGGCCATTCCTCCCCGGGTTATAATATGGCAGATCTCACGGGGCTCATCCTCCACGGGTTACGCACATTCTGATCTCACTGGACCAATCCTTACCGGGTTACCCACATCTGATCTAACTGTGACAATCCTCCCCGGGTTACACGATGTCTGAGCTCACTGGGCCAATCATTCCCGGGTTACACACTGTCTTATCCACTGGACCAATCTTCACTGGGTTACACACTGTCTGATCTCACTGGGCCCATCCTCCCCGGGTTACACACTGTCTGATCTCACTGGGTCCATCCTCCCCGGGTTACACACTGTCTGGTCTCACTGGACACATCCTCCCCGGGTTACACGCTGTCTGATCTCACTGAGTCCATCCTCCCTGGGTTACACAGTGTCTGCTCTCACTCGGCTCAGCCTCCCTGGGTTAACCAATGTCTGATCTCACTGGGCCCATTCTCCCCTGGTTATACACTGTCTGATCCCACTGTGCCCAACATCCACTTTGTTACACACTGGCTGATCTCACTGGGCCAATCCTCCCCGTTTTACGCACTGTCTGATCGCACTGGGCCCATCCTCACTGGGCTACACACATCTGATCTCACTGGGCACCTCCACCCTTTTGTTACACACTGGCTGATCTCACTGGGCCAATCCTCCTCGGTTTACGCTCTGTCTGATCTCACTTTGCCCATCCCCCTCGCGTTACACACTGTCAGATCTCACTGGGCCCATCCTCCCCCGATGAAACAGTGTGTGATATCACTGGGCCCATCTTCCCCGGGTTAATCACTGTCTGATCTCACCGGGTCCATCCTCCCAGGGTTACACACTGTCTGATCTCACTGGGTCCATCCTCCCTGGGTTAGACACTGTCTGAGCTCTCTGGGCCCATCCTCCCCGGGTTACACACTGTCTGATCTCACTGGACCCATCCTCCCCGGGTTACACACTGTCTGATCTCATTGGGTCCATCCTCCCCGGGTTACACACTGTTTGATCTCACTGGGCCCATCCTTCCCGGGTTACACACTGTCTGACCTTATTGGGCCCATCCTCCCCGGGTTACACACTGTTTTATCTCATTGGGCCAATCCTCCCCGGGTTACACACTGTCTGATCTCACTGGGCCCATCCTCCCCGGATGAAACACTGTCTGATATCACTGGGCCCATCCTCCCCGGGTTACACACCGTCTGCTCTCACTGGGTCCATCCTCCCTGGGTTACACACTCTCTGATCTCACTGGGCCCATCCTCCCCGGGTTACACATTGTCTGATCTCACTGGACCCCTCCTTCCCGGGTTACACTCTGTCTGATTTCACTGGGTCCATCCTCCCCGGGTTACACACTCTCTGATCTCTGTATCTCCATCCTCCCCGGGTTAAACACTGTCTGATCTCACAGGGCCCATCCTCCACGGGTAACACCCTGTCTGATCTCACTGGGCCCATCCTCCCCGGGTTATACACTGTCTGATATCACTGGGCCCATCCTCCCCGGGTTACGCACTGTCGGATCACACAGGGCCCAACCTCCCACAATTACACAGTGTCTGATCTCACTGGTATTTTCATTCTAACTCCCTCCTCTCCAAACTCTCAGTTCCTGTGCTATGTGTTTAGTTTGGAGATTTTCCTCACAGTGAATTCCGGCCGCCTGAGACATCCCCATTTTCATTGCTGAGGGCGGAAATGCGCCATTTTCTGTCCAAACTGCCTATGAACCCACCGCGCCCTCCACCCCCGGAACTGCCCCTGTATTGTGAGCCGGTTCAGCTATTTCCCCGGGAGCTGATGCTGACAGGAATCTCCCCTCCGTTTCTCTGCTGAGTTACAAACCGGTGCTGTTTCACTTTAACCTCCCTCCCTGTGATATAAAACATTAGAACTGAGACATCCGCATTTTCACTGCTGTAGACGGAAATGCGCCATTTTATCTGAGCAGTTACTAACCTGAGCTGTGAGACTGTGAATCCCCTCCCTCCCTCGCTGTGATATAGACTCTGGGCTGAGCAGCCGCGCTGTCGGGCGGTGAGCTGAATGGAGCCGAGTTCCCTCAGTCACAGAGCGCGGCCCCTGTAACCCGGGCAACCATCCTGTTTCTGACCGTCACTCACACACCGGCCCGCGCCGCCCGGCCCGGCCCACAGCAAACCCCGCCCACTGCACACATCAAACCCCGCCCGCTGCACATTCCCGCGCTAACAGCCAGCGACACCCCTGTATCCCGTAGAGCGATCCTGCTCCTCACCGTCTCTCACAGATAAACCCGAGCCGCCCGGCACAAGAGGCAAATTGACCCGTGACGGGGAATCCCCGGAATAATGGCAGCGCGCAATACTGCGCCTGCGTGAGAGGAAAAGAGCGAGTCTGCGCCTGCGTGAGAGCAAGAGAGCGAGTCTGCGCCTGCGTGAGAGCAAGAGTGCTGGACTGCACCTGCGCAACAGAGCCAGGCTATTTTGCCTGCTGTCATTCACTTATTGGCAGAACAGGATAGATGGCCTGAATTGAATCAAATTGTTCCTATCTGTCTATGTTCTTGTACTGTCTTATATTTCAATCATGTGTTTAGTATCTGGAACCAATATTAACAATCTATCACATAAAGGCTCTCTCTAAACAGTTGTAAGATGAATAAACGTGTCTCATGTAAGTAGAACTCGCAGATCCACTGTCATTTGGAACGAGTGAAAGGATTCACTGGAACTTTGATGTCTGAGGTGTAACGGTAAATTAATGTGACAGTAAATGTGAATCTTAGAAGAAGTGTGCTTTACAAACAATAATTACTTCATTACTGGTGAATCTCAATGTCATTGCTCAAACTCAAACTGATGAACTGGAATATCTTTTCACTGCGTCTGTAAGAAGAGGCCAGAACGGCAGGCGGATATGTGGGAATGTTAGAACATGTGCGAACACCGGTTTCAACCAGTCTTTATCAATATAAGAAGCATTATTTAACCGTGGCAGGAGGACGTTTTACGAATTATGTGTATCTATAAAACCTACTGCTCCTACACAACAGCTTTATAATCTTATTTTAATATTGTGGCCATTGTATTAAAACTATTCAGAAGATGTCCCTACTCCTGGAATGCCGAGTACACAGACAGGAGTTTACACTGAATGTTTGACGGTCTTTCGGATGTAAATTGGAGCCAAGGCCTCTTGTGCTGAGATCTGACAGATTGTTACCCTGGCAATAGAGGAAATCACTCAGCGAAAATATCAAAAACGGAAATAACAAAACCAACATCACATGTTCTGAGTTTAGTGAAGAACATTAACCCTGAACATTCAGCCAGTGTTTCTAACGATGAAGCTGCGATTTCAATAACGGATTTTTACACCACCAGACCTGACACTGCGGGTTTACTGAATCCGCCGTCAGTCCCAGAAAACTAAGCAGCGCCCGATCTACAGAAATACATCAATAAAATAGTGAAATTGTTAGAAATAGACCCCGTCACCTCTGCAAATCTGATTGTCTTAAATCATTTAAATCTGTAACTGCTAACAGTGACCATTTAAATTGCTGCTAAAATACTGAATTCGATGTCAAAACATCTGATAATCAGCTTGTTTATACATAAGAAATGTTATAAAATTTGAACAGACATATTATTTCATGAAACTCAAGTTCCTCTTTAAAGGACAGAGACATTGTGTTTTTATTTCCTATCAAAAGCAGGTCCCCGCAATAATCAGGTGACTGTGTTGAACGAGAAGGGAAATAAATCCAGAAAATATGGGGACAAACACTGCTCTTAGTTTAATAAAATGAACCGTCGGCCGAGGCAGGGAGCTGGATCAGCACAGCACCGAGAGCCTTCATTCTGACTCAACACACACAATAATTAATTGGAATTAATGTAATACATTTTTATTCCTCCCTGCGATGTGGGCCTCGCCGGCAAGGCCAGCGTTTATTGCCCATCTCTAATTGCCCTTGAGAAGGTTGTGGTGAGCCGCCTTCTTAAACTGCTGCAGTCGTTGTTGTGAAGGTACTCCCACAATCTACTTCTTTGTATCGGTTTGGTACAACTGAGTGACTTGCTAGGCCATTTCAGAGGGCAGTTGAGAGTCAATCACATTGCTGTGGGAGTGAAGTCACATATAGCAGACCGGGTAAGGACGGCAGATTTCCTTCCCTAAAGAACATTACTGAACCAAATGGACTTTTACGACAATCCGGTAGTTACAGTATATTCCAGATTTATTTAATTAACTCAATTTAAATTCCCCCGCTGTCGTGGTGGAATTTGATGTCATATATCCGGATCATTAGTATAGGTCTCTGGATTACTAGTCCATTAACATAGCCACTATGGTACCGTGAACCAGTTATCGTTATCATACACGGGAGAGGCGATTGCGTGCTCCCGGCTGTGCAGCACCCAAACCCCCGCAAATCTCCAGGTATAACCTGAGATCAGTGATGTTAAGACCAGTCCTTGTGCTCCAAGGACCTGTACATGTCTACCTGGGAACAATCGGGCGGGCGTGATCCTGAATATCCTGGACAGACCCTGATCTGCGGGGGTGCTGGGGGAAATTAGAAAGTCGTGGATACTTAAAGAAAACTACAGGGAGTGTAATCTGGTCTTAAATTTTTAAGATATCTCAATGTGGACCTAGACAATGAGTGGAGTCCTCTACTCTTCTTTCAGTAGAGCCGTGGAATATTTCCTTCCACCTGTAGAGGCAGACAGGACCTGGATTGCGTTTTTCATTCGAAAGATGACACATTCGACAATGCAGCACTCATTTCCGATTATGTGCTCAAGCCCTTGGTGTGGGTCTTGAACATACGATCGTCAGGGACGAGAGTGAAACTGGGCTTGTCCGGGACAGGTAACCTGTTAAGGTAAAACGACCCAACAGCGCCATGTATCAGAATGTTTCAAACTATTCCCCAGACTCGCTCACTCACGAAAACCCTCAAATAAACACAGTTTGTCTGTTGCCTTTCATTCAGGGCCCTTGTTAGCAGGGTGATCAATATTACAATTGGATATACCTGTAGTTTTATTATATTACGATTTCCCATGTCTGTGGTGATCAATATTGCAATTGGATATACCTGTAGTTGTAAAATATTACAATTCCCCATCTCTGTTTGATCAATATTACATTGGATATACCTGTAGTTTTAATATATTACAATTCCTCATGTCTGTGTGATCAATATTACAATTGGATATTCCTGTAGTTTTATTATATTACGATTTCCCATGTCTGTGGTGATCAATATTACAATTGGACATACCTGTAGTTTTAATATATTAGAATTGCACATCTCTGTTTGATCAATATTACATTGGATATACCTGTAGATTTTAACATATCACAATTACCCATGTATATCATGATCAATGTATCAGAATAGGATATTTCTGTAGTTTTTATAATTTTGTCATTCCTGATGCCTGCAGTCATCAGGGTATCGCAATCCACTTCCTGCTGTTATTAAAATATTACAATTCATCATGCTTGCAGTAACAGTTATATTACAATTCTAAAAATTATTTTCTAATCATTGTTACAACGTTTTAAAGACGTGTATATGTTGCAGTCGAATGGGAGGAAAGGGGAAGTTAAATTTTGTCTCTGGGTGTGAACAAACGACAATTTGGAAACTCAAAGACAGAGAATGGTAAACACCCAGTTCAAGAGATTGCCAAACCCGGATATGGGACTAGTTGCTAAGAAACTACACACCACAGTGATGATAAAGATTGTCCCACGCATTAAACATACAATAAACAATGCTTATGGGGAGATTTGGAAGCCAAAAGGATTAGATTGTCGTATAAATATGTCGAGCGTGGCTTCAGCTTGGCAGAACACTGTTTTAGTTTGTGCAGCTCAAGGTAGCCGAATAGTATAAGCGTAAAACCTGTTCCCTTCAGTTTGCTCACTTGAGTAGTAACGAAATCAGTCTTCTGGTTAGAATCATTTAATTATTTAACATCAGCATAGAAAGCAGATTACAAGCAGAGTCTAGTCACAGACAGAGCACGCGTACCTAGTCATGGGGACCTCCATGCACCCATACAAAGGAAAAAGCTGACATTTATGCACTGTTTCTTTATCAAACCTCTGCAGACATTGCCTAATATGGATGTCTCTGTCTACTGTATAGTCCAGAGACACAAGTCTACATCAATAACACACAGATAAATATCGTGGCCTTGCTATGCTGAGCATAAACCACTCATTCTGAACTTTCCTTATCTTAACATAATATTTCTAATCAAAACATTATGTATTTCTAATCAAAATATTATGTATATCGAAGGCTGGTTGGTCGCAAAACACCAGCTGTTGCTAAGTAAAATCTGCCTCTCTGTCTCTTTGTCTCTTTATCTCTCTAATGATACAAAACGCATTTTTCCCTCTATGTAATGAATTGAGCATGAGCTCCTTTTAGAAGCTGAATTAACCGGGGTCCATATGCAAGCATGTCCCTCTTTTTTATGGGGTAATTTACCTCTTGGCACAGTGTTTTATATCATTCTTTATCTTTACTAATCCTGGCTTCCTGTTAGGGTCCTTGCTATCGCCTTACCTTTCAATATTTTCTATGTCATAGTCATAGAGTTATACAGCACAGAAAGAGGCCCCTCCGCCCATCGTGTCCGCGCCAGCCATCAAGCCCTGTCTATTCTAAGCCATTTTTCCAGCACTTGCTCCGAAGCCTTGTATGCTATGGCGTTTCAAGTGCTCATCTAAATGCTTCATGAATGTTGTGAGGTTTCCTGCCTCGACCACCCTTTCAGGCAGCGAGTTCCAGATTCCAATCACCCTCTGGGTGAAAAGGTTTTTCCTCAAATCCCCTCCAAAACTCCGGTCCCTTAACTTGAAACTATGCCCAATGGTTATTGACCCCTCTACTAAGGGGAAAAGTTATTTCTATCTACCCTATCTATGCCCCTCTTAATTTTGGACAGCTCAATCAGGTCCCCCCTCAGCCTTCTCTGCTCTAAGGGAAAAAAAAACAGCCTGTCCAGTCTCACTTCTTAGCTGAAGCGCTCCAGCTCAGGTAACATCCTGATGAATCTCCTCTGCAGCCTCTCCAATGCAATCACATCCTTCCTATAGTGTGGCGACCAGAACTGCACACAGTATTCCAGCTGCGGCCTAACTAGTGCTTTGTACAGCTCCATCATATCCTCCCTGTTCTTATATTCTATTCCTCGACTAATGAAGCCAAGTATCCCATTTCCATTTTTAAGCATCTTATCTAACTGTCCTGCTGCCTTCAGGGATCTATGTACAGGCACACCAAGGTCGCTCGGATCCTCTGTGCTTCCTAGGGTCCTACCATTCATTGTGTATTCCCTTGCCTTGTTAGTCCTCCCAAAATGCATCACCACACACTTTTCAAGGTTAAATTCGATTTGCTACTGTTCTGCCCATCTGACCAACCCGTCTATATCGTCCTGTAGCCTGAGGCTTCACTCCTCGCTATTTACCATTACAACAATTTTCGTGTCACCTGCGAGCTTACTGATCATACTTCCTACATCCATATCTAAATCATTAATGTACACTACAAACAGCAAAGGACCCAGCACCGATCCCTGTGTTACACCACTGGACACAGGCTTCCATCACAAAAACAACCTTCGACCATCACATTCTGCCTCCTGCCACTAAGTCAATTTTGGATCCAATGTGCCAAATTGTCCTGGATCCCATGGGCTCTTACCTTCTTGACCAGTCTCATATGCGGGACTTTTTCAAAAGCCTTAACGAAGTCCATGTAGACCACATCAACTGCACTACCCTCAACCACACACCTAGTCACCACATAGAAAAATGCAATCAAACTGGTTAGACATTATCTCCCCCTGAGAAAGCCATGACTGTTCTTGATTATTCCTTGCTTCTCCAAGTGGAGACTAATTATGTCCCTCAGAATTTTTTCCAATATTTTCCCTACCACTGATGTTAGGCTCACTGGCCTGTAATGTCCTAGTTTATCCCTACTACCCTTCTTGAATAATGGTACTACGTTAGCTGTTCTCCAGTCCTCTGGCACCTCCCCTGTGGCCAGAGAGCTTCTGAAACTTTGTGTCAGAGCCCCTGCAATCTCCTTCCTTGCCTCACACAGCAGCCTGGGATACATGTCATCTGGGCCTGGGAATTTATCCACTTTTAAGCCCGATAAAACATTAGTACCTCTTCCCTCTCAATATTAATTTGTTCAAGTATAACACAATTCCCCTGCCTGATATCTATGTCTACATCGTCCTTCTCCATATTGAACACAGATGCAAAATATTAATTTAAAACCTCACCTACATCTTCCGGCTCTGCACACACATTGTGACGTTGGTCCCCAATGGACCCTACTTTTTCGCTGGTTATCTTCTTGCCCTTAATGTACTTCTAAAACACCTTGGGATTTTCCTTTATTTTGCCCACCAGTGTTTTTTCATTCCCCCTCTTCGCTCTCCTAATTTCTTTGTTAAGTTCCCTCCTGCACTTTCTATACTCCTCTAGGGCTTCCACTGTTTTTCGTCCTTTGTGTCTGCCAAAAGCTTGCCTTTTTTTCCAATCCATTCTTGTATATCCCTTGATATCCATGGTTCTCTGGGCTTGTTGGTCCCACCCTTGACCTTTACGGGAACATGTTGGCGTTGTACTCTCTCTATTTCATTTCTGATAGACTCCCATTGCTCTGGTCTGGAGTTTCCTACAAGTAGCTGGGCCTATCTAATTTGGCCAGTATCATGCCATATCATATTTAAATCGGCCTACCCCCAATTTAGAACCTTTACTTCCGGTCCATCTTTGTCCTTTTCCATGACTACCTTAAATCTCACCGAATAATGGTCACTGTCACCAAAATGCTCTCCAGCTAACACTTCTACCACTTGCCCGGCTACTTTCCCTAGAATTAGGTCCTGTAGCGCCCCCTCTCTTGTAGGACTTTCTACAAGCTGTCTCAAAAAGCTCTCCTGGAAGCAATTTTCGAATTCAGCACCCTCTAAGCTTTTCATACTCTGACTATCCCAGTTAATATTGGGGAAGTTGAAATCCCCTACTATTATTACCCTATTCTTTCTACACTTATCTGAGATTTGCGTACATATTTGTTCCTCTCTCTCCCCCTGACTGTTTGGGGGCCTATAGTACACTCTCAGCAAAGTGCTTGCCCCCTTTTTGTTTTTATGTTGTACCCATATGGCCTCATTAGAGGAACCTGCTAAGATGTCATCCCTCCTTACAGCAGTAATTGACTCCTTGATTAATATTGCGACACCCCCTCCTTTTTACACAACTCTCTGTCTCGCCTGAATATTCTATACCCCGGAATATTGAGCTGCCAGTCCTGCCCCTCTGTAGGCTTCGCAAAATCTCCCAGAAACTCGAACAGAACCCTAAGTGAAGTGATTTGAGGTAAAACCCTCGATTTGGACATTTTTAAAGATCAGGGAAGAAAACCCTGCGAAAAATGACTTTTTGAATCTTACTTTTGGAAAGACAACTTTCACAGACACCGACAGGCTGCAGAGGGGCGTGGCCAGGCAGTGGATAGCTTTGAGTTTAGGGGCCCAATTAAGCTGTCTGTGAATGTGTTTACACTGCCTTCCTATTAAGGAGTTAGAGACAAAACACAAAAGCCTCACACACACATCGAAATATGAATAACCCAAGACCTCTTTTGAAATTCCCAGGCCGACACAGAATGCCAGGGGCCTGAAATCAATAAAACATTAAGCAACCCGATTTACTTTATCAAAAACCAATCAACCTGGTATCCACAGGACAGATTTAAAGCCCGCCAAAAGACCTAGGAAAATAGGGACGGGATTTGGCGCGTAGATAAAGGCCTTGCCTAAATCGGAAAGCGATCAGGACATGTTTGACACCAAGTTAAAGCCATCGAAACTGGCAAGCACGCCAAAACCAAGACAATGGACTAAACAGGGCTTATTTGAAATCTAAAGGAAACCGTTGTAGTAAGGGCTTTTGGGCGCGAAAAGGACAGTATAATTGAAGCTTAATGTCCCAGGGCTCGCACTCTCTGGACTCGCTGACAACGCTGGCACAGCTCTCTCTCTCTCTCAGCTCTGCTCCAGCAAAGACACCACAAGCAATGAACAGGAGGTGGAAGGAAGGCCAACAACTTCACAAACAGACCATCACACAAGAAGAAACCAGAGTGACTGCCTCAGTGAGCATCGGACACCTCGCAGCAACAAGGGCCTTACAAAATCTTTTAATCAAAAGACTCTAAAACCCTGTCAAGGATTCGTTGGTGAGCATTATCCCTGATCTCCTGAAACCAAAACCTAGCTAGATAGTGAGATTTTTGCGAGGGATACGGTTTTTGTGTTTGGTACATTGTCATTCTCCCTCGATTGTACTGTATGTTCCCCAACCTGTGTTTAAGTATTAAGTGTGTTTTAAGTTTGTTACCTTTTTCTTTTAATGAAGTCAAAATTCTTTCAGCAGAACCTGTTGTCTACTGCATTTTTGTTCACAACTCCTAAATAAGTCCAAAGTCTAGGAACCAGAGGCGAGGGAGCGATTCGAACCGCTCACTGAGTCAGAGGTGAAGGCTGACCCCATTTCACCCCCTACACCTCCCTCAACCATGTTTTTGTGATAGTAACAATATCATACTCCCATGTGTTCATCAACACTTTCAATTCATCTGCCTTACTCGCAAGACTCCTTGCATTAAAATAAATGCAATCCCTTATCGACTTCCTTTCACAGCAAAACGCAATGACCAGAATCCATAAAGCTTTTATCTGTGCTATCACCAATCGCATCTGGAACAATCAAAACCAAGGATGTAGTTCCACGCTAGATACTACTTCCACCATTCATGATTTCCAAGTCTCGGGATTGCCTGTTCTGTCTCTCTATTTGTCTGTATCATTTGCACTATGTGTTTCTGGGATATTCAATTATGGCCTTTAAAGCCAGAGACAGGGGAGGTATGTAGTGTCCCATTTGAGGAATGGTTCGAATGGCCTCATCCTCCAGAGGCTGTTACACCTGTAGATTACTAACTTTATGATGATGTATCGGCACCAACATTTTAGCACCGATATGCGTATTTCTGGTTGGAATCAAACAAAACTGATGTTCTAGTTTGTGGCATTTGCTCGAACCCACTGTCATATAAGTGGCCGTAATAGTCACACAATATAATCATTTTCCTTTATACACCATTTTAGTTTGGTCTTCGCCCCATTTACTTATTCCAACCTGGCATTTTGGCATTCTTTGTCGAGGATGAACTCATAAGCTGCAACAGTATGTTGATGGACTACGTCACATCTACAAACTCATGCTGTCCCTTTCAGAGTACAGCATTGCATATATGGTGCGATCCAACTTCCTCCATTTCTTAATCAGTTATCTTGGATATTCCTCATACTGTTTATGGATCGGTCCTAACTCTGAGTCTTTCACCATTCCAATCGATTCTACCCTATCCTCCTTCCAAGGTATTGTTGCATTTCCATTTTTTCTTAACAAAGGCAAGACCAATCGCACTGGCATAATATCTTCATTTATTTCCCCTCCTTGGTGACAAAAACGCCATTCCTATTTGCTGTATGACATCATTGTCTATGCCGTGGTTCCTTTAAACCATTTTCTCCGTTGTTTCCATGAATAAACACAAGGATTTGTTGGCCCTCTATGTTCTCCAGTCCCTTCTGTACCACATTCACCACAAGTGTCACAGAGAGGCTAAACTCGATACCTCTAGCAAGGCCCTGATTCTGGTCAGCCTCATTGTTTGCCCACAATCTTTTTTAATCGCCTCTTCATTACCTCATCGTGTTCCCACATACTTTCTATATCTATTCTGTTTACTCCTGCTAACCTTGCCGTGGCTCCTACTCCCAGCTTTCCCGTCAGCTCTCGCTTTATTTGTGATTTAAACTGATTCTCCTTCTCTTCCCTATCTTACTCAGCCCTTGGTTCCTGTTTTCTATTCTTTACTGACACATCCTTTAATAATTCTCCTACCATGTTGTCTATTAATTGTGAATATATCCCTTCACATAATTTAGTTGACCGATTCAAGCTCTTGTTTAACACTTTCGATTTCAATTAACAATTTCAAAACGCACATCGTTATTTAATACATTTCATGATTCAATTTATTGTAGTCCATGACCATTTCGGTCCTTTTCCTGGATCGGACAGGTAGAGTTTTATTTGCGAGGTGAGATTTCTTTTTTTTAGTCCCACATATATTTTAGTGTGATGAAGATCACCATCAGCGTTTGTAACTGGCAAACCAATAGTTAACATTACTTATCAACATAAGACATTTCTTAATTTAAATTATAACAGGCTGTCATTACCTTTTAAGTTTATATTGAAGTCTTTTACACTGTTCTTGAATAATTTTTTGCCCTCGTGTGATACTAACTTTTTAACTGAACGCTATTAATTCCTTGACCAATTCAGTGTTTAGGTCAGGAAGTGTCCCATCCAACCTGGTTCAGGGGAGTCTTCCTGGTCTCCCGCATACGGGATTCCCAATTTTCCCAAGGAGCCCGCCTTAAGGTTATTTGACTGGTACCACAGAAATTATGCTTCTGAGAGGCTGTACTTCAGTTTAGCACGAATTCCAAACTTCACCCTTTTGAGGTCCTCTGCTTCCTCGTGGAGGTCGCCTCTCACTTGGATCTATGTGTTGCTATGGAACCTTGTCGCCCACCTTCAGCTTGTAGCTGATTTGCATACAACCATGCCCCCCCCCCTTGTCCAGAGAGACAGGCCTCGGCCTCCGTGATATTTTTTTCCGTATTTAATCTCCCTATAAGCTTTCTTTGTTCAGTACTTAGTGGAGGTCTTGCAATTGACGACCATTCCAGATGTAAGGAATTATTAATTTGATCAGCATTCGCTTTACTTATAATTTTAAGTAATGTGTTTAACTCTATTCTGATTATTTCAAAGTTGGTTTCTCTATGGAGAATGAGTCCTGGCTAGTGTCAGTAATGGTGATCATGAAACTACCTGATTGTTGTGAAGAACCATCTGGTTCACTAATGTCCTTTAGGGAAGTAAATTGGCTGTTCTTCACCAGTCTGACCAATATGTGACTCCAGACCTTGAGCAACTCTTCTTGAAAACTGATCGACTTGCTAAGCCATTTGAGGGGGCATTTAAGAGTCAACCACAATCTGTGAATGAATTTTTAAAATTAGAATTTGTCTCACTCTACTGAGCCGCATTAGCCATTTCAGGTTGTGCTGTTGTCGATAACTTAGCATGTCTGAGACTCGTTCGAATGTCGTGATATCATGAAACGGTTGAGCGCACTGGATACAGCTAAGGCTTTGTGCCCGGACAACATCCCGGCTATCGTGCTGAAGACATGTGCTCCAGAACTAGCCGCGCCTCTAGCCAAGCTGTTCCAGTACAGCTACAACACTGGCATTTATCCCACAATGTGGAAAACTGCCCAGGTATGTCCAGTACACAAGAAGCAGGACAAATCCAACCCGGCCAATTACCGCCGCATCAGTCTACTCTCAATCATTAGCAAAGTGATGGAAGGTGTCATTGAGAGTGCTATCAAGTGCACTTACTCACCAAAAACCTGCTCATTGATGACCAGTTTGGGTTCCGCAATGACCACTCAGCTCCCAACCTCATTACAGCCTTGGTCCAAACATGGACAAAGGTGCTGAATTCCAGAGGTGAGGTGAGATTGACTGCCCTTGACATTAAGGCAGCATTTGACCAATTGTGGCATCAAGGAGCCTAGTAAAATTGAAGTCAATGGGAATCGGGTCGACAATGCTCCACTGACTGGAGTCATACCTAGCACAAAGGAAGACGTTTGTGCTGGTTGAAAGTCAATCATCACAGCCCCAGGACATCGCTGCAGGAGTTCCTCAGGGCAGTGGCCTAGGCCCAACCATCTTTAGCTGCTTCATCAATGACCTTCCCTCCAACATAAGGTCAGAAATGGGGATGTTCGCTGATGACTGCACATTGTTCAGCGCCATTCACAACTCCTCAGATAATGAAGCAGTCCATGCCAGCATGCAACAAGACCTGGATGACATTCAGTTTTGGGCTGATAATTGGCAGGTAACATTCGCGCCACAGAAGTGCCAGGCAATGACTATCTCCAACAAGCGAGTGTCTAACCAACTCCCCATGACATTCAACGGCATTAACATCGCAGAATCCCCCACCATCAACATCCTGGGGGTCACCATTGCACAGAAAGTTAACTGGACCAGCCACATAAATAGTGCGGCAACAAGAGCAGTTCAGAGGCTGGGTATTCTGCGGCGAGTGTCTCACCTCCTGACTCCCCACTGCCTTTCCACAATCTACAAGGCACAAGTATGGAGTGTGATGGAATACTCTCCACCTGCCTGAATGAGTTCAGCTCCAACAACACTCAAGAAGCTCGGCACCATCCAGGACAAAGCAGCCCGCTTGATGGGCACCCCAAACCCCACCTCAAACATTCACTCCCTCCACCACTGGCGTACCGTGGCTGCAGTGTGTACCATCTACAAAATGCACTGCAGCAACTCGCCAAGGCTTCTTCGTCAGCGCTTCCCAAACCCGCGACCTCTTCCACCTAGAAAGCAAGGGCAGCAGGCGCATGGGAACACAAACACCTCCAAGTTCCCCTCCAAGTCACATACCATCCTTACTTGGAAGTATCTCGCCAATCCTTCATCGTCGCTGGTTCAAAATCCTGGAAATTCCTACCTAACAGCACTGAGGGAGTACCTTCACCACACGGACTGCAGCGGTTCAAGAAGGCGGCTCACCACCAGCTTGTCAAGTGCAACTAGTGATGGGCAATAAATGCTGGCCTTGTCAGCGACGCCCTCATCCCATAAACCAATAAAATATATATATAACATTCCAGATCTGACATCTGTACCAAGCCAATCTCGGGCTTTCAGGTGATCTTAAGAAAAGATCTTGAAATGTCTGGAGATCTTTGCTCATCTCCCTCTGCATGCTCCCGATATCTCGGATAGTGGCCTGGCTATCAAATTCAGTTTTCTTATTGTTCAGTATGGACAATGACACAAACATCTCCAAGCGAAAGCTTAACAATTTACTACACTCCCTGACTTTCACACTAATTTATATTAATATCAGATTGCACCCAGGTGATTTATGCCAATTCAAGTAAGAACAATGATTTTAGAGATAATCAAATGTTGGTTGTGTAGTTTTCCTGTTCACCTCTTATTTCCACACTCACTTCCTCTAATTCAATATTATACAGTATTCACCACTTCATTCATTCACCCCGGATGAACCTTACTGTCCAATACAATATTATCATAATATCTTTCAAACATCGATCAAACATTCTCACTTGGTCCAAGTTTTAACCCATTTTGTTTGTTTAATTTTATTTAACCGAACCTCTTCTTGGAACTTTTATTCCCCAAAATTTGCCAGAGAGCAATTCAGTCTGCAAGATGAGGGGTGTCAGTTACTTTTAACACAAAAGTCTCCCCCCAAAAACTTCTTTCAGAATACATAGTTTGAACTCAACCCATAGGTTAAAATCCTCAATCCAATTTTGTCACCACGCTGCGACATTCGATGTCTGCAGATACATTCTTGGAACTACCAGATCTCCTGCTGTGCCATCACACTCTATACGGTCCGGGAAACCGTGGTCCCCTGTTTAACGGACAAAAGAAAGAGAGTATCCATTGTGACTCTGCTTAAGACCCCAAGGGGTTAACCTGATAATTCATAAGTTCCTTCTGTCACCGTGGGGACATATTTAAACCCAGCAATACAAAAGTGGTTCCTTGATGATTTAAGAAAGCGGCAGTCAGCATAAAGGTTAACTTCTTTGTAGGTTTTTAAGAAGGCGAAGCAAAACGTTTTCTGACGTCATTACGTCGCTTCACGTAAATTTAAGCAAACTTTCCCAAACAACCAAACGCCATCTTTTTATTTTTTATCAGCAAAAATCGTGATCAACATCACTATTATCTTTAAACAATCTCTGAACCAATTCTATTCCAATTTAGAGTGTCTTTTTTTTTCTCAATGTGAAAGGCTCATGTCCGGGATTGAGACCGTCACACAATTTAAAATAACCAGCATTTCACTGTGGCCACAATGAAAGTCGGGCTTTCACCATTTAATAGGATAGTTAAACCTCAATAGTTCCAATTTAATTCAGACCAATAGTTTATTGACTAAACACAATACAGAACAGATAAAATAAAATAAATCGCGTATGCTAACAGTGAATTACATCTTTCCTTTTCTTTCTTCAGGTGTCTTTCCAAATGACTGCAACAATATTGAATATAACTAAACAATAAGCTAGTTTTTTTTCCTGTGAAACACAACATTTCACACTCTTACACAGAAGGGGAAAAGAGGGCGGAGCCACGGTGGCACCAACAACCTTCACACAAGCTGTTCACAGAGGCAGTACACTAAAACCTTGCAGATTTTAATAATAGAAAAGGGACAGAATCTTTCCCTTTCTCCTTCTTTACTCCAGCATAGATTACCTCATCATATTTTCCTTAAACAAATTTTCAATTTCTGATGTTTGCTGCTTAATCTAATCAGGAAAAGCAATCAATTATAACCAATACTTATTGGTTACCCTTCTAATTCTTCTGAAAACTGGTCAATGTAATTAAGCTGCGAATTTCTCTCTATCGACACTATACGTTCCCTTTAATATTTTGAAAACTTCCATCAAATCACAACCCCGCCCTTTCTTTAGAAATTCCAGGGAATACAAACGCAGTTTGTGTAATCTTTCCTCGTAATTAAACCCTTGAATTCTGGTAAATCTCTGCACTCTCTCTAAGGTGTGGGTTGACCAGGGCTTTGTACAGTTGTAGCCAAACTTCTACCCCCTTGTATTATAGTCTTCGAGATATAAAGGCCAACATTCCATTAGCCTTTTAGATTATTTCTGTTTTACTGATCTATGTGCATGGACCAGATCACCGAGTCTCTTTGGCCCTCCACGGTTTCTAGCTTTTCAGCACTTAGAAAGTACTATCCTCCACGATGTAGATAGGACAAGGAAGCAGGTTCTGTTAAAGGAGTATGAACAGCTAGGGGTAAAATTAAAAAACAGAACCGCAAGGGTAATAATCTCTGGATTATTACCTCAGCTACGAGCGAATTTGGCTTGGAAAAAAAAAATAGAGAGTTAAATGACTGGCTCAAAGACTGTTGTGGGATAAATGGGTTTTGCTTCTTGAGACACTGGCACCAGTACTGGGGCAGGAGGGAACTTTTCCGTTGGGATGGGCTTCACTTGGCCAGTGCTGGGACAAGACTCCTGGCGGATCATATAACTAGGGCTGTAGGGAGGGCTTTAAACTAACTAGTGTGTGTGGTTGAGGGGTTCCTGGAGAGCAAATAATAAAAATGACAACAGAGAAGGACATAGACTTAGGTAGCAGTGGGGAAATTAAAAAACAGAGTATGTCAGGAAGGGGCAGAAGGTATGGAGTAAAAGGTAAAGTAACATAAAGGGCAAAAACAGGAACTAAGTGTCACAAAACATATTTGAAAGTTCTTTAGCTGAATGCACGTAGCATTCGTAACAAAATAGACGAGTTAATGGCAAAAATAACTACATATGGGTATGATCATGTGGCCATTACAGAAACATGGCGGCAGGGTGACAATGTCTGGGAATTAAACATACCAGGTTATGTAACGATCAGGAAGGACAGGCAGGAAGGAAGGGGAGGTGGGGTGGCTATGTTAATAAAGGAAGGAATCACTGTAATACAGAGAAATGATATTGGGTTAAAAGATCAGGATAATGAAACAGTTTGGGTGGAGATAAGGAATAATATAGGTAAAAAAACACCAGTGGGCGTAGTCTTTCTGCCTCCGAATAGTTGCAACTCTGTTGGACGGAGTATCAATCAGGAAATAGTTGAGGCTTGTAATAAGGGAACATCTATAATTATGGATGGATTTTAACTAACATATTAATTGGACAAATCAAATTGGGCAGGGCTGCCTTGACGATGAGTTCATTGAGTGTATTAGGGATGGGTTTCTTGAGCAGTATGTAACTGAACCGACCAGGAGGCAAGCAACCTTCGATTTGGTCCTGTGTAACGAGACAGGATTAAGTAAAAATGTCCTAGTAAAGGATCCCCTTGGAATGAGTGACCATAACAGTTTTGAATTCCATATTCAATGAGAGGGTGAGAAGGTTGGATCTCAAACAAGCGTGCTAAGCTTGAATAAAGGAGACTTAGAAGGTATGTGTGCGGCATTGAGTAGAGTGGATTGGGAAAATCGATTAAAGGGTAAGACGATACATGATCAGTGGTGTACATTTAAGGAGTTATTTTACAACTTCTAAAAAATATATATTCCACTGAGAAGAATAGGGTGTAAAAGAAAAGACAGTCATCCGTGGCTAAGTAAAGAAATTAAGGATAGTATTCGACTAAAAACAAGGGACTAAAAGGTAGCCAAATCTAGTGGGAGGATAGAGGATTGGGAAAACTTTAAAAGACCGCAGAAAAAATCAAAAAGATTGATTAAGAAAGGGAAGATAGATTATGAAAGTAAATTAGCAAAAAATATAAAAACAGATAGTAAGAGTTTTTATAGTTATAGAAAAAGAAAAAGGGTGGCTAAAGTAAATGTTGGTCCCTTAGAGGATGAGACCAGGAAATTAATGGTGGGAAATATGGAGATGGCAAATATACTGAATGAATATTTTGTATCCGTCTTTACAGTAGAGGACACTAAGAATATCCCAACACTGGACAAACAGGGGGCTATAAGTGGGGGAGGAGCTAACCACGATCAAAATCACTAAGGAAGTGGAACTCGGTAAAATAATGGGACTCAAGGCGAATATATCACCTGGACCTGATGGGTTACAACCTCGGGTCTTGAGGGAAGTGGCGGTAGGGATTGTGGATGCTTTGGTATTAATTTTCCAAAACTCCCTGGACTCAGCAAAGATCCCGGCAGACTGGAAAACTGGTAATGTAACACCCTTATTTAAAAAGGGCAGTAGACAGAAGGCTGGAAACTATAGACCGGTTAGCCTAACATCTGTGGTAGGTAAAATATTGGAGTCCATTATTAAGGAGACAGAAACGGGACATTTGGATAATCATAATTTAATAGGACAGAGTCAGCATGTCTTTATGAAAGGGGAAGTCATGTTTGACAAATTTGCTGGAGTTCTTTGAGGAAGTAACATACAGGGTGGATAAAGGGGAACCAGTGGATGTGGTGTATTTAGACTTCCAAAAGACATTTGACAAGGTGCCACACAAAAGATTATTGCTTAAGATAAAAAATCCCGGGATTGGGGGTAATATTCTGGCATGGATAGAGGATTGGCTATCTAACAGAAGGCAGAGAGTTGGAATAAATGGTTCATTCTCAGACTGGCAATCAGTAACTAGTGATGTTCCGCAGGGGTCAGTGCTGGGTCCCCAACTCTTTACAAACTATATTAACGATTTGGAGGAGGGGACCGAGTGCAACATATCAAAGTTTGCAAATGATACTTAGATGGGAGTGAAAGTAGTGAGTGAGGAGGATATAAAAAATCTGCAAGGGGACATAGACAGGCTAAGTAAGTCGGCAGAGATTTGGCAGTTGGAATAAAATATTGGAAAGTGTGAGGTTATGCACTTTGGCAAGAAAAATAGTGGAGCAAGTTATCTTAATGGCAAGAAACTGGAAAGTACTGAAGTACAAAGGGATCTGGGGGTCCTGGTGCACGAAACTCAAAAGTTTAGTATGCAGGTGCAGCAAGTGATTAAGAAGGCCAATGGAATGTTGGCTTTCATTGCTAGGGGGATAGAATATAACAATAGGGAGGTATTGATTCAGTTGTACAAGGTATTGGTGAGACCGCACCTGGAATATTGCATGCAGTTTTGGTGTCCATACTTAAGAAAATACATACTTGCTCTCGAGTCAGTACAAAGAAGGTTCACTCGGTTAATCCCGGGGATGAGGGGATGGACATATGAGGAGAGCTTGGGTAAATTGGGATTCTACTCATTGGAGTACAGAAGATTGAGAGGCGATCTTATTGAAACATATAAGATTGTGAAGGAATTGGATCGGGTGGATGCGGGAAGGATGTTCCCGATGATGGGTAAAACTAGAACCATGGGGCATAGTCTTAGAATAAGGGGCTGCTCTTTCAAAACTGAGATGAGAAGGAATTTCTTCACTCAGAGGGTGGTAGGTCCATGGAATATGCTGCCCCAAAAAGCTGTAGAAGCTACATCATTACATAAATTTAAAACAGAAATAGACAGTTTCCTAGAAGTAAAGGTATTAAGGGTTACGGGGAGCGGGTAGGAATTTGGACATGTGTCTAGGTTCGGATCGGTCATGGCCCTGTGGGTAGCATAGCGATCCCAGGGGCCGTGTAGCCTGATCCTGCTGCTATTTCGTGTGTCCAATTCTATTAGGTTCAGGTGATAGTTCTGTGATAGTAGATTGGCGGTTAGGGTCAGATCAGCCATGATCTTATTGAATGGCGGAGCAGGTTCGAGGGGCCAATTGGTCTACTCCTGTTCCTATTTCTTATGTTCTTATGTTCTTTTATCGTTTTTATGTCCAAAGTGGATGACCTCACATTTGCAACAATCAGGAATATTTTAATGGTAGGTATTTGTAACTGCTGGAAGGTTGTTAAGAATATTGCAGGCTCGGTCTTCCCATCAGATCCCATTGTCTACTCTCCCAAATGAACCTTGACCTTTCTGCTGATAAGTGCTCTAATGATGGAGGCAGGAGGAAATTGAGTTGTCAAAGTGATGTTAGGCATCTCTGTTTAAGGATAGTTACTGAAAATGAAAATGTATTGTTGAAAAATGAAGGTTGTTCTTGTGACTAAACAATGATGAGCAACAATATTGATATTCTGGTCTCAGTCAGACTTCCAAATGGTGTAAAGTCGGTGTTCTGCTGAACCTTTGCAGGTCCTTATAAAGCATATCTGGTGAGTGCCGTCTTAGTACTTGGACACATATTGTTCCAACTCATTGAGATCATGTCACCAGTTTGAATCAGTAACTCGTTGTTCACAGGTGAGCTACCCTCAGATTCCGGTGTGAATAACAAGGGATGGGAACAAGTTCTGAATGGAATGAAAGGCGAGGATGAACAGCCAGATCTCGGGATTTAAAGACTTAATTCCCTGACAGTACGGGTACAGAGAGTAAATCCATGATAAAAGCAGCAGGGATTGGAGTTTAACAGAGAGGGACATGGAGCGCAACAGCAACAAGTAATAATACATATGGGCAAGGCTTTGGTTCGGCCACAGTTAGAACACGAGCTGCAGCTTTGGCCGCCTCATTATAATACAGCTCAAAGAGAGGCGCTCCCCAGAATGCTGTCAACGTTCTGCGGAGTCTCTCCGTTCCACTCCAGGGACCGTAATGTCCTCACTGAGTTACACAGTGCGGCTCTACTAATAACGGCAGCGATAGTGTAGTGGTAATGTCACTGGGCTAGTAATCCAGAGGCCTGGACTAATGGTCCAGAGTCGTGAATTCAAAGCCCGCCGCTGCAACTGGGAATTTAAATTCAGTTAATTAAATAAAGTTGGAATAAAAAAACTAGTATCAGTAATGATAACCATGAAGCTATCGGATTGTTGTAAAAACCCATCAGGTTCATTAATTTCTTTTAGGGAAGGAAATCTGCCGTCCTTACCTGGTCTGGCCGATATGTGACTCCAGACCCACAGCAATGTGGTTGATTCTTAACAGCCCTCAGTTGTAACTAACCTCATGAAACAAAATAATAAGAATGAAACTGGACGAACCACCCGGCATCGACCTCGGCACTGGCTCCGTACACGGCAACGGCACACCCAGCCCAGTCGACCCTGCAAAGTCCTCCTCACCAACATCTGGGGACTTGTGCAAAAATTGGGAGAGGTGTCCCACAGACCAGTCAAGCAACAGCCTGACATGGCCATACTCTCAGAATCATACCTTTCAGTCAATGTCCCAAACTCCTCCATCACCATCACTGGGTATGTCCTGCCCCACCAGGGGTGGCGGCACCGTTGTATACAGTCGGGAAGGACTGGCCCTGGGAGTCCTCATCATTGTCTCCGGGCAAGCGAAACCTCCTGCTGATTACAACCTACCGCCCTCCCTCAGCTGATCAATCAGTACTCCGCCATGTTGAAAATCACTTGGAAGAAGCACTGAGAGTAGCAAGGGCACAGAATGTACTCTGGTTGGGGGACTTCAATGTCCATCACCAAGAGTGGCTCGGTAGCACCACTACCGGCCGAGTCCTGAAGAACATAACTGCATGTCTGGACCTGCGACAGGTGGTGAGAGAACCAACATGAGGGGAAAACCTACTTTACCTCGTCCTCACCAATCTGCCTGTCGCAGATGCATCTGTCCATGACAGTATTGGTAGCAGTGACCATCGTGGAGACGAAGTCCCGTCTTCACACATGAGGACACCCTCCATCGTGTTGTGTGGCACCACCACCGTGCCAAATGGGATAGATTCAGAACAGATCTAGCAGCTCGAAACTGGGCATCCATGAGGTGCTGTGTGGCAGCAGCAGAATTGTATTCCAACCACAATCTGTAACCTCATGGCCCGGCATATCCCTCACTCTAACATTACCATCAAGCCAGGGGACCAACCCTGGTTCAATAAGGAATGTAGAAGAGCATGCCAAGAGCAGCACCAGGCGTACCTAAAAATGAGGTGCCAATATGGGGAAGCTGCAACACAGGACTACATGCATGCTAAAAAGCGGAGGCAGCATGGTATAGACAGGCCTAAGCGATCCCACAATCAACGGATCTGATCAAAGCTCTGCAGTCCTGCCACATCCAGTCGTGAACATAAGAAGTAGGAGCAGGAGTAGGCCATATGGCCCCTCGGGCCTGCTCCGCCATTCAATAGGATCATGGCTGATCCGAACCTAGACTCACGCCCATAACCGTTAATTCCCTTATCAGCTAGGAAACTGTCTATCTCCGTTTTAAATTTATTTAATGTCGCAGCTTCCACAGCTCTCTGAGGTAGCAAATTCCATAGATTTATTACCCTCTGAGTGAAGAAGTGTCTCCTCATCTCAGGTTTGAAACGGCAGCCCCTTATTCTAAGATTATGCCCCCTAGTTCTAGTTTCACCCATCAGTGGAAACATCCTCCCCGCCTCCACCCGATCAAGCCCTCTCACAATCTTATATGTTTCGATAAGATCGCCTCTCATTCTTCTGAATTCCAGTGAGTAGAGGCCCAAACTACTCAACCTTTCCTCATAAGTCAACCCCCTCATCTCTGGAATCAACCGAGTGAACCTTCTCTGAACTGCCTCGAGAGCAAGAATATATTTTCTTAAATATGGAAACCAAAACTGCACGCAATATTCCAGGTGTGGCCTCACCAGTAACTTGTATAACTGAAGCAAGACTTCCCTGCTTTTATACTCCATCCCCCTTGCAATAAAAGCCAAGATTCCTTTGGCCTTCCTGATCACCTGCTGTACCTGCATACTAACCTTCTGTACTTCATGCACCAGGACCCCCAGATCCCTTTGTACTGTAGCACTTTGAAGTTTCTTTCCATTTAGATAATAACTTGCTCTTTGATTTTTTCTGCCAAAGTGCATAACCTCACACTTTCCAACATTATATTCCATCTGCCAAATTTCCGCCCACTCACTTAGCCTGTTCATGTCCTTTTGCAGGAGTTTTATGTCCTCCTCACTCACTGCTTTTCCTCCCTTCTTTGTATCGTCAGCAAACTTGGATACGTTGCACTTGGTCCCCTCCTTCAAATCGTTAATATAGATTGTAAAGAGATGGGGTCCCAGCACTGACCCTTGCGGAACAGCACTAGTTACTGATGCCAACCCGAGAATGAACCATTTATCCCAACTCTCTGTTTTCTGTTAGATAGCCAATCTTCCACCCATGCCAGTATAATACCCCCAATCCCGTGATTTTTTATCTTGTGCAGTAATCTTTTGTGTGGCACCTTATCAAATGCCTTTTGGAAGTACAAATACACCACGTCCACTGGTTCCCCTTTATCCACCCTGTTTGTTACGTCCTCAAAGAATTCAAGCAAATTTGTCAAGCATGATTTCCCCTCCATAAAACCATGCTGACTCTGTCCGATTAAATTATGCTTATCCAAATGTCCTGTTACTGGTTCCTTAATAATGGACTCCAACATTTTACCAACCACAGATGTTAGGCTAACCGGTCTATAGTTTCCAGCCTGTTGTCTTCCTCCCTTTTTAAATAAGGGCGTTACATTAGCAGTTTTCCAATCTGCTGGGACCTTTCCCGAATCCAGGGAGTTTTGGAAAATTTCCACCAATGCATCCGCAATCACTACCGCTGCTATTCTGAAGACCCTAGGATGTAAGCCATCAGGTCCAGGGGATTTATCCGCCTTAAGTCCCATTATCTTACCGAGTACCATCTCCGTAGTGATTTTAATCGTGTTTAGCTCCTCCCCCCCATAGCCCCCCGTTTGTCCAGTGTTGGGATATTTTTAGTATCCTCTACTGTAAAGACTGATACAAAATATTTGTTCAGCGTATTTGCCATCTCCGTGTTCCCACTACTCATTTCCCGGTCTCGTCCTCTAAGGGACCAACATTCACTTTAGCCACCCTTTTTCTTTTTATATAACTGTAGAAACTCTTGCTATTTTTTAAAAATATTTTTTGCTGGTTTACTTTCATAATCTATCTTCCCCTTCTTAATTAATCTTTTAGTTATTCTTTGCTGGCATTTAAATGCTTCCCAATCTTCTATCCTCCCACTGGATTTGTCTACTCTATATGTCCTTGTTTTCAGTCGGATACTATCCTTTATTACTTTACTTAGCCACGGATGGCTGTCTTTTCTTTTACGCCCCTTTTTCCTCAGTGGAATATATTTTTCTTGAAAGTTGTGAAATACCTCCTTGAATGTACACCACTGCTCCTGTACCGTTTTACACCTTAATCTATTTTCCCAGTCCACGTTAGTCAACTCTGCTCTCATACCTTCAAAGTCTCCTTTATTTAAGCTTAGTACGCTGGTTTGAGATCCAACTCTCTCACCCTCCAAATTAATTTGGAATTCAACCATGTTATGGTCACTCATGCCAAGGGGATCCATTACTAAGACATTATTTATTAATCCTGTCTCATTACACAGGACCAGATCTAAGATTGCCTGCCCCCTGGTTGGTTCAGTAACATACTGCTGAAGGAACCAGTCCCTAATGCACTCTATGAACTCTTCCTCAAGGCTGCCCTGCCCAATTATATTTATCCAGTCAATATGAAAGTTAAAATCTCCCATGATTATAGCTGTTCCCTTATTACAAGCCCCAAATATTTCCTGATATATACTCCGACAAATAGTGTTACAACTGTTAGGAGGCTTATAGACTACGCCCACTAGTGACTTTTGCCCTTAATGGCCCAGAAATTAAAGACGGAGCCTTCCTGCGGGGAAAGGCTTCCCCGAGTTCCTCACTGTGCGCCTGCCTTTTCATTCCGAGCTCACACGCACTTTACTTTCAAGACTGCAGCTGTGCAGTGCTTGCGTATCCCACAGACGCAGTTAATTCGTGCGAGCTGTGGGATCACGTGATTCAGTTAGAGCCAATGGCAGCACACCATCTTTCAGCAAGGGCTGTGAAAGCTATGAATCTATACCCCCCAAAAGAACAGCTAAACCTCAATTAAATTTAAAAAAAACCCATCACATTAATAAAATAAGTATAGTTAAATAAATTAACCACTTTAAACAAAAAATTAAATATTTGAAAAATTTAAAATCTTTTTAAAAGTTATAAAAATAAACTTACCTTTCTTTAAAGTCTCTAAAATAATATACCTGTTGAAAAAAATTCAAAATAATACCTAATTAACTACTTACCTTGTTAAAAGAGGGTCTTACGCCTCCTTTCTTTATGTGCAAAATCTTCCATTCTTACCTGCGCGTTCAAAGCACTAAGTGCACTGCGTGCGCGCAACCTGTAGCGCGCACGCGGTTCACTTAGGAACCGCCCCCTTTTGAAATCACCAAGTGCCGGTTTTCAGCGCATGCGCAGTGCATGCAGAAAACCGGCAATTGGAGACAGAATACGCGAGAGTACACAGTGCGTACTCTCGCGTAGTGAGACTAATTTTTGGGCCATTATTCCTTATCTCCACCCAAACTGTTTCACTATCCTGATCCTTTTACCCAATATCATTTTTCACTATTGCAGTGATTCCATCCTATATTAACATAGCCACCCCACCTACCTCTCCTTATATTAACGATTTGGAGGAAGGGACCAAGTGTAACATATCAAAATTTGCAGATGATACTAAGATGGGAGGGAAAGTAGTACATAGATACATAGATACATAGAAGATAGGAGCAGGAGTAGGCCATCCGGCCCTTCGAGCCTGCTCCGCCATTTAATGTGATCATGGCTGATCCTCCAATTCAGTATCCCGTCCCCGCCTTCTCTCCGTAACCCTTAACCCCTTTTGCCTGTAGAAATATATCTAATTCCCTCTTAAATATATTTAATGAGCTGGCGTACACTGCCCTCTGTGGCAATGAGTTCCACAGGTTCACCACTCTCTGAGTGAAGAAATTTCCCCTCATTTCTGTCCTAAATGGTTTAGCCCTTATCCTTAAATTATGTCCTCTAGTTCTGTTCTCACCCGCCAAGGGAAACATTCCTTCTGCATCTAGTCTGTCTAGACCTGTCAGAATTTTATACACTTCTATGAGGTCCCCTCTCAATCTTCTAAACTCCAGTGTGTACATCCCTAAACTACATAGTCTCTCCTCATAGGTCAATCCCGCCATTCCTGGTATCAGCCTGGTGAATCGCCGCTGCACCCCCTCCATGGCAAGAACATCTTTCCTCAGATGAGGCGACCAAAACTGTACACAGTACTCGAGGTGTGGTCTCACCAGTGCCCTGTACAGCTGCAGCAAGGTATCCCTGTTCCTGTATTCCAACCCTTTTGCTATGAAGGCCAGCATACCGTTTGCCTTCTTGACCGCCTGTTGCACCTGCATGCTCGCCTTCAGTGACTGGTGTACAAGAACACCCAGGTCTCTCTGTACTTCCCCCTCTCCCAATTTATTGCCATTTAAATAATAATTTGCCCTCCCGTTCCTGCACCCAAGGTGGATAACTTCGCACTTGTCCACATTATAGTGCATCTGCCATTTATCCGCCCAAACACCCAGTCTGTCCAAATCGCTCTGGAGCTTCCTGATCTCCTCCTCTGAGCCCACCCCCCCTCCTAGTTTGGTGTCGTCTGCAAATTTGGAAATGCTGCATCCGACTCCCTGATCCAGGTCATTAATGTAAATTGTGAACAGCTGGGGACCCAGGACAGATCCCTGTGGTACCCCGCTTGTTACTGCCTGCCATTCAGAAAATGAGCCGTTTATTCCAACTCTCTGTTTTCTATCTGACAGCCAGTTCTCTATCCACGTCAATACTTGCCCCTTTATCCCATGAGCTTCAATTTTCCATGCTAATCTTTTATGTGGGACCTTATCGAAGGCCTTTTGGAAGTCCAGGTACACCACATCCACTGACTCTCCCTCATCTATTTTACCAGTTACTCCCTCAAAAAATTCCAATAGGTTAGTCAAGCACGATTTACCCTTTGTAAATCCATGTTGACTCTGTCCTATCCTGTCCCCATTTGCTAAGTGCTCCGCTATTTCATCCTTAATGATGGACTCCAGCATTTTGCCCACAACTGATGTAAGGCTTACAGGTCTGTAATTACCTGCTTTTTCCCTACCCCCCTTTTTGAATAGTGGGGTAACGTTAGCTACCCTCCAATCCATGGGCACCGTTCCCGAGTCTAATGAATTCTGAAAAATCATACTTAGTGCATCCGCTATCTCTAGTGCCACCTCCTTCAGTACCCTAGGATGCATGTTATCAGGCCCTGGGGATTTGTCCGCCTTCAATCCCTTTAGCTTCCTTAACACCATATCCTTAGAGATATTGATTTGCATCAGTTCCTCCTTTGCCAATGTCCCTATTTTTCCCGATATCCCAGGGAGGTTTTTTGTGTCTTCCTTCGTAAAGACTGACCCAAAGTATGCATTTAGTTGGTCTGCCATTTCCTTATTTCCCATTATATATTCCCCCGTATCTGACTGCAATGGACCAACTTTGGTTTTCACCAGTCTTTTCCTCTTGATATACTTATAAAAGCTTTTGGAGTTAGTTTTTATATTTTCCGCCAGCTTGCTTTCGTAAGCTATTTTGCCCCTCTTGATTAAGCCCTTTGTCTTCCTTTGCTCTATCTTAAACTGTTCCCAATCTTCCGCTCTGGCGCTTTTTTTGGCTATTTTATACGCCCTATCTTTGGATTTTATGCTTTCTCTAATTTCCCCTGTTATCCACGGTTGAGTCACCTTTTTAGATTTCCTTTTATGCCAGATTGGTATAAACAAATTTTGCAATTTTATCATTCTATCTTTAAATGCTTGCCATTGTTTATCTACCTCCAGTCCTCCCAGGAACGTTGTCCAATCAGACCTACTCAGTTCCCGTCTAATGGCATCATAATTCCCCTTGTTTAAATTCAGGACCTTAGTCTCTGAGTCAATTTCTTCGCTCTCCATTTCGAGTGAGAAATCGATCATGTTATGATCGCTCTGACCCAAGGGTCCCCGTACAACAAGATTACTAGTGAGTGAGGAGGACATAAAAAACCTGCAAGGGGACATAGACAGGCTAAGTAAGTGGGCAGAGATTTGGCAGATGGAATACAACACTGGAAAGTGTGAGGTGATGCACTTTGGCAGGAAAAATCCTAGAGCAATTTATTATCTTAATGGCAAGAAACTGGAGAGTACTGAAGTGCAAAGGGATCTGGGGGTCCTGGTGCACGAAACTCAAAAGGTTAGTATGCAGGTGCAGCAAGTGATTAAGAAGGCAAATGGAATGTTGGCTTTCATTGCTAGGGGGATAGAATATAAAAATAGGGAGGTATTGCTTCAGTTGTACAAGGTATTGGTGAGACCGCACCTGGAATACTGCATACAGTTTTGGTGTCCTTACTTAAGGAAAGACATCCTTGCTCTCGAGGCAGTGCAAAAAAGGTTCACTCGGTTAATCCCGGGGATGAGGGGGTGGTCATATGAGGAGAGGTTGGGTAGATTGGGACTCTACTCATTGGAGTTCAGAAGAATGAGAGGCGATCTTATTGAAACATATAAGATTGTGAAGGGGTTGGATCGGGTGGATGCGGGGAGGATGTTCCCGATGACGGGTGAGACGAGAACTAGGGGACATAGTCTTAGAATAAGGGGCTGCTCTTTCAAAACTGAGATGAGGAGGAACTCTGTCTGTCCTTCCTAGTAGTCAAATACCCCTGGATGTTTAGTTCCCAGTCATGGTCACCTCGCAGCCATGTTTCTGTAATTGCCACCAGATCATACCCATGTGCAGTTATTTGTACCGTCAACTCATCTATTTTGTTACAAATGCTGCGTGCATTTAGATAAAGAACTTTTAAACATGTTTTGTGACAATTTATTCCTGCTTTTACCCCCTTTACTACATCAACTTTATCTTTATATATTCTGTCCCTTCCTGACACGCTCTGGTTTTTAATTTCCCCACTGCTAATTTGCTCTATTGCCTTCTCCGCTGACATTATTATTCTTCGCTCTCTTGAAACCTACCCCACACTAATTATTTTAAAGCCCTCTCTACAGCCCTAGTTATTCGATTCGCCAGGATTCTAGTCCCAGCACTGGCCAAGTGAAGTCCGTCCCAATGGAACAGCTCTCTCCCGTCCCAGTACTGGTGCCAGTGTCCCAAGAAGCAAAACCCATTTCTCCCACACCAGTCTTTGATCCACGCATTAACTCTCTGATTTTATTTATCCTAGCCAAATTTGCTCGTCGCTCAGGTAGTAATCCAGAGATTATTACCGTTGTGGTTCTGCTTTTTAATTTGGCTCCTAGCTGCTCATACTCTCTCAGCAGAACCTCTTTCCTTGTCCTATCTATGTCGTTGGTACCAACATGGAGCACGACAACTGGATCCTCCCCCTCCCACTCCAAGTTTCTCTCCAGCCCAGAGGAGATGTCCTTAACCCTGGCACCGGGCAGCCAACACAATCTTCGGGACTCTCGCTCTCGGCTGCAAAGAACCGTACCTATCCCCCTTATGATACTTTCTCCTACCACTACAACATTTCTATTTACTCTCCCCACTTGAATGGCCCCCCTTTCCACGGTGCTGTGGTCAGGTTGCTCATCCTCCCTGCAGTCACTGCTCCCGTCCTCACAGGGAGTAAGTATCTCGAACCTGTTGGACAAGAGCAAGGGCTGCGGCTCCTCCAACACTACCTCCTGGATCCCCGTACTTGCCTCACTCATAGTGACACCCTCCTGTCCCTGACCACGGACGGCATCTGAATTAGTTAATCTAATTGGTGTGACTACTTCCTGGAACACAGAGTGCAGGTATTCTCCCCCTCCCTGATGTGTCGCAGTGTTTGAAGCTCGGACTCCAGCTCATCAACACAGAGCCGGAGTTCCTCGAGCAGCCAACACTTACTGCAAATGTGATCACCGTGAGCATCAATGGTGTCCACCAGCTCCCACATATTGCAGTATGGTGGTCGAACATTAAACAACTTACGGGAGGAGGAGGCACCATGAATATTCCTATCCTCAATGATGGTGGAGTCCAGCATGTGAGTGCAAAAGACAAGGCTGAAGCGTTTGCAACCATCTTTAGCAAGAAGTGCCGAGTGGATGATGCATATCGGCCTCCTCCTGAGGTCCCCACAATCACAGAAGCCAGTCTTCAGCACATTCGATTCATTCCACGAGATATCAAGAAACGGCTGAACGCACTGGATACAGCAAAGGCTGTGGGCCCCGACAACATCCCGGCTATCGTGCTGAAGGCTTGTACTCCAGAACTAGCCGCGCCTCTAGCCAAGCTGTTCCAATACAGCTAAAACACTGGCATCTATCCGACAATGTGGAAAACTGCCCAGGTATGTCCTGTCCACAAAAAGCAGGAAAAATCCAATCCGGACAATTATCGCCTCATCAGTCTACTCTCAATCATCAGGAAAGTGATGGAAGGTGTCATCATACCTAGCACAAAGGAAGATGGTTGTGGTGGTTGAAGATCAATCATCACAACACCAGAGCATCGTGGCTGGAATTCCTCAGGGCAGTGTCCCAGGCTCAATCATCTTCAGCTGCTTCATCAATAACGTTCCCTCCAACATAAGTTCAGGAATGGGGATAGTTTCTGATGATTCCATTCACAACTCCTCAGATAATGAAGCAGTCCATGCCCGCATGCATCAAGACCTGGACGACGTGGAGGATTGGGCTGATAAGTGGCAGGTAACATTTGCACCACAGAAGTGCCAGGCAATGACTATCTCCAACAAGCGAGAGTCTAACCAGCACCCCTTGACATTCATACGAACATACGAATTAGGAGCATGAGTAGGCCACTCGGCACTTCGAGCCTGCTCCGCCATTCAATAAGGTCATGGCTGATCTGATTACTCCTCATTCCTGCCTACCCACGATAACTTTTCACCCCCTTGCTAACCAAGAAACTATCTACCTCTGCCTTAAAAATATTTAAAAACTCTGCTCCCACCGCCCTCTGAGGAAGAGAGTTCCAAAGACTCACGACCCTCTGTGAGAAAAAAATTCTCCTCATCTCTGTCTTAAATGGGCGACCCCTTATTTTTAAACAGTGACCCCTAGTTCTATATTCTCCCAAAGAGGAAACATCCTCTCCACATCCACCCTGTCCAGACCACTCAGGATCTTATATGTTTCAATCAAGTCACCTCTTACTCTTCTAAACTCCAGTGGATACAAGACTAGCCTGCTCAAACTTTCCTCATAAGACAACACGCCCATTCCAGGTATTAGTCCAGCAAACCTTCTCTGAACTGCTTCCAGCGCATTTACATCCTTCCTTAAATAAGGAGACCAATACTGTACACAGTACCCCAGGTGTGGTCTCGCCAATGCCCTGTATAACTGTATAACCAGGCAGGAGTGTTCCCTCCTAGTCGGGGAACACTTCAGCAGTCAAGGACATTCAGCCTCGGATCTGCGGGTAAGCGTTCTCCAAGGCGGCCTTAGAAACACACGACAACGCAAAATCATCGAGCAGAAACTGATAGCCAAGTTCCGCACTCATGAGGACGGTCTCAACCGGGATCTTGGGTTTATGTCACGATACATGACGTGATCCAGACTCGAGTCGTCGTTGGCTTGTTCACAGATGTGATTCCCAGTAAAAAAGTAAACATTTTAAAGTGTATCGTTTTACATACTGACTGCAGCTTTTGACACGTTAGACCCCCTGTAACTCCACCTCATTGTCTCAGTTGTATCTTGCCATGTCTTTGATGTGATACCTTCCTGGCTGACCTGATTGCCTTTTGTCACACCTCGGCAGATAAACAGTCAGGATGATTAAATTTAGTCGTCTACCATTGTAAGGTACACATGCATTGTTCTCTATCAATATATGCTTTGGCGATTCTGTATCTCTTTACTTCACCCGACGAAGGAGCAGCGCTCCGAAAGCTCGTGATTTCAAATAAAACTGTTGGACTATAACCTGGTGTTGTGCGACTTCTCATTTCTGTATAACTGAAGCATAACCTCCCTACTTTTGTATTCAAATCCCCTCGCAATAAACGATAACATTTTATTGGTTTTCCTAATTACTTGCTGTACCTGCATACTAACCTTTTGCGATTCATGCAATAGGACACCCAGATCCCTCTGCATCTCTGAGCTCTGCAATCTCTCACCATTTAGATAATATGTTTCTTTTTTTTCTTCCTGCCAAAATGGACAACTTCACATGTTCTTACATTATATTCCATTTGCCAGACCTTTGCTCACTCACTTAACCTATCTATATCCCTTTATAGCCTCCTTATGGCCACTTCACAATTTACTTTCCTACCTATCTTTGTGTCATCAGCAAATTTAGCAACCATACCTTAGGTCCCTTCAACCAAGTCATGTATATAAATTGTAAAAAGTTGAGGCCCCAGCACTGATCCCTGTGGCACACCACTCGCTACATCTTGCCAATCAGAAAATGGCCCATTTATGCCTACTCTCTGTTTCCTGTTAGCTAGCCAATCTTCTATCCATGCTAATATGTTACTCCCTACACCATGAGCGTTTACTTTCCGCAATAACCTTTGATGTGGTACCTTATCAAATGCCTTCTGGAAATCTAAGTGCAGTAAATCCACCGGTTCCCCTTTAACCACAGCACATGTTACTTCCTCAAAGAACTCCAATAAATTGGTTAAACATGATTTCCCTTTCATAAAACCATGTTGACTCTGCCTGATTACTTTGAAATTTTTGAAGTGCCCTGCTGTAATGTCTTTAATAATAGCTACTAAAGTCTTCCCTAGGGCAGTTGTTAAGCTAACTGGCCTGTAGTTTCCTGCTTTCTGTCTCTCTCCCTTTTTGAATAAAGGAGTTACATTCGCTATTTTCCAATCTAATGGAACCTTCCCCAAATCTAGGGAATTTTGGAAAATTAAAACAAGCGCATCAACTATCTCACTAGCCACTTCTTTTAAGACCCTAGGATGAAGTTCATCAGGGCCCGGGGACTTGTCAGCCCGCAGCGCCAACAATTTGCTCAGTACCACTTCCCTGATGATAATAATTTTGCTGAGTTCCTCCCTCCCTACCATTTCCTGATTTACAGCTATTTCTGAGATGTTACTTGTATCCTCTATAGTGAAGACCGATGCAAAATACTTGTTCAATTCAACTGCCATCTCCTTATTTCCATGAATAATTCTCCAGACTCTCTTTTTATCGGACCAATGCTCACTTTGTTAAATCTTTTCTTTTTAAATATCTATAGAAACACTTACTATCTTTTTTTATATTTCTAGATAGCTTTCTCTCGTACTCTAATTTTTCTCCTCTTATTAATCTTTTAGTCATTCTTCGCTGTATTTTATATTCTGTCCAATCTTTTGACCTGCCACCCATCTTTGCGCAATTATATGGTTTTTCTTTAAGTTTAATACCTTTAACTTTTTTAGTTAACCACCGATGGTGGGTCCTCCCCTTGGAATTTTTCATTCTTGTTGGAATGTATATATTCTGTGTATTTTGAAATATCCCCTTAAATGTCTGCCACTGCAACTCTATTGAACTATCCCTTAACCTAATTTGCCAGTTCACTTTAGCTAGCTCTGCTTTCATGACCTCATAATTGCCCTTCTTTAAGTTTAAAATACAAGTCTTGGACCCACAGTTCTCTCTCTCAAACTGAATGTAAAATTCAATCATATTATGAGAGAGACGGGGAGAGAGACAGATAGTGGGGAGAGAGGCAGACTGGAAGAGAGAGAGACAGGGAGTGAGACTGGGGGGAGAGACAGTGAGTAGAGGAGACAGAGACTGGGGAGAGAGAGAGAGAGACTGGGGTGAAAGAGAAAGAGAGTCTGGGGAGAGTGACAGAGATTACAGGAGAGAGAGAGACTGGGGAGAGAGAGAAGTGACTGGGCAGAGAGAGAGAGACTGGGGAGAAAGAGTGGGAAGAGAGAGAAAGACTGGGAGAGAGAGAGTGGGGGAAGAGGGAGAGAGAGACTGGAGAAAGAGAGAGAGAGTCTGGGGAGAGAGAGAGACTGGGGAGAGAGTGGGTGAGATAGAGACTGAGAGAGAGAGAGACGGGGCGAGAGAGAATGGGAGAGAGGGACTGTGAAAAGGAGAGACTGGGGGAGAGAGACTGGGAGAGAGAGATTGTTGAGGGAGAGAGAGGAAGGTGTTAGATAGAGACTGGGGAGGGAGAGACTGTGAGAGAGAGGGAGAGAAATAGAGACTCGGGAGAGAGACTGCGAGAGCGAGAGCGAAGGTGAGAGAGACAAATTGGGTAGAGAGACTGCAGAGAGAGACTGCGAGAGAGAGAGACTGGGAGAGAGAGAGTATGAGAGAGAGACTGGGGAGAGGGAGACTGAGAGAGAGATAGTGGGGAGAGAGAGAGACTGGGAGAAAGAGATACTGGAGGGAGAGAGAGAGTGGGGCAGAAAGCGACAGACTGGGGGAGAGAGAGAGACGAGGAGAGAGAGACGGGGGGAGAGAGTGTGAGAGACTGGGAGAGAGAGACGGGGGAGAGATTGGGAAGCGAGACAGAGACTAGAAGAGAGAGCAGGCGAGATATAGAGGGAGACTGGGGAGAGAGAGACGAGGAGAGAGAGGGGGAGAGAGAGAGTGACTGGGGAGAGCTGGAGACTGGGAGAGAGATGGGGGAGAGAGAGAGGGGAGAGAGAGAACAGGGAGAGAGACTGGGAAAGAGAGAGACTAGGAGAGAGAGAGGGGGAGAGAGAGAGAGACTGGGGAGAGAGATGGGGGAGAGAGAGAGGGGAGAGAGAGAGAACAGGGAGAGAGACTGGGAAAGAGAGAGACTAGGAGAGAGAGGGGGGAGAGAGAGAGAGACTGGGGAGAGAGATGGGGGAGAGAGAGAGGGGAGAGAGAGAGAACAGGGAGAGAGACTGGGAAAGAGAGATACTAGGAGAGAGAGAGAGGGGAGAGAGAGAGACTGGGGAGAGAGGAACTAGGAGAGAGAGAGGGGAGAGAGAGAGAGACTGGGGAGAGATGGAGATTGGGAGAGAGATGGTGGAGAGAGAGAGGGGAGAGAGAGAACAGGGAGAGAGACTGGGAAAGAGAGAGACTAGGAGAGAGAGAGAGGGGAAGAGAGAGAGACTGGGGAGAGAGAGACTAGGAGAGAGAGAGGGGGAGAGAGATAGAGACTGGGGAGAGAGGGAGACGGGGGGTGAGATAAATAGAGGGGTGAGAAAGAGAATGGTGAGAGAGAGAGAGACTGGAAGAGAGAGAGCGACTGGGGAGCGAGAGAGACTGGAAGAGAGAGAGAGACTGGGGAGAGATAGACGGGGAGAGACAGAGGGGGAGAGATAGAGAGTGGAGGAGAGAGATAGCCGAAGAGAGAGAAAGAGAGAGAGAGACTAGAGAGAGAGAGGAACTGGGGAGCGAGAGAGACTGGGGTGAGAGAGAGACTGGTTGTGAGAGAGAGACTGGGAGAAAGCGAGTGGGGAGGGAGAGACGGGGAGAGGGAGAGAGACGGGGAGCGGGAGCGAGATGGAGAGCTGGGGAGAACAGAGACTGGGGAGAGTGAGACACTGGGAAGCGAGAGAGATTGGGGTGAGATAGAGAAGGGGGAGAGAAAGAGATTGGGGAGAGAGAGAGGGAAGAGAGGGAGAGAGAGACTGGGGTGAGAGAGACGGGGAGGGGAAGAGGGACTGGGGAGAGAGAGAATGGGTAGGGAGAGATAGACTGTGGAGAGAGAGACGGCAAGAGGGAGAGAGAGGGAGAGAGACAGAGGTTGGGGAGAGAGAGACTGAGAGAGAGAAAGAGAGAGAGAATAGGGAGAGAGAAAGACTGGGGAGCGAGAGAGACTGGGGTGATAGAGAGACTGGGGATGAGAGAGAGACTGGGGAGAGAGTGGGAAGAGAGAGAGAGAGACTGGGGAGAGAGAGACCGGGAGAGGGAGAGAGACTGGGGAGAGAGAGACCGGGAGAGGGAGAGAGACTGGGGAGCGAGAGAGAGACGGGGAGAGAGAGAGAGACGGGGAGAGAGTCAGGGGGGTTAGAGAAACGGGGAGAGAGAGTGGGGGAGAGAGCGAGTGGGGAGAGAGAGAGTGGGGAGAGAGAGAGAGACTGGGGAAGTTAGAGAGAGTCTTGTGAGAGAGAGAATCTGGGGAGAGACAGAGAGACGGGTGGAGATGGAGAGAGACAGAGAGAGACTGGGGAGAGAGAGAGAGAGACTGGGGGGAGAGAGAGATATTGGGAGAGAGAAAGAGAGACGAGGGGAGAGTGAGAGACAAGGGAGGGTGAGACTTGGGGTGTGAGAGATACTGGGAAGAGAGGGAGAGACTAGGGGAGACTGAAGACTAGGGAGAGAGAGACTGGGAGAGGGTGAGAGTGTAAGAGGGAGAGAGAGATTGGGGAGAGAGAGAGAGACAATGACAGAGGGAAGTCACGAGAGAGAGAGACAGAGACAGAGTCGGAGGGTGAGAGAGAGAGAGAGACAGGGACAGAGGGGGAGTAAGAGAGAGAGGAACAGACAGAGAGAGAGAGGGATAGAGGGAGATAGATAGACAGACAGAGAGAGATAGGGAGAGAGAGACAGAGACAGAGGGAGATAGAGAGAGAGACAGGGACAGAGGGAGATAGAGAGAAATACAGGGGCAGAGGGAGAGAGACAGAGAGAGAGAGAGAGAGAGAGACAGGGACAGAGGGAGAGAGAAAGTCCGAGAGATACAGGGACAGAGGGAGATTGAGAGAGAGACAGGGACAGAGGGAGATTGAGAGAGAGATAGGGATAGAGGGAGATAGAGAGAAAGGGAGAGAGGGAGAGAGAGAGAGAGAGAGAGAGACAGCGAGGGAGATAGACGGAGAGACAGGGACAGAGGGAGAGAGAGAGTGAGACAGAGAGAGAGAGACAGGGACAGAGGGAGATTGAGAGAGAGACAGGGACAGAGCGAGATTGAGAGAGAGACAGGGATAGAGGGAGAGAGAGAGACAGGGACAGAGGGAGAGAGTGAGAGAGACAGAGAGAGTGAGAGGGAGACTGGGACAGAGGGAGATTGAGAGAGAGAGACAGGATAGAGGGCGATAGAGACTGAAACAGAGGGAGGGACGGGGAGAGGGGCACACAGCGAGAGAGAGAGGGGTGAGGGTCCAGGTGCATGTGTTCCACTCGCGGGGACTGAGCCGGGAATTACAACAACACAGGTGGAGGTGCAGCACATGTATAAGGGCAGCTGGAAGGAGGCGAAAGCAAACAAGTTTTAGGCCCTCCGTGAATTTTTTTTAAAAATGGGCAAATTACTTAAGTCCGCAAAAAATCCGGGAAAGTGATGTTGAATGTCCCGCGGTACGTTCCAGTTAAATTTTGCCAGATATTGTCCCCTTTTTGTAAGAGTTTATTAGGGTTATTTTATACTGTTATGGGCAGAGGGGGAAAGATTGACCTCCCGTTTGTTCCTCCGAGTCTGTGAGAAACGGAGGGAACGGCAGCAGAAATAAAGGAAACAACTTCTCCAGATCTGAACCCAACTCATCGCCAAGGCTGAGGACAGAAAACCTCACCGCCTTCATTGGAAGTTTAATCACTTTATTCACTTTCTGACTGGAGCTCCGTTTGGAGTCAGAGTTTACTTTATTTTATTGTTGCATGTTTAGCGACAGCATTGAAGAGGGAAAGAGAAACTTGGAGCAACTTCTTCTGTCAAAGCTGCAATGAGACTAGAAAGAATTTAAAGATTTTTAATTAACTTTTCACAAAAAATTAACGTTATAAACACTTTTTTCACCCTAATTTTCTGGTATGATTTTGGAAGAAACAACAAGGGAAAATCAATGTTACCTTCGGCTAAACAAGTTTCAAGTGGGTCTTGAAGTCCGAACGCTGTTAAGGAGGCTCTGAAATGCTTAAAACATTTTATAATTGTAATTTCTCAATATTTGATTTTGAACGATCGACTGAAGTGAGTAGCTTCACACAAACATGCAACCATGCTGTTCAGGAGGGGAAGGCAGGGATGAATTTGGAGGAGATACACACTACTTTTTATTGACATTTAAAAAATATCATTAAGACGTTTAGAAAGAGAACCAAAAAAGGAGAAAAACACAAACCATTTTATTTTATATAATATAGAAACAGAAAATGCTGGAAATACTCAGCAGGTCAGGCAGCATCTGTGGAGAGAGAAACAGAGTTCATGTTTCAGGTCTGTGACCTTTCGTCAGAACTGGAAAATGTTAGAGTTGTAACAGATTTTAACCAGGTGCAGAGACAGGGAAAGGCGGGAGGGGAGGAAGGAACACAAGGGATGGGCTGTGATATGGTGGAAGGCAGGAGTGGTTAAATCCGCCCTCTGCACCTGGTTAAAATCTGTTACAACTCTAACTTTTTCCAGTTCGGACGAAAGGTCACAGACCTGAAACGTTAAAGTTATTTCTCTCTCGCTCTCCACAGATGCTGCCTGACCTGCTGAGTATTTCCAGCATTTTCTGTTTATATCTCAGATTCCAGCATCCGCTGTATTTTGCTATTGTGAACGATTTCATTGTGTCTGTCGTTCTATAGTCGGAACAAGTCCCAGGAATAATGTAAATAATGTAAATATAGATTTCCTCTTAAATGTTTAGTGCAGCGTTAATAGAAACAAGAACTCTGTACTGATGTATGAAAAATGCAAGAAGCTACTTTAGAAGAAATCATTATTTGTTTATTGAGAAAGACACACAAAATACTTTGATTAAACTGATAATGTACAATTTCTATTTGCTATAAATGTTTGAATTAGGAGATTGAAAATTGAGAGCAAAATGAAGTTTGTTTCCTGCTATTTAATTGGGAAGTACCTAAAATAATTCAACACTTTTCGTGACAAGAGCAGGGATTAATATTGTGGAGAATGCTTGAGAGAATAAACATTGGAAGCGAAATTTGTAAATTAACATCTTTACGTTAACATATTAGTAAACATTCCAAGTCAGTCTGATTGGTTCTCTTGTCCAGGAAGAATGATGAATATTTATTTGTGCTAAATCGTAGTTTTTCCTGCTTTTTGATTTAATTCAGTGACGGAAATTGTGTGTGTTTTTCTGCACTTGTGAATAAGTGCTGCATTTCTGACATGTTACATGGAGGGTGTTCTGGTTCAATAAGACCACGGTTATTAATGGAAGTGATTGAAGTTGGAAATACGGATACCCGTTTTTGTTCAATTCTTTTTAATACTGTGAACTAAAGAACTACAGCACTTTATATTTGTTGGTTGTCTGGTTGTATTGTGATTAATATTCTGATTCCATATCTGGACGTACAGCACGTCAGCGCCATAGGAAAGCCGCTGCTCCTGCTGCTTGAGCTGCCATTGCTATAGTGACATGAGGGATTGGATAATACGTTGAAAACCTTAAAATTAATACAAATTGCACGAATAGATCTGCCTCATTCAGCTCACCTTGGGCTTTTGGATTATTTGTCGATGTGTAACTGAGTGACGTTTCTGAAGTGTTAATTTATTATTCTGCAGATATTTTATATCCCAGTCATTTCTGACAAGTATTTATTTAAATAGAGTTTGTACATGACGAACTAAAAGCTTTTAATTAATCCTACCATAAACAAACTTGCAGAATGGGCATGAAAATGATAAATTAATTTCAATATGGGTAAGTGTGAGGTGATGCATTTTGTTAGCACGAGTAAGGAGCCCAGCTACTCCTTGTAAAATAAGGGGGGAAAATTCAGTATCGCCCCGTTTGGGGCGCAATTATCAGCCGGCTGCAAAGATTAGCGCCTGGCGCTAATTATCGCTTCCGACTGCAACCTTGACTTTTATCGCCCCTGGAGGTGATTGGAGTGATAAATCAGGCGCTACACACCTCTCTTAAGGTGCAAAGGCCGAGGAGCGAGGTGCTAACTCAGAGCGCTGGCGAAGCTCATGTGATGTCAGTCAGTAATGGAACACACACACAATGGCCCCGGCCAGTTCTTAAAGGGGAGGGTTGATCTTGCTTTCCATCCACATCCTGCTCATTGCAACCTTGAATCTCGGCCTGGAGAGACCTGTACATGAAATTTGCTGGAAAGGATAATGGATAGTCCCAGGGAAAGAGCTCAGATTGCAGCCCCCACAGTCTCTTCTAAATCGATACAAGGAATGGCAAATCAAAATGAACCTGCAAAGTGCTGCTCAGTACCCAAAACTCCTTCACACAGCGTTGAATCTCTCCAGAAGTCTCTCTCTCTCTCTCTCAGAATGCGTGGTTCAAAGATGTCACCAACAAAAAAAGGCAGGAAGCGTTCGCCTGTAAATAGCGCTCCCCCAGTCCCTTTCTGACTGGAAAACGCTCCCCTCAACCTGTCGTTCCTAGCGGCAGCCGATAAGGCAGGGGGCGCCACTCAATATCATCACCGGGCGTTGCGTACTCGACTGACGTCACGATCTGCCGGCGCAGGAGATCGTGGCGGTAGTGTTTAGCGCCGCCGCAAAATGTCTAGTTAATTTCGTGAGCGGCGCAGACATCGCCGCGCCCGGGCGCTAGTTGCTTTGCGCCCCATTAGCGCCCTCTTAAGGCACTAACGGGAGGCGCAACCAACTGAATTTTTCCCCCCAAAGAGTCCAAATGTGGTAAAGGTGCAAATGGATCTAGGGGTATAGATTCACAAATCATCAGAAGTAGCAACGCAGGTTAAAAAGCAATAAAAGTGCAAATAAAGCACAGGTTCATTTCGAGAGGAATAGATTTCAAAAGCAGGGAAGTTATGTTAAACTTTCAGAACCTTGTCTGATTGTCTCATGATTTGAGGTGGTGGGGTGGCAATGTCTCATTACTGTGTACATGATTTTAATTGGTTCTTGTTGCTGTCGTTGTTGTTAAAGTTGCTTTTCTAAAAGATTCTCTGAAATTTATGTTGTAAAATTTGCCCACGGACAAAAAGGTCGCTCAAAGGAGTTCGTGGCCTCTCAGTACAAAAACATTCGAGGGAACATTGATTGGGAGGAGCTGAGGATATTAGGTGGGTTGGGGAGGAGCTGAGGATATTAGGTGGGGAGGAGCTGAGGATATTAGGTGGGGTCGGGAGGAGCTGAGGATATTAGGTGGGCTGGGGAGAAGCTGAGGACATTAGGTGGGGTGGGGAGGAGCTGAGGATATTAGGTGGGGTGGGGAGGAGCTGAGGATATTAGGTGGGGTGGGGAGGAGCTGAGGATATTAGGTGGGGTGGGGAGGAGCTGAGGATATTAGGTGGGGTGGGGAGGAGCTGAGGATATTAGGTGGGGTGGGGAGGAGCTGAGGATATTAGGTGGGGTGGGGAGGAGCTGAGGATATTAGGTGGGTGGGGAGGAGCTGAGGATATTAGGAGGGGTGGGGAGGAGCTGAGGATATTAGGTGGGGTGGGGAGGAGCTGAGGATATTAGGTGGGGTGGGGAGGAGCTGAGGATATTAGGTGGGTTGGGGAGGAGCTGAGGATATTAGGAGGGGTGGGGAGGAGCTGAGGATATTAGGTAGGGTGGGGAGGAGCTGAGGATATTAGGAGGGGTGGGGAGGAGCTGAGGATATTAGGTGGGTGGGGAGGAGCTGAGGATATTAGGTGGGGTGGGGAGGAGCTGAGGATATTAGGTGGGTGGGGAGGAGCTGAGGATATTAGGTGGGGTGGGGAGGTGCTGAGGATATTAGGTGGGGTGGGGAGGAGCTGAGGATATTGGTGAGGTGGGGAGGAGCTGAGGATATTAGGTGGGGTGGGGAGGAGCTGAGGATATTAGTTGGGGTGGGGAGGAGCTGAGGATATTAGGTGGGGTGGGGAGGAGCTGAGGATATTAGGTGGGGTGGGGAGGATCTGAAGATATTAGGTGGGGTGGGGTGGAGCTGAGGATAGTAGGAGGGGTGGGGAGGAGCTGAGGATATTAGGTGGGGTGGGGAGGAGCTGAGGATATTGGTGAGGTGGGGAGGAGTTGAGGATATTAGGTGGGGTGGGAAGGAGCTGAGGATATTAGGTGGGGTGGGGAGGAGCTGAGGATATTAGGTGGGGTGGGGAGGAGCTGAGGATATTAGGTGGGCTTGGGAGGAGCTGAGGATATTAGGTGGGGTGGGGAGGAGCTGAGGATATTAGGTGGGGTGGGGAGGAGCTGAGGATATTAGGTGGGGTGGGGAGGAGCTGAGGATATTAGGTGGGCTTGGGAGGAGCTGAGGATATTAGGTGGGGTGGGGAGGAGCTGAGGATATTAGGTGGGGTGGGGAGGAGCTGAGGATATTAGGTGGGGTGGGGAGGAGCTGAGGATATTAGGTGGGCTTGGGAGGAGCTGAGGATATTAGGTGGGGTGGGGAGGAGCTGAGGATATTAGGTGGGGTGGGGAGGAGCTGAGGATATTAGGTGGGCTTGGGAGGAGCTGAGGATATTAGGTGGGGTGGGGAGGAGCTGAGGATATTAGGTGGGTTCAGGAGGAGCTGAGGATATTAGGTGGGGTGGGGAGGAGCTGAGGATATTAGGTGTGGTGGGGAGGAGCTGAGGATATTAGGTGGGGTGGGGAGGAGCTGAGGATATTAGGTGGTGTGGGGAGGTGCTGAGGATAGTAGGTGGGGTGGGGAGGAGCAGAGGTTATTAGGTGTGGTGGGGAGGAGCTGAGGATATCAGGTGGGGTGGGGAGGTGCTGAGGATATTAGGTGGGGTGGGGAGGAGCTGAGGCTATTAGATGGGGTGTAGAGGAGTTTACGATGTTCGATGCATATATCGGAAGTCAAAAAGGGAGCCTGAAGCAAACAGGAGAGCGGTTCTGTTATTCGAAATAAATAATATCTTCACCAACTTCTTCAAAAAGCAGTGGTGCAATGTGAGAAGCCAAGAGTTTACTTTGCAATAAATCCTCAGATTTTCTGATAAAGTTCCAAAACCACACACAGTTTTAGATGGCTGCCTTTATTAATTATTATTGTTTTTTATTCAATACACTGATGCTTTGCTTCCAAAATTGAAAAGACATTTCTCTACATGACATCTCACAATAGACATTAGAAAACGTACAGACTGCGCTGTTAAGTGACAAGTGACCATTAACAGAGATGAACGCGAGGTGATGCACTTTGGTAGGAAAATATAACATCATGAGGGTAGTGCGGTTGATGTTGTGTATATGGACTTTCAAAAGGCGTTTGACAAAGTACCACATGACATAACTGTTCATAAAATTGTATTCCTTGCGATTAATAGGACAGGGCAGCATGGATACCAAATTGGCTAAGGGTCAGAAAGCAGAGAGTAGTGGTGGTCGGTTGTTTTTCAGTCTGGAGGGAATTATACAGAGGTGTTCCCCAGGGGTCGCTATTAGGACCAGTGCTCTCTTTGATATATTTTAATGACCTATAGTTGCGTATACAGGGCATCAAAACTCGGAAATGTAGCACACAATGAGGAGGATAGTAACAGACTTCAGGAGGACGTAGACTGACTGGTCAACAAGAGAACATAAGCAATAGGAGCAGGAATTGGCCATTCGGCCCTTCAAGACTACTCCACCATTCAATACGCTCCTGGCTGACCATCGGTTTAAAAGTCATTCATGCAACACCTTCTAACTGACCCTCATTCCTGCATAAAAAGTTATCTCCTTACCCAGTTTACTGGCATATTTTCCATTAGCAGAATAAAATATAATTGGAGCCGAAATCAAGAGACTAAATGCCAAGAACATTTGGCAGGGTCTTTACCCTTATAAACTGCTCCTCAGGCTGGAGGGATTGAGAGCTTCAGAGACGTCCCTGACATGATCCTACACTTCTCTGATGGCGTTTCTTTCGGAATCCAATCCCTTTGCTTACAGCATAGCCCGAACTCTGATTCAATTAGGCAGACACTGGGCAGATTCTATTGATCACAGAGAATTATGAAGTGAAAAATGAGGAGAGGCAATGTGATCTCAATGGTGGAACTATAAAGGGAGTGCTGGAACAGAGGGACCTAGGCATGTATGTACACTAATCTTTGAATGCGGCCGGACAATTTGAGAAGTATATTAATAAAGCATACGGGATCATTCGCTTTATTAATAAGCAGTAGAGGACAAAAGCAATGAAGTTATGCGAAAATATTATAAAGCACTGATTAGGCTTCAGCTGCAGCATTGTGTCCAATTCTGGACACCACACTTTAGGAAAATGTCAAGGCCTTGGAGCGTGTGCAGAAGAGATTTACTAGAATGGTACCAGAGACAAGGGACTTCAGTTATGTGGAGAGACTGGAGAAGCTGGGGTTGTTGTGATTAGAGCAGAGAAGGTTAAGAGGAGATTTGATAGAGGTGTTCTGAAGACTACATAGATTTAATAGAGTAATTAAGGAACAACTGTTTCCAGTGGAAGTGGGGTCGGTAACCAGATGACACAGATTTAATGTGATTGGCAAAAGAACCCGAGACAACATGAGGAAGCTTTTGTTTTACACAGCGAGTTGTTGTGATCTGGAATGCGCTGCCTGAAAGGGCGGTGGAAGCAGATTCAATAGTAACTTTCAAGGGGGATTTGGAAAAAATACTTGAGATAAAATAAAATACTGTGGAAAGAGCAGAGGAGTGGAATTAATTGGACAGCTCTACCAAAGAGCCGGCACAGGTACGGTGGGCCGAATGGCATCCTTCTGTGCTGTATCATTCCATGATTCTATAATCACCGATACCTTAGAAAATAAGAAACTGAACGTGGCAGAAGAGAAAAGGGCTCTCGGGATAAAGGTGAGCAAATAATTAAAAGCAGTATCACTGAACAGCAAAGCAATTAAAACGTTAACAATGAATTGGGGTTTATTTCTAAGGCAATAGAATTCAAAAGAAGTGAAGTTGGCCAGTGGTGGGAAGTTTTGTTTCACAAGGATCGGTGCTGGCAACACTTTTGTTCACCATTTACTTCAACAATTAGGATTCAGGAATCGGAAGTGCAATTTCAAACATTGTGGATGCCACCCAAATGGGGGTTTATAATTAATATAGAGGAAGACTGCGACAAAATACAGGAGGACGTTAATAAACTTGCAGAATGGGTGTGTAACTGGCAAATTAAACTCAATATAGAGAAATGCGAGGTAGTGCATTTTAATAGGAAGAATACGGAGGTCACAGACTCCTTGGAGAATAAGTTCTAAACGGGGTTGAGGGACAGAGCGATGTGAGGATACAGTTACATAAATCACTAAAAAATGCAATGCAGGTTGATAAGGCCATAAAAACAAAGAAAGCACTGGGGTTCATTTCTAGAGGGGTAGAATTGTAAAGAATAGAAGTTATGTTAAACTTGTATGGAACCTTGGTTAGACCACACTTGGTGTACTGTGAACATGGTCTCCATCTTATAAAAAGGACATAGAGGGACTGGCGAAAGTACAGACAGTATTTACTAGAATGATACCAGAACTGAGAGGTTATACCTGTCAGGAAAGACTGAACAGGCTGCGGCTATTTTAGAAACATAGAAACATAGAAACATAGAAAATAGGTACAGGAGTAGACCATTCGGTCCTTCGAGCCTGCGTTCATGGCTGAACATGCTACCTCAGTACCCCATTACTGCTTTCTCGCCATACCCCTTGATCCCCCGAGCTGTGAGTATTATATCTGACTCCCTTTTGAATATATTTAGCGAACTGGCCTCAACAACCTTCTGTGGTAGAGAATTCCACAGATTCACCACTCTCTGGGTGAAGAAGTTCCTCCTCATCTCAGTCTTAAATGGCTTCCCCTTAATCCTTAGACAGTGACCCCTGGTTTTAGTTTTGCCTAACATTGGAAACAGTCTGCCCGCATCTAATTTGTCTAAACCAGTCAGGATTTTAAACGTCTCTATAAGATCCCCCCTCATTCTCCGAACTGCAGAGGATGCAAGTTCAGTTGATCCAGTCTTTCTTGATATGTCAGTCTGGCAATCCCAGGAATCAATCTAGTGAACCTTCGTTGCACTCCCTCAATAGCAAGAATGTCCTTCCTCAAGTTAGGAGACCAAAACTGCACACAATACTCCAGGTGTGGCCTCACCAAGGCCCTGTACAACTGCAGCATCACCTCCCTACTCCTGTACTCAAATCCCCTTGCTATGAAGGCCATCATGCCATTTGCTTTCTTGACTGCCTGCTGCACTTGCATTCCCACCTTCAGTGACTGATGTACCATGATGCCCAGGTCTCGTTGCACCTCCCCTTTCCCTAATCTGCCACAATTCAGGTAATAGTCTGTCTCCCTATTTTTAACACCAAAGTGGATAACCTCACATTTATCCACATTGTACTTCATCTGCCATACATTTTCCCATTCACCCAACCTGTCCAAGTCACTCTGTAGCCTCCTAGCATCCTCCTCATTGTTCACACTGCCTCCCAATTTAGTGTCATCCGCAAATTTGGAGATATTACAATTAATCCCTTCGTCCAAATCATTAATATATAATGTAAACAGCTGAGGTCCCAGCACCGAACCCTGCGGTACCCCGCTGGTCACTGCCTGCCATTCTGAAAAGTACCCATTTACTCCTACTCTTTGTTTCCTGTCTGCCAACCAGTTCTCAATCCACGTCAACACATTACACCCAATCCCATGTGCTTTAACTTTGCACACCAATCTCTTTTGTGGGAACTTGTCGAAGGCCTTCTGAAAGTCCAAATACACCACATCTACTGCTTCCCCCCGGTCCACACTATTGGAAACATCCTCAAAAAATTCCAGAAGATTTGTCAAGCATGATTTCCCTTTCACAAATCCATGCTGACTTGGACCTATCATGTCGCCACTTTCCAAATGGTCTGTTATGACATCTTTAATAATTGATTCCATCATTTTACCCACCAGCCGATGTCAGGCTGACCGGTCTATAATTCCCTGCTTTCTCCCTCCCTCCTTTTTTAAAAAGAGGGGTTACATTAGCCACACTCCACTCCTTCGGAACTGATCCAGAGTCTAAGGAATGTTGGAAAATGATCGTCAATTCATCCACTATTTCCAAGGCCAAGTCCTTAAGTACTCTGGGATGCAGACCATCAGGCACTGGGGATTTATCAGCCTTCAGGCCCATCAATTTCCCCAACACCTTTTCTTTTGGAAAGTGAAGACTGAGGGATGATCAGATAGAGTTCTTTGAGATTATGAAAGGGTTTCATAGGGTAGATTAGAGAAGATGTTTCCACTTTCAGGAGAGACTAGAACTCGGGGCCATAGATTTAAGATAGTCATTAATAAATCTAATAGGAAATTCAGGAGAAACATTTTTACCAAATGAGTGGTCAGAATGTGGATGTCGCTACCACAAGGAGCAGTTGATGCGAATAGCATAGACACATTTAAAGGGGTGCGAGACAAGCACATGAGGGGGAAAGGAATAGAACGATATTTTTACTGGGTTAGATGAAGGAGGGTGGGTGGAGGGTCGTGTGGAGCATGGACACCAACATGGACATTTTGAGTCGAATGGCCTGTCTCTGTCCTGTAAATACTTTGTAAATTGTATTAAACATGTATAGGACCCGGGTCACGTCACACTTAGAGAACTGAGCATAGTTATGGTCTTCATAATATAAAAAGGACATAGAAGAACTGGAGACAGCGCAAAAAATACTTACAACAACAACAACTTGTATTTATATAGCGCCTTTAACATAGTAAAATGACCCAAGCGATTCACGGGAGCGATAGTGAACAACAATGGCAATAAATTGGGAGAGGGGGAAGTACAGAGAGACCTGGGTGTTCTTGTACACCAGTCACTGAAGGCGAGCATGCAGGTGCAACAGGCGATCAAGAAGGCAAACGGTATGCTGGCCTTCATAGCAAAAGGGTTGGAATACAGGAACAGGGATACCTTGCTGCAGCTGTACAGGGCACTGGTGAGACCACACCTCGAGTACTGTGTACAGTTTTGGTCGCCTCATCTGAGGAAAGATGTTCTTGCCATGGAGGGGGTGCAGCGGCGATTCACCAGGCTGATACCAGGAATGGCGGGATTGACCTATGAGGAGAGACTATGTAGTTTAGGGATGTACACATTGGAGTTTAGAAGATTGAGAGGGGACCTCATAGAAGTGTATAAAATTCTGACAGGTCTAGACAGACTAGATGCAGAAGGAATGTTTCCCTTGGCGGGTGAGAACAGAACTAGAGGACATAATTTAAGGATAAGGGCTAAACCATTTAGGACAGAAATGAGCCTGACCCTGACCCACATAAGGAGATATCTGGAAAGATGACCAAAAGCTTAGTCAAAGAGGTAAGTTTTAAGCAGCATCTTAAAGGAGGAGGGAGATTTAGAGAAGCAGAGAGGTTCAGGGAGGGGATTCCTGAGCTTAGGGCCCAGGCAGCTGAAAGCACAGCCGCCAATGGTGGAGCGGTTACAATCGGAGATGTGAAAGAGGCCAGAATTAGAGGAACACATAGATCTCGGGACTGTTGAGGGGCTGGTGGAGCTTGCAGAGGTAGGGAGGGCGAGGCCATGGAAGGATTTGAAAGCAAGGATGATAATTTTAAAATGGAGGCATTGCCGGAACGGGAGTCACTGTAGGTCAGCGAGCACAGGGGTGGTGCTTTACCGGGATTTGGTGTGGGTTAGGTTACGGGCAGCACAGCTTTGGATGATCTCAAGTTATGTAGGGTGGGTATTGGTAAGCCAGCCAGGAGAGAGTTGGTGTTATCAAGTCGAGAGCTATCAAAGGCCTGGATGATGGTTTGAGCAGCAGATGAGCTGAGGCAGGGACGAAGTTCAGCGATGTTACCGAGGTGGAAGTAAGCCGTCCTTGTGAAGGAGTGAATATCCGGTCGGAAGATCATCCCGTGGTCAAATACGACACCAAGGTTGCAAACAGCATTTTTTGGTGCCAAGGAGAGGGATGGAGTCGGTGTTTAGGCAACGGAGTTTGTGAAGTGGGCCAATAGCTTCGTTCTTACAAATAATTAGGTGGATGGCACCAGATCTGAAAGATTGCAGCTATCGGGAAAGATTGAACAGGTTGGGCCTTTCTGCTATAGAAGAGAGAGGACATTGCTGAGGCCTGATAGAGATCTTGAAAATTATGAATGGGTTGGACAGGGTAGATGTGGAGAGAATGTTTACACTTGTGGGAGAATGCAACACTTGGGGTCATAAATACAAGATATTTACTAATAAATTCAATTGGGAAATAAGGAGCAATTTCTGTACTCAGAGTGGCTAGAATGTTGACCTCACTACATTCGATGAAATCTGGAACGGTACCCATGGATTGGAGGGTAGCTAATGTTAACCCACTATTCAAAAAGGGTGGTAGAGAGAAAGCGGGGAATTACAGACCGGTAAGCCTGACATCGGTAGTGGGGAAAATGCTAGAGTCCATTATAAAGGATGTAATAGCTGAGCACTTGAAAAACAGTGACAGGATCGGACAAAGTCAACATGGATTTACAAAAGGTAAATCGTGCTTGACTAATCTATTGGAAATTTTTGAGGATGTAACTGGGAAAATAGATAGGGGAGAACCAGTAGAGGGAGTGTATTTGGACTTTCAAAAGGCTTTTGATAAGGCTCCCGCATAAGATTATAGCGTGTAAAGTTAAGGCACATGGGATTGGGGGCAAGGTATTGACTTGGATAGAGAACTGGTTGGCGGACAGAAAACAGAGAGTAGGAATTAATGGGTCTTTTTCTGAGTGGCAAGCAGTGACTAGTGGGGTACCGTAGGGATCGGTCCTTGGACCCCAGCTATTCATAATATACATTAATGGTCTAGATAAGGGAACTAAATGTAATATGTCCAAGTTTGCAGATGACACAAAGCTGGGTGGGAGTGTGTGATGCGAGGAGGATACCGAGAAACTCCAGGATGATTTGGACAGGTTTGGTTAGTGGGCAGAAGCGTGGCAGATGCAATATAACGTGGATAAGTGCGAGGTTATCCTCGTTGGTGTCAAAAACAGAAAGGCAGACTATTATCTGAATGGCAATAGATTGGGAGAAGGGGAAGTGCAACGAGACCTGGGTGTCCTTGTGCACCAGTCGCTGAAAGTAAGCATGCAGGTGCAGCAGGCGGTGAAGAAGGCAAATGGTATGTTGTCCTTCATAGCGAAAGGGTTTGAGTATAGGAACAGGGATGTCCTGCTGCAGTTTTACAGGCCCTTGGTGAGACCACACCTTGATTACTGTGTGCAGTTTTGGTCGCCTTATCTGAGGAAGGATGTTCTTGCCATGGAAGGAGTTCAGCGAAGATTCACAAGGCTGATACCTGGGATGGCTGGAATGACATCTGAGGAGAGATTGGGTCGATTGGGCTTATACTCGCTGGAGTATAGAAGAATGAGAGGGGATCTCATCGAAACATATAAAATTCTGACAGGTCTGGACAAACTAGATGCAGGAAGAATGTAGCCGATACCACAGAAGGTAGTTGAGGCCAAGTCATTAAATATATTCAAGAATGAGTTAGATATATTTCTTAAAGCTAAAGGTATCAAGGGATATGGGGAGAAGGCAGGTACAGGGTACTGAGTTTGGATGATCAGCCATGATCTCATCGAATGGCGGAGCAGGTTCGAGAGGCCGAATGGCCTACTCCTGCTCCTATCTTCTATGTTACTACCACAGGAAGTGCTTGAGGAAAATAGTTTAGGTTATTTCAGAATGAAACTAAACCAGTAAATGCAAGAAAGAGGAATAGAAATATATTCTGAGAGACTGAGATGAGGTAGATGCAATGAGAGGAGACTGATATGGAGGATAAAGACCAGCACAGACTGACTGGGCCGAATGGCCTGTTTGTGTGCTGTATATTCCAGGTAATATAATCCTCTGAACTGCAGCTCAGCTCAGCTCTGTCTGCCTACCTATTGACCAGGCTCTTACTCTGGAAGCAACGAATGAATTGCTGCCCTCAATCGCTGAAGGGACTCTTTGCAGAAGAGCTCAGAGTGAAAGCAGCAAACTAGTGGTCCTGTCCCGAAAGACAATGTGGGAAATGTCAGTCAGAAACAGTGCCGAGTCCTAAATACAGTGCTCGCCCCACCGCTGGCTGTATCTTCAGATCTCCAGCGATTGCTGTTGTAATTCAGTGGATGGCAGTCTGGGGCTGAATATTACATTCCTGGGCTGGAAACACTGGGAGCCGCCTCTGGGCTGCGCTCAGTTGTTTCTGATTATTAATGAATTGAATAATTGAGGTAACCGGATATTTCACCGCCCTCTTCACCTGCTCTCTGAACTTGGACTGGGTCACCCCATAAATAAATGTGTTTGTGCAGCAACTTAAATTCCGCAGCATATATCCGACTTGTTGAAAGATAAATAAGGAACCAGTGTAATAAAGGGGATTTGTTCCTGTAATGTTATAATACAAGAAATTTATAACATAGACCAGCCACAGCAGTATAAAGTTGGCGGATATGGTGAAGAGTAAAATCATAGACTTCCTTCTGCTCTCCATCTCTGGATCTCTGCCATTCTCTCCCTTGCTCTCACCCCTCAGTCCCTTACGGACCCGACTGGCCACTAAAATGTGTCTGACTGTCAGAGCGTTGAGCAACAGAATTACAGCGAATGGGAGGAATGGGGTTAAAACTATAACAAACCAAGTAAATCCCAACCATCCCGGCTCAGTATAAAAGCTCGGGATTGCGAAACAGAACCAAGACACATTGTCGATTATCTCCACGGGTTGACTTACAAAGTAGAAGGGAACGTTTTTTAAACATTGCAGAATGCCGGTTGTTGCCAGAACCACAGCCGCAGTTTTCCCGGTGCAATATTTAGTTTTCAGCTTCTGACAACAAATGGCCACAAATCGATCAAAGGTGAAAGTGACGGTGAACCAGACAGAACAGTCTGTGGCTGCAAGGATCAGGATATAGCAAACACTACACACAGGGTAGATGTCCAGGAAACACATTGGGAAATAATACGCTTTGATCTTCCTCAGTATGACCTCAGTGACAATGGTCAGGAGATCCGCCGCTGCCATGCCCACCAGGTAGCGAGTGGTGCAGGTGGAGAGCCCGCAGTTTCCCCGGGACAGGATCACAATCGCCAGCAAATTCACTGTAAAACACAGAAGGGAAAAGAGACTGGAAATTACTGATCACACATTCTTCGTGTCTGAGCCCAGACAGTAAGGGCTGGATTTTAATACCCCAAAAACCGGCGGGTTGGGGTCGGGTCAGAGGTGAAAATTGAGCAATATCGTCCCGACCCCAACCCGCCTCCAACCCGCCCGCTTCCGAGTTTAACGGAGACGGGACAGGGGGGCGAGCAGCGAACCGCTCCCAGGAGGCGGGTTGGCAATTAAAATATTTTAATGAGGCGGGCAGCCTCTGATTTAACGGGTTTTACAGGTTTAACTACGGCTGGCCGGGCTTCCTGGGCCTAGGGAATGATTTCACCACTCACCTCCCCCCACCCCCCCCCCCCCCCCCCCCAAGATCTACCCATTGCCCAACGCCCCCCATGGATAGAAGCTTGGGGACCGGTTTGGACATCCACAAGACTAGGGATTGGACACCCCCCGGGACCGGTCAAACCCCCGGGACCGGTCAAATCCCCCGGGACCGGTCAAACCCCGAGTTCGTGATCGGACACACTGCAGGATCAGACACTGCATTCAACCCAGTTTCATCCTTTGGACCTACCTGGTCCTCCTCCGGAGTCCACTCACCCAGTCCGACTGGAAGCCCGACTGCCAATCAGGCTGACTTCCGGGGTGGGGAACCAGTCAAGGACAAAGGACGCACGCTGTGGAGTTAACAAACCCCGACGTCCGGGAATACCTGGACTTCCAGGTTTTACTGTCTGATATTCCGCATCCACCACCGGACATCGTACATAACCTGCCTCTGTTAATATCCAGGCGGAAGTATATGAGCAAATGCAAAATACTGGGACTGCTGTAAATCTGATAAGAACATAAGAAATAGGAGCAGGATTCGGCCATTCGGCCCATCGAGCCAGCTACCGCATTCAATGAGATCATGGCTGATCTTCTGCCTCAACTACATTCACCGGCCCTATCACCATATCCCTTGATACCCTTAATAGTCAGAAATGTATCGATTTCTGTTTTGAATATATCCAATGACTGAGCCTCCACAGCACTCTGGGGTAAGAATTCCAAAGATTCCCCACCCTCTGTGTGAAGAAATGTCTTCTCATCTCACTCCGGAATGTCCTACCCATTATTCTGAGGCTGTAGCCCGTGGTTCTAGACTCCCCAGCCAAGGGAAACATTCTCCCAGAATCCATCCTATCAAGCCCTGTAATAATTTTGTATGCTTCAGTGAGTTCCCCTCTCTTTCTTCTAAATTCAAAAGAATGCAGGCCTAGTTTACTCAATCTCTTCTCATAAGACAGTCCCGCCATCCCAGGAATCAATCTCATGAACCTTCGTTGCACTCCCTCTATGGCAGGTATATCCTTCCTTAGGTAAGGAGACCAAAATTGTACCCAGTACTCCAGGTGTGGTCTCACCAAGGCTCTACATAATTGGAGTAAGACTTCTTCACTGCTGTACTCAAATCCTCTTTTAATGAAGGCCAGCATAGCATTGGCTTTCCTAATGGCTTGCTGCACCTGCACATTCACATTCAGTGACTCATGTACAAGGACACCCATGTCCCTCTGAGCATCTGCATTCCCCAATCTTTCAACATTTAGGAAATAGTCTGCCTTACTGTTTATTCTACCAAAGTGGATAAAATTCACATTTATCCACATTATAATCCATCTGCCATGTTCTCGCCCACTCACTGAGCCTGTCGAGATCCCTTTGAATTCTTTTCCCATCCATTACGCAACTGACACTGCCACCTAGCTTTATGTCATCAGCAAATTTTTAAATTACATTTATACCCCTCATCCAAATCATTGATATAGATTGTAAATAGCTTCGGCAGAAGCACCGATCCTTGAGGTACCCTACACAGCTTGCCATCCTGAAAAAAACCCGTTTATCCCAACCCTCTGTTTTCTGTCAATTAACTAATTCTCAATCTATGCTAGTATATTACCTCCAATTCCATGTGCTCTAATTTTGTTCACCAACCTCTTGTGTGGGACCTTATCGAAGGCCTTCTCAAAATCCAAATACACCGACATCTACCGGTTCCCCTTTGTCTACTCCACTAGTTACATCCTCAAAGAACTCCAATAGGTTTGTCAAACAGGCCTTCCCTTTCATAAATCCATGTTGACTCTGTCCAATCTTACTATTAGTTTCTAAGTGCCCAGTTATTGCATCCTTTATAATAGGTTCCAACATTTTCCCAATTCCTGATGTGAGACTATCAGGTCTGCAGGTTCCCGTTTTCTCTCTCCCTCCTTTCTTAATTAGCGTGGTTACATTTGCTATCCTCCAATCTGCAGGAACCGTTCCAGAAGCTATAGAATTTTGGAAGATGACAACCAATGCGTCCACTATTCCAATGGCCACCTCTTTCAAAACCCTAGGATGTAGGTCACCCCGTCCTTGAGATTTATCGACCTTTAGTCCCATTAATTTTGCTAGCACTGTTTTTTTTACTAATAATAATTTCTTTAAGTTCCTCATTCTCACCACATTCTTGGTTTTCTCGTATTTCTGGGAGGTTTTTTGTGTCTTCCTCGGTGAAGACAGAAACAAAGTATTCATTTAATTTCTCGGCCATTTCCTCATTCCCCATTATAAATTCTCCCGTCTCTGACTGTAAAGGTCCTACATTTACCTTCGCCAGTCTTTTCCTTTTCACATACCTATAGAAGCTTTTACAATCCGTTATTATATTTTTCGCTAGTTTGTGCTCATATTCCATTTTCCCTTTCTTTATCAATTTCTTGGTCCCCCTTTGCTAATTTCTAAAAAGATCCCAATCCTCAGGCTGACCGCTTTTTCTGGTAACTTTATAAGCTTCCTCCTTTGACTTAATACTGGCTTTAATTTAGTAAAAAAGACAATGCTGAAAACACTCAGCCGGTCAGGCAGCATCTGTGCAGAGAGAAACAGAGTTAACATTTCAGGTCGATGATCTTTCATCAGAACTGGAAGATATCAGAGATTAACAGTATTAAAGCAATGATAGAGTCAGAGAAAAGTGCGTTTGCATAAGGAAAGAACAAAGTCTGCGATTGGCTGGAGGGTAGGAGTGATTCAATGACTAAAGGGATGATGGTGCAAGGCGAATGGGACAATTAAAGAAACAGAAGATGGGTCTAGAGGAGGTGTAAATGGTTACAGCAGAATAACAAGGGGGAGGGGTAGTAGGGCACATGTGGCAGAGAAAGTTGGGTAGATCCCAGGTGTTTGGACCAGCCCGCTGGCCGTGTGCCGGGATCGCCAGCACAACGCCCCAGCCCAAACCTCCTCCACTCCCAGTGGCTCTGGTCGAGTCATCCTCCATTACCAGCACATGTCGTCCGAGAGAACGGGAGCGGAGGTTATGATCTGAAGTTTTTAAACTTCGTTTTGAGTCCAGAAGGCAATAAAATACCTAACCTAATGATACGGTGCTGTTCCTCATTGATATTAAAAGGGGAACAGTGCAGGAGGCCGAGAACAGAGAGTTCAAAGTGGGAGTGGGATGTAGAATGAAAGTGGCAAATGACCTGAAGCTCAGGATCACACTTGCAGACTGAACAGAGGCGTTCAGCAAAGCAATTAGTCAATCTGCATTTAGTCCACCCAATGTACAGGAGACTGGGTCGTGGGCAGCGAATATGATACATTAATTGGAAGAAGTACAAGTCAATTAGTCTTTCACGTGGATGGAATTTTTGGGACCATGCTGGTGGGATGGAAAGAGTGGAAAGGGCAGCTGTTGAATCTCCTGCGCTTGCATAGGAAGGTGCCGGGGAAGGGGAGCAGATGTTAGGTGTGACAGAAGAGTGGACCAGGGTGTCACGAGGGCGGGGGAACGGGAGGGAAGCAGAAGATATGTTTGTTGGTGGCCATAGCTGGACATGACGGAAATGGCAGATGATGATCTGTTGAATGTGAAGGCTGGTGCCGTTGAAGCTGAGGACAAGGGGAACCCTATCTGTGTTCTAGCAGGCACGGCAAGGGGTGATGGGAGCAATGCAGGGTTGACACGGTCGAGGGCCCTGTCATTCACAATGGAGGTGAGTACTCGGCTGAGGAAATATGAAGACATTTCAGAAGCACTGGTGTGGAAGGTGGCATCGTCAGAACATATGCAACGGTGGCGGAGAAACTGTGAGAATAGAATAGAGCCCTTCCAGGAAGCCGGGTGGGAGGAATTCTACTCAAGATTCCTGTGGGAGTTGGTGGGATTATAGTAGATATTTGTGGACGACCTAGACCCTGAAATGAAGATCGAGAAGTCGAGGAAGGGAAGGGAAGGCCACTGTGATTCACCATTTAAATGTTATTCCTGTGTTTAAAATGGAAGATAGAACAATTCCAAGGATCTACAGACCAGTCAGCATAACCTCGATGGTAGGAAAGATAATGGAATCCTTACTCAAAAATGTTACAGAAATACATCTAGAAACACAAAATATAATAACGAGTAGTCAGCAGGTATTCTTAAAAGGAATCACAGAATGGTTACTGCACAGAAGGAGGCCATTCGGCCCGTCGAGCCCGTGCTCACTCTCTGCACATGCACTGCAGCTAATTCCAATCCCCCGCCCTTTCGCCATAGCCCTGAAATTATTTTCCTTCAGGTACTTATCCCATTCCCTTTTGAAAGCCACGATTGAATCTGCCTCCACCATCCTTTCAAACAGTGCATTCCAGATCATAACCACTCACTGCCTTGAAAAGTTTTTCCTCATGTCACCTTTGGATCTTCAGCAGATCAAATAAAACCTGTGTCCTCTGGTTCTCGACCGTTCCACCAATGGGAACAGCTTCTCTCTATCTACTCTGTCTGCTCTGTCTAGACCCCTAATGATATTGATCACCTCTCTCAAATCTCCTCTCAATCTTCTCTGCTCTAAGGAGAACAGCCCCAACTTCATTGGTATATCTACGTAACCAAAGACCCTCATCCCTGGAACCATTCTTGTGAATCTTTTCTGCACCCTCTCTAAAGCCTTCATGCCCTTCCTAAAGTGTGGTGCCGAGAATTGGACACAATACTCCAGTTATGGCCGGGCCAATGTTTTATAAAGGTTCATCATAACTTCCTTGCTTTGCCTCTATTTATAAAGCTCAGATTCCCGTAAGCATTTTTAAACGCTTTCTCAACCTGCCCTGCCACCTTCAACGATTTTTGTACATGTACCCCAGGTCCCTCTGTTCCTGTACCCACTTTGGAATGTCTTGCTTGAGTAACCTTAGCGAATTCGTTGAATAAGTACCAGAACGAGTAGATAAGGGTAATGTAGTAGATGTAATATACGTTGATTGTTTTAAAGCCATTCGATAAGTTACCACATAGCAGACTGAATCACAGATCAAGTGGAGTTAGGAGACAAGCAGCAGAATGGATAGCAAGATGGCTGCAAGAACAGAAAATAGGGAATAGTGGATAAAGCTAATTACTCAATAGGTGGATGGTGAGAAGTGATGTTCCACAAGGATCGGCGTTGCGACCCCTGTTGTTCACCATTTACATAAACGATATTGATTCGGGAAGCAGAAGCACAAATTCAAAATTTGCAGATTAATCCAAAATTGGGAGTACAGTTAATACAGAGGAAGAATGCAACACAATATCTGAAGAAAGTAATAAACTTGCAGAAAGGGTGTTTAAATGGCAAATTAATTTCAATATAGCTAAGTGAGAGGTACTGCATTTTGGTAGGAAGAATAAGGTTCCCAAATACTCCTTGGAAAATCAGAGTGGGAATGGGGTAGAGGGGTACCGATTAACTAATCATTTAAAGTAGCAATGCATGTTAACAAGGCCATAAACATGCAAACAAAGCACTGGGGTTCATTTCTAAAAGAATGGAATCGTAAGGCAAAGAGTTTAGCTTAAACTTATAAAGAACCTTGGTTATACCACGGTGAGCGTACTGTGTGCAGTTCTGATCTCCATATTACATAAAGGATATTAAGGCTCAGGAGAAAGTGTAATATTTTTACAAGGATGACACCAGAACTGAGACATTATAACCATCAGAAACGATTGAACAGGCTGGGGCTCCTTTCTTTACAAAAGAGAAGGCTGAGGGGTGGCCTAATAGAGGCCTTTAAAATTTGAAGGGTAATATAGGGTAGATGTTTATACTTGTGACGTGAGGGCAAAATTGGAGATTATCGATAAAAGATAGTCACTAATAAATCCAATACATTATTGAGGAGAAATGTCTTTACTCAGAGATTGGTTAGAATGTGGAACTCGCTACAACTTGGAGTACTTGAGGCGAATAGCAGAGATACATTGAAGGGGAAGCGAGAGAAGTACATGCGGTAGACAACAGTAGAAGGCTTTGCTGATAGGGTTAGATGTAGAGGGGTGGGAGGAGGCTCCCGTGGAGCATAAACAATGGCATAACCTAGTAGGGCCGAATGGCCTGTTTTGTGCTGTAAATTCTAAGGACTTCTCCGTAACTTGTGTACAAATTAATCACATTCATCAGTTCATTTAATCATTGCGGATATTGAAGTGTTTTATTTATTGAAGCATTGCCCTATATATTACATTATTATCAATTCATTAATGCTATTATTTACTGCCCTCGGGACTGATCTGTGTATTATGAAAACCTGATATGCATGTTCTTCAGTTATACGTGTCCCTCCTCGCAGGGACTCACCTCACTGAGCTAAGGTCGGAGATCGTTGTAGGTTTCAGTGCGGTTTAAACAGAGTGCTGCGAGTTGGGAATTGATTCTTATTTACACCAAGGAAAGAGTCCGAGAGCGGGAGCAGTCAATCAACAACAACTGCGAAACCGCTAAGTTGACTTCACAACCAGGGAAGGAGCTGATTGGTAAGTAGGACCTGGTGAGTATTTCTACAGTCCAGTCGTTAAAGTAAAAGTAAGGACTCTAGTTTAGAGAAAGTAGTGTTTAAAGGCAAGTAAGGTCCCTAGTGTATTTAATAATCTTTAATTTAAAGGAAGTAAAGGGAGTAAATTAAGGGCAGGACATGGCAGGGCAGCTCGGCAGCGTGGAGTGCCCCTCCTGTGCTATGTGGGAAGTCAGGGACACTTTCGGTGTCCAGGGCGAACACATGTGCAGGAAGTGTCTCCAGCTGCAGCTACTCGAAATCCGCGTTTCGGAGCTGGAGCTGCGGCTGGAGTCACTGTGGAGCATCCATGTAGCTAGATCTTCGTGGACAGCACGTTTAACGAGGTGGTCACAACGCAGGTAAAGAGTGCACAGGCAGACAGGAAATGGGTGACCGCCAGACAGAGGAAAAGCACTAGGAAAGTAGTGTAGGAGTCCCCTGGGTCCATCCTCTCCAACAGATTTTCCGTTTTGGATACTGCTGGAGGAGATGGTTTCTCAGGGGAATGCAGCAAGAGCCAAGTCCGTGGCACTACGAGTGGCTCAGCTGCACAGGAGGGGAGGAAAAAGAGTGGGAGAGCAATAGTGATGAGGGATTCTATCGTAAGGGGAACAGATAGACGTTTATATGGCCGCAGGCGTGACTCCAGGATGGTATGTTGCCTCCCTGGTGCCAGGGTCAAGGATGTCACTGAATGGCTGCAGGGCATTCTGAAGGGGGAGGGCGAACAGTCAGAGGTCGTGGTTCACATTGGTACCAACGACATGGGTAGGAAGAGGGATGAGGTCCTGCAACAAGAATTTAGGGAGCTAGGTAGCAGATTAAAAAGCAGGACCGGAAAGCTTGTAATCTCTGGATTACTCCCGGTGCCACGTGCTAGTGAGTATAGGAATAGGAGGATAGAACAGATGAATGCGTGGCTAAAGAGTTGGTGCAGGAGGGAGGGCTTTAGTTCCTGGATCACTGGGTCTGCTTCTGGGGAAGGTGGGATCTGTACAAGTCGGACGGGTTGCACCTGAACCGGAACGGGACCAACATCATTGCGGGGAGGTTTGCTAGTACTGTTGGGGGTGGGGGGGGGGGTGGGCTGGTTAAAATAACTTGGCAGGGGGATGGGATACGGAGTGGAGCTATAGTAGGGGGTGATGCACAGCCAAATATAGAGGAAAAAACAAGTCAGCCTGGAAAGCAGAGCAAATATGTAACGGCACAAGGGAGTATGGCAAGGCTGAAAGGCATTTATTTTAATGCAAGGTGTCTAGCGAGTAAGGCAGATGAATTGAAGGTGTTGATGAACACATGGGAGTATGATATTGTTGCTATCACAGAGACATGGTTGAGGGAGGGGCAGGACTGGCAGCTCAATATTCCGGGGTATAGAATCTTCAGGCGAGACAGAGGGGGTGTAAAAATGGAGGGGGTGTCGCAATATTAATCAAGGATTCAATTACTGCTGTAAGGAGGGATGATATCATAGCAGGTTCCTCTTATGAGGCCATATGGGTAGAACTTAAAAACAAAAAGGGGGCAAGCACTTTGTTGAGAGTGTACTATAGGCCCCCAAACAGTCAGGGGGAGATAGAGGAACAGATATGTAGGCAAATCTCAGGGAAGTGTAGAAATAATAGGGTAATAATAGTAGGGGATTCCAACTTCCCCAATGTTAACTTGGATATTCAGATTGTAAAAGGATAAGAGGGTGCGGAATTCTTCAAGTGCATCCATGAGAGCTTTTTGAGCCAGCATGTAGAAAGTCCTACAAGAGAGGGGGCGGTACTGGACCTAATTCGAGGGAATGTAGCCAGGCAAGTGGTAGAAGTGTCAGTAGGAGAGCATTTTGGTGACAGTGACCATAATTCGGTGAGATTTGAGGTAATCATGGAAAAGGTAAAAGATGGACCAGAAATAAAGTTTCTAAATTGTGGGACGGCCGATTTTAATGTGATAAGGCAGCATCTGGCCAAAGTGGACTGGGAGCAGCTACTTGTAGGACAATCCACATCAGAGCAGTGGGAGTCTTTCAGAAAGGAAATAGAGAGAGTACAACGGCAACATGTTCCCGTAAAGGTCCAGGGTGAGACCAACAAGCCCAGGGAATCCTGGATGTCAAGGGATATACAAGAATGGATTAGGAAAAAAGGGAGGCTTTTGGCAGATACAAAGAACTAAAAACATTGGAAGCCCGAGAGGAGTATAGAAAGTGAAGGGTGGTATTTAAAAAAGAAATTAGGAGAGCGAAGAGGGGGCATGAAAAAACACTGGCGGGCAAAATATAGGAAAATCCCAAGATGTATTATGAGTATATTAAGGGCAAGAGGATAACCAGGGAAAGAGTAGCGCACATTAGGGACCAAAGTGGCAATCTGTGTGTAGAGCCGGAAGATATAGGTGAGGTTTTAAATTAATATTTTGCATCTGTGTTCACGATGGTGAAGGACGATATAGGCATAAAAATCAGGCAGGGGGATTGTGATATACTTGAGCAAATTAGTATTGAGAGGGAGGAGGTACTAGCGGTTTTAGCGAGCTTAAAAGTGGATAAATCCCCAGGCCCAGACGAGATGTATCCCAGGCTGCTGTGTGAGGCAAGGGAGGAGATTGCAGGGACTCTGACACAAATTTTCAGAACCTCTCTGGCCACAGGGGAGGTGCCAGTGGACTGGAGAACAGCTAACGTAGTACCATTACTCAAGAAGGGTAGTAGGGATAAAACAGATAATTACAGGCCAGTGAGCCTAACATCAGTGGTAGAGAAATTATTGGAAAACATTCTGAGGGACAGAATTAGTCTCCACTTGGAGAGGCAAGGATTAATCAAGGATAGTCAGCATGGCATTGTCAGGGGGAGATCATGTCTAACCAATTTGATTGAATTTATCGAGGGGGTGACTAGGTGTGTGGATGAGGGTAGTGCAAATGTTGTATTCTAAATGGACTTCAGTAAGGCTTTTGACAAGGTCACACATGGGAGACTGGTCAAGAAGGTAAGAGCTCATGGGATCCAGGGCAATTTGGCACATTGGATCCAAAATTGGCTTAGTGGCAGGAGGCAGAAGGTGATGTTGGAAGATTGTTTTTGTGACTGGAAGCCTGTGTCCAGTGGTGTATCGCAGGGGTCGGTGCTGGTCCTTTGCTGTTTGTAGTGTACATTCATGATTTAGATATGAATGTAGGAGGTATGAACAGTAAGTTCGCAGATGACATGCAAATTGGTGGAGTGGTAAATAGCGAGGAAGGAAGCCTCAGGCTACAGGATGATATAGACGGGTTGGTTAGATGGGCAGAACAGTGGCAAATGGAATTTAACCCTGAAAAGTATGAGGTGATGCATTTTGGGAGGATTTACAAGGAAAGGGACTACACAATGAATGGTAGGACCCTAGGAAGGACAGAGGATCAGCGGGACCTTGACGTGCATGAACATAGATCCCTGAAGGCAGCAGGACAGTTAGATAAGGTGGATACAAAGGCATATGGGATACTTGCCTTCATTAGCCGAGGCATAAAATATAAGAGCATGGATGTTATGATGGAGCTGTACAGAACGCTAGTTAGGCCACAGCTGGAATACTGTGTGCAGTTCTGGTCGCCGCACTATAGGAAGGATGTGATTGCATTGGAAAGGGTGCACAGGAGATTCACCAGGATGTTACCTGGGCTGGAGCGCTTCAGCTATGAAGAGAGACTGGACAAGCTTGGGTTGTTTTCCTTGAAGCAGAGAAGGCTGAGAGAGTGATCTGATTGAGGTGTACAAAATTATGAGGTGCATAGATAGGGTAGATAGAAAGGAACTAGTCCCCTTAGTACAGGGGTCAATAACCAGGGGGCATAGTTTCAATGTAAGGGGCAGGAGGTTTGGAGGGGATTTGAGGAGAACTTTTTCACCCAGAGGGTGGTTGGAATCTGCAAATTACTGTCTGAAAGGGTGGTAGAGGCCGAAAACATCACAACATTCAAGAAGCATTTAGATGAGCTCTTGAAACGCCATAGCATACAAGACTACGGAACAAGTGCTGGAAAATGAGATTAGAATAGACAGGGCTTGATGGCCGGCGCGGACACGAGGGGCCGAAGGGCCTCTTTCTGCGCTGTATAACTCTATGACTCTATGAACCTATGTTACCTGTGTAGAAACTCTGAATCAGAGATATGAACTGGTGCGTCAAAACTCAATCAGTTACGGAAGTGGAATAATCAATAACCACAGCCCAATATTCATCCCGTCTAACGGTAACATAATGAAATTCAGCACTCATGACCCACAGATTCTCATGACGGTGTTGGGGGAAGGTGATTAATCAGCACCAAAACAATTAAAGTGTTTACAATAACTATACATTGATTAACAATAATTCATTATAGAGAGGATTTGAATACTGTAACTCTGCTGTCCTGTTGTTTACCTGTCTGTAATTAGTTAACATCTGTTTCTGTTGGTGCAGTTCAGTAGGAAACAAAGCATTATCAATACATTTCAACATATATATGAACATTAGAATATCAGAAATAGGAGCAGGAGTAGGCCATACGGCCCCTCGAACCAGCTCCACCATTCAATAAGATCATGGCTGATCATCGACCTCAATAGCACTTTCCTGCCCGATCTCCATATGCCTTGATTCCCCGAGGCCAAAAATCCATCTATCACAGTCTTGAATACACTCAAAGGCTCAGCATTCACAGGCCTCTGGGCAGAGAATTCCAAAGATTCACAACCCTCTGAGTGAAGAATACACTTCTCATCTCAGTCTTAAATGGCCGACCCCTTATCCTGAGACTATGCCGCCTAGTTCTAGACACTCCAGCCAGGGGAAACAACCTTTCATCATCTAACCCTGGCAATCCCCTTCAGAATCTTGTATGTTTCAATGAGATCACCTCTCATTCTTCTAAACTGCAGAGACTATAGGCCCATTCTACACAATTTCTCATCATAGGACTGCCCTGTCATCCCAGGAATCAATCTCGTGAACCTTCGCTGCAGCGCCTCATATGCTTATAACCAAACTTCTTCAAACAACAGCAAAAATCTTCCCCTTTGCCATTGATTACATTGGGAAAACACGAATGCAGCTCCATGAAGGGGAGAGATCAGTAATCTAAAACAATAATTTCATATAGGAAGCGACTTGTCCCACTCCGGTTAGTGACGCACACTCAGTACAGTTCTACAGTGACAGATACTCCCAGTAATACATGGCCACTGTGGTCAGGTGTTCCACTCCGGTTAGTGACGCACACTCAGTACAGTTCTACAGTGACAGATACTCCCAGTAATACATGGCCACTGGGGTCAGGTGTTCCACTCAGTTAGTGACCCACACTCAGTACAGTTCTACAGTGACAGATACTCCCAGTAATACATGGCCACTGGGGTCAGGTGTTCCACTCCGGTTAGTGACCCACACGCTGTAGTTCTACAGTGACAGATACTCCCAGTAATACATGGCCACTGGGGTCAGGTGTTCCACTCCGGTTAGTGACCCACACTCAGTACAGTTCTACAGTGACAGATACTCCCAGTAATACATGGCCACTGGGGTCAGGTGTTCCACTCTGGTTAGTGACCCACACTCAGTAGTTCTACAGTGACAGATACTCCCAGTAATACATGGCCACTGGCATGAGGTGTTCCACTTCAGTTAGTGACCCACACTCAGTAGTTCTACAGTGACAGATACTCCCAGTAATACATGGCCACTGGCATGAGGTGTTCCACTTCAGTTAGTGACCCACACTCAGTAGTTCTACAGTGACACTCCCTTCCGCTAATACCTTCTCTCAGAGAGTTGCTTACACTGAGGTCTAATTCAACAGTGCACAATATTACAATAAAGGCAATAACTTCTTAACATAGCGAGCCCGTGAGTTACAAACAGAATTTACTTTTAGTTGAGGCAATGGAAGAAAACCTCAGCAGTAATTCAGGGCATTTGACTAAACGAAATGTTATCACTGATCGGGTCTCTGTATAACGGTGACCACTAGATCAGGATGTAACATTATCAGTCACAGAGCAAAACCAGACACCAGCTCACACACAGATTTACACAACTTCAATGGTTATAATCACTTACCAGGAACACCAATGACGGCAATGATCATGTAGTATATTTTCTCCACACTGTCATATGTGTTTAACATTTTCTGTGTGAAGCGATGTGTCCCTTCGTGCTGCAGGCAATCTCTCTGAATTAAACTCTGAGGCGGGACATTCCCAGAGCCTTTCATTTATACCCTGCGGGATATCCACGGGGACATTGAGGTTGCAACATCGCTGAAAATACAGTTAAAAAAAAAACATTGGAACATACAGATGACGACAGCCGAGTTAATTCCCTGCTGTGATGGAATATATTTAGTGCTGAGATTGAGATTGAAAACCCCAAAGACCGGAGAATTCTGGTCACATGAATTAACTAATAACAATTGCCAGCTGTATTCTCCCAGCAATGGGGTTGTTGTTGCAAACACCACCAGACCCATCTCTAGAACTCATATTGTTTCGGTGAAGTCCTTCACTCTGCTGTGGCCATTCAGTAATTAAATTCCAAAAGTTAGAGTGTCCTCTCAGGGCTGCTCTGCTCCACTCTGGGATGGGGCTGTCCGCCTTAACTGTGGCCATTTAGTGAAACAATGAAAGTGGGGAATTTGTGTCGATGGATCCTCAAACTAATACAGTACCACAAACTAATACAGCCCCTCAAATTAATACAGTACCTCAAACTAATACAGTACATCAAACTAATACAGGACCTCAAACTAATAAAGTACCTCAAACTAATACAGTACCTCAAACTAATACAGACCCTCAAACTAATACAGTACCTCAAACTAATGCAGTACCTCAAACTAATACAGCCCCTCAAACTAATACAGTACCTCAAACTAATACAGACCCTCAAACTAATACAGCTCCTCAATCTAATACAGCCCCTCAAACTAATACAGCCCCTCAAACTAATACAGCCCCTCAAACTAATATAGTACCTCAAACTAATACAGCTCCTAAAACTAATACAGACCCTCAAACTAATACAGCCCCTCAAACTAATACAGTGCCTCAAACTAAATCAGCCCCTCAAACTAATACAGTACCTCAAACTAATACAGCCCCTCAAACTAATATAGCCCCTCAAACAAATGCAGCTCCTGAAACTAATACAGACCCTCAAACTAATACAGCCCCTCAAACTAATACAGTCCCTCAAACTAATACAGCCCCTCAAACTAATACAGTACCTGAAACTAAAACAGCCCCTCAAACAAATACAACCCCTCAATCTAATTCAGCCCCTCAAACTAGTAGCCAGTCCCGCCCACAAACTCTCTGGTTCAAAGTCCTGTAATCTCCTGTTCCCACAAACTCACAGTGCATGTGATCTCACTTGCCAGAAACCATGAGGTCGTTACCAGGCTAACAAGAACTGATTGTACAGATTATTTGAACAGGTTAACAATGCGAATTCTAAATATATATTCAAAAGTATGGAGTTTATTTCTGTTAAGTTAATGATTGTCTATTAAATAAAGTCATGGCAGGGCACCTCATTCCCGTGGAATACACATCTTGTCACACGTGGGAACTCCAGTCCACTTCCTGTGATCTGGACAATCACATGTGCAGGAAGTGTCGTCAGCTGGAGGAGCTCGAACTCCAGGTTTAGGAGCTTGAACAGCAACTGGCGTCACTGCGGTGGATCCGTGAGGCTGAGAGCTTCGTGGACAGCACGTTTCAGGAGATGGTCACCCCGCAGTTTAAGAGTGTGCAGGCAGAGAGGGAATGGGTGACCGCCAGACAGACAAGGTGGACCAGGCAGGTAGTGCAGGAGCCCTTCAGTGCATTTCACTCTCTAACCGGTATTCAGTTCAGAATACTGGAGAGGGTTATGGTTCATCTGGCGAGTGCAGCCAGAGCCAGGTCCAGAGCACCACGGGTGGATCAGCTCTACAGTGGGGGGCGGGGCGGGTGGGGGGAGAAAGTTCAGGAAAGCAATACTGACAGGGGATTCAATAGTTAGGGGAATAGACAAGCGTTTCTGCGGCCGCAGACGTGAATCCAGGATGGTATGTTGCCTCCCTGGTTCCAGGGTCAAGAATGTCACTGAGCAGCTGAAGAACATTCTGAGGGGGGAGGCTGAACAGCCAGAGGTCGTGGTCCATATAGAACATAGAACATAGAACATTACAGCACAGTACAGGCCCTTCGGCCCTCGATGTTGTGCCGAGCATTGTCCGAAACCAAGATCAAGCTATCCCACTCCCTATCATTCTGGTGTGCTCCATGTGCCTATCCAATAACCGCTTGAAAGTTCCTAAAGTGTCCGACTCCACTATCACAGCAGGCAGTCCATTCCACACCCCAACCACTCTCTGAGTAAAGAATCTACCTCGGACATCCCTTCTATATCTCCCCCCTTGCATCTTATAGTTATGCCCCCTTTTAACAGCTACCTCCACCCGAGGAAATAGTCTCTGAACATCCACTCTATCTATACCCTCATCATCTTATAAACCTCTATTAAGTCGCCTCGCATCCTCCTCCGCTCTAAAGAGAAAAGCCCTAACTCCCTCAATCTTTCCTCATAAGACCTCCCCCCCAAACCAGGCAGCATCCTGGTAAATCTCCTTTGCACTCTTTCCAATGCTTCCACGTCCTTCCTATAGTGAGGTGACCAGAACTGCACACAATATTGCAAATGTGGTCTCACCAAGGTCCTGTACAGTTGTAGCATAACCTCACGGTTCTTAAACTCAAACCCCTTGTTAATAAACGCTAACACACTATAGGCCTTCTTTACTGCTCTATCCACTTGAGTGGCAACCTTCAGAGATCTGTGGATATGAACCCCCAGATCCCTCTGTTCCTCCAAGTTCGTCAGAACCCTGCCGTTGACCCTGTAATCCTTATTCAAATTTGCCCTACCAAAATGAATCATCTCGCACTTATCAGGGTTAAATTCCATCTGCCATTTTTCGGCCCAGCTCTGCATCCTATCAATGTCTTTTTGCAGCCTACAACAGCCCTCCACCTCATCCACTACTCCACCAATCTTGGTGTCATCAGCAAATTTACTGATCCACCCTTCAGTCCCCTCCTCCAAGTCATTGATAAAAATCACAAACAGCAGAGGACCCAGAACCGACCCCTGTGGCACACCGCTGGTATCTGGTCTCCAGTCCAAAAAATATCCATTCACCATCACCCTCTCTCTTCCATGAGATAGCCAGTTACTTATCCAATCGGCCAAATTTCCCTCTATCCCACAACTCTTTACTTTCTTCATGAGCCGACCATGGGGAACCTTATCAAACGCCTTACTAAAATCCATGTATACGACATCAACTACTCTACCTTCATCTACACACTTAGTTACCTCCTCAAAGAATTAAATCAAATTTGTTAGGCAAGACTTACCCTTCACGGATCTGTGTTGACTATCCCGGATTAAGTTGCCTCTTTCCAAATGGTCATATATCCTATCCCTCAGGACCTTTTCCATTATCTTACCAACCACCGAAGTAAGACTAACCGGCCTATAATTACCAGGGTCATTCCTATTTCCTTTTTGAAGAGAGGAACAACATTCGCCACTCTCCAGTCCTCTGGCACCATGATCGTAATGCGGAGATGCCGGTGTTGTACTGGGGTGGACAAAATTGAGAGGTCGCACAACACCAGGTTATAGTCCAACAGTTTTATTTGACATCACAAGCTTTCGGAGCTATCGATCGCCCCTTCCTCAGGTGAAGTAGTGAAGAAATACAGACTCGACAAAGCATATATAGATAGAGAACAATGCATGTGTACCTTACAATTGTAGACAACTAAATTAAATCATCCTGACTATCTGCCGAGGTGTGATAAAGTTAATCAGGTCAGCCAGGAAGGTACCACATCAAAGACATAGCAAGATACAACTGAGACAATGAGCTGGAGTCGCAGGGGGTCTAACGTGTCAAAAGCTGCCGTCTGTATGTAAAACGATAAGCTGTAAAAAAAAAATACTTTTTGACTGGGAAAATTTTTACTTTTTTACTGGGAATCACATCTGTGAACAAGCCAGCGACGACTCGAGTCCGGATCACGTCATGTATCGTGACATAAACCCAAGATCCCGGTTGAGACCGTCTTCATGAGTGCGGAACTTGGCTATCAGTTTCTGCTCGATGATTTTGCGCTGTGGTGTGTTCCTAAGGTTGCCTTGGAGAACGCTTACCCGCAGATACGAGGCTGAATGTCCTTGACTGCAGAAGTGTTCCCCGACTGGGAGGTAACAATCCAGCCTGGTGATTGATGCACGGTGCTCGATCATACGTTGTCTCAGTGTCTGCATGGTCTCGCCGATGTACCATGCCGCGGTGCATTCTTTCCTGCAACGTATGAGGTAGACAACGTTGGCCGAGTCACATGAGTATTTACCATGTACCTGGTGGGTAGTGTCCGCACGTGTGATGGTGGTATCTGTGTTGATGATCTGGCATGTCTTGCAGAGTTTGCCGTGACAGGGTTGTGTGGTGTCGTGGTCGCTGTTATCCTGAAAGCTGGGCAATTTGCTGCGAACGATGGTACTTCTGAGGTTAGGCGGCTGTTTGAAGGCAAGTAGTGGAGGCGTGGGGATGGCCTTAGCGAGGTGTTTGTCGTCATCGATGACATGTTGAAGGCTGCGAAGAACATGGCGTAGATTCTCCGCTCTGGGGAAGTACTGGACGACGTAGGGTACCCTGTTGGTTGTGTCCCGTGTTTGCCTTCTGAGGAGGTCCATGCGATTTTTCGCTGTGGCCCGTCGGAACTGTCGATCAATGAGTCGAGCGTCATATCCCGTTCTTACGAGGGCGTTTTTCAGCGTCCGTAGGTGTCCATCGCGTTCCTCCTCGTCTGAGCAGATCCTGTGTATTCGCAGGGCTTGTCCATAGGGGATGGCTTCTTTAACGTGGTTAGGGTGGAAGCTGGAGAAGTGGAGCATCGGGAGGTTGTCCGTGGGCTTGCGGTAGAGTGAAGTGCTGAGGTGTCCGTCTTTGATGGAGATTCGTGTGTCCAGGAATGAAACCGATTCTGAGGAGTAGTCCATGGTGAGTTTGATGGTGGGATGGAACTTGTTTATGTTATCTTGTAGTCTTTTCAGTGATCCTTCGCCATGGGTCCAAAGGAAGAAAATGTCGTCGATGTATCTGGTGTACAGTGTTGGCTGGAGGTCCTGTGCAGCGAAGAAGTCTTGCTCGAACTTGTGCATGAAGATGTTGGCGTATTGGGGTGCGAATTTGGTCCCCATGGCTGTTCCGTGTGTTTGGGTAAAAAAATGGTTGTCGAAGGTGAAGACATTGTGGTCAAGGATGAAGCGGATGAGTTGTAGGATGGCGTCTGGAGATTGGCTGTTGTTGGTGTTGAGTACTGAGGCTGTCGCAGCGATGCCGTCATCGTGGGTGATACTGGTGTAGAGTGCCGATACGTCCATCGTGGCGAGGAGTGTTCCTGGTTCAACTGGTCCGTGGGTGCTGAGTTTCTGTAAGAAGTCTGTAGTGTCGCGACAGAAGCTGGGGGTTCCCTGTACGATGGGTTTCAGAATGCCCTCGACGTATCCAGAGAGGTTCTCACACAGGGTTCCATTGCCTGATACGATAGGACGTCCGGGTGTGTTGGCTTTGTGTATCTTTGGGAGGCAGTAGAAGTCTCCCACGCGGGGAGTACGTGGGATGAGAGCGTGTAGGATGTTTTGAAGGTCTGGATCGAAGGTCTTGATCAGTCTATTGAGTTGGCGGGTGTGTTCTTTGGTCGGATCTGCGGGTAGCTGTCTGTAGTGTTCCTGGTTGTCCAGTTGTCAGTATGCTTCTTTACAATAGTCCGTTCTGTTCTGTATGACGATGGCTCCTCCTTTGTCCGCTGGTTTGATGACGATGTTGCGGTTGGTCTTGAGAGCGTGGATGGCGTTGCGTTGTGCTCGGGTGACATTCTGGACTGTCTTGTGAGTGCGGCTGATGAATCTGGCGTTGATGCATCTCCTGACCGCTTGAGCATACATGTCAAGCTTGGGGCATCGACCCTCTGGAGGGGTCCAGTTTGACTCTTTTTTCTTCGGTTGCTGCACTGCGTGTCCCTCTCTCTGCTGTTCTGGATCATTGATTGTCTCATTGGGTTTGTTGCTGACATCTTGGGATTTGTGGAAGTATTCCCGGAGCCTCATTCTCCTGATGAATTCCTCCGTGTCTGCCGCGAGACCGATGGGGTCCATTTTGGTGGTTGGGCAGAACTTGAGCCCTAGGGCGAGAACTTCGATTTCGTCTGGTTGATCGTAGACAGTGAGGACCCAAAGATCAAAGCCAAAGGCTCTGCAATCTCCTCCCTTGCCTCCCAAAGAATCCTAGGATATATCCCATCTGGCCCAGGGGACTTATCGACCCTCAGGTTCTTCAAAATTGCTAAAAAATCTTCCCTCAGAACATCTACCTCCTCCAGCCTATCCACCTTTATCACACTCTCATCCTCAAAAACATGGCCACTCTCCTCGGTGAACACTGACGAAAAGTATTCATTCATCACCTCCCCTATCTCTTCTGACTCCATGCACAAGTTCCCACTACTGTCCTTGACCGGCCCTACCATCACCCTGGTCATTCTTTTATTCTCACATAAGAGTAAAAAACCTTGGGGTTTTCCTTGAACCGACCCGCCAAGGACTTCTCATGCCCCCTCCTAGCTCTCCTAAGCCCTTTTTTTTAGCTCATTCCTTGCTACCTTGTACCCCTCAATCGACCCAACTGAACCTTGTTTTCTCATCCTTACATACGCTTCCTTTTTCCTCTTGACTAGACACTCAACCTCTTTTGTGAACCATGGTTCTCTCACTCGGCCATTTCCTCCCTGCCTGACAGGGACATACCTATCAAGGACACGCAGTAATTGCTCCATGAAAAAGCTCCACTTTTCGTTTGTGCCTTTCCCTGATAGTTTCTGTTCCCATCTTATGCTCCCTAATTCTTGCCTAATCGCATCATAATTACCCCTCCCCCAATTATAAACCCTGCCCTGCCGTATGGCCCTATCCCTCTCCATTGCAATAGTGAAAGTCACCGAATTGTGGTCACTATCTCCAAAGTGCTCTCCCACATACAAATCAAACACTTGGCCGGGTTAATTACCCAGTACCAAATCCAATGTGGCCCCACCTCTTGTCGGCCTATCCACATATTGTGTCAGGAAACGCTCCTGCACACACTGTGCAAAAACGATCCCATCCGAACTGTTTGACCTATAAAGGTTGCAATCAATATTTGGAAAGTTGAAGTCACCCATGACAACTACTCTGTGACCTCCACACCTATTCATAATCTGCTTTGCAATTTCTTCCTCCACATCTCTATTACTATTTGGGGGCCTGTAGAAAACTCCTAACAACGTGACCGCTCCTTTCCTATTTCTAACTTCAGCCCATATTACCTCAGACGGCAGATCCCCCTCGAACTGCCTTTCTGCCGCTGTTAAACTATCCTTGATTAACAATGCTACTCCTCCACCTTTCTTACCACCTTCCCTACTCTTACTGAAACATCTATACCCCGGAACTTCCAACAACCATTCCTGTCCCTGTTCTAACCATGTCTCCGTAATGGCCACCACATCGTAGTCCCAAGTACCAATCCACGCTCCAAGTTCTCCTACCTTATTCCGGATGCTCCTTGCATTGAAGTAGACACACTTCAAGCCACCTTCCTGTCTGCCGGTACATTCTTGCGAACTTGATACCCTGCTCAGTACCTCCCTACACTCACCACTGGCTCCTGGACTACAGCCCTTTTCCCAATCCCCCTTCCAGGTGTGTATGGGGTTTTACACTGTATCGGGATCCTGCCAGGTTTGTACGGGGTTTCACAATTTATCTTGATCCTGACAGGTGTGTAAGGGGTTTCAAAGTGTATCAGGATCCTGCCAGGTGTGTATGGGGTTTCACAGTATATCAGGATCCTTCCAGATCTGTATGGCGTTTCACAGTGTATCAGGATCCTGCCAGGTGTGTATGGGGTTCGCAGTGTATCAGGATCCTGCCAGGTGTGTATGGCGTTTCACAGTATATCAGGATCCTTCCAGATGTGTATGGCGTTTCACAGTGTATCAGGATCCTGCCAGGTGTGTATGGGGTTTCACAGTGTTTCAGGATCCTGCCAGGTGTGTATGGGGTTTCACAGTATCGGGATCCTGTCAGGTGTGTATGGGGTTTCAATGTGTATCAGGATCCTGCCAGGTGTGTATGGGGTTTCACAGTGTATCAGGATCCTTCCAGATGTTTATGGGGATTCACAGTGTATCAGGATTCTGCCAGGTAGATATGGGGTTTCACAGTGTTTCAGGATCCTGCCAGTTATGTATGGGGTTTCAGAGTTTCGGGATCCTGCCAGGTGTGTATGGTGTTTCACAGTGTATCAGGATCCTGCCAGGTGTGTCTGGGCTTTCAAAGTGTATCAGGATCCTGCCAGGTGTGTATGGGCTTTCAAAGTGTATCAGGATCCTGCCAGGTGTTTATGGGGTTTCACAGTGTATCAGGATCCTTCCAGATGTGTATTGGGTTTGATTGTGTATCAGGATCCTGACAGGTATGTATGGGGTTTCACAGTGTTTCAGGATCCTGCCAGGTGTGTATGGGGTTCCACAGTGTATCACGATCCTGCCAGGTGTGTATGTGATTTCACAGTTTCGGGATCCTGCCAGGTGTGTATGGGGTTTCACAGGGTATCAGTATCCTGCCAGGTGTGTATGGGGTTTCACAGTGTATCAGCATCCTGCCAGGTGTGTTTGGGGTTTCACAGTGTTTCACGATCCTGCCAGGTGTGTATGAGGTTTCACAGCGTATCAGGGTGCAGCCAGGTGCTGGTGGCGTTTCACATTGTACCAGGATCCTGCCAGGTGCTTGTGGCGTTTCACATTGTATCAGGATCCTGCTAGGTGCGTATGGGGTTTCACAGTGTATCAGTATCCTGCCAGGTGTGTTTGGGGTTTCACAGTGTTTCAGGATCCTGCCAGGTGTGTATGGGGTTTCACAGTGTATCAGGATCCTGCCAGGTGTGTATGGGGTTCCACAGTGTATCAGGATCCTGCCAGGTGTGTATGGCATTTCACAGTTTTTCAGGATCCTGCCAGGTGTGTATGGGGATTCACAGTTTTTCAGGATCCTGCCAGGTGTGTATGGGGTTTCACAGTGTATCAGGATCCTGCCAGGTGTGTATGGGGTTTCACAGTGTATCAGGATCCTGCCAGGTGTGTATGGGGTTTCACATTGTATCAGGATCCTGCTACGTGCGTATGGGGTTTCACATTGTATCAGGACCTTGTCAGTTGTTCTTAACACTGCACAAGTGATAGAGATCAGCAGCTGCATTTAATGAAATAATGCAACGTCCGCCTATTTACAGGAAGCGTTAGCAATCCTATTAATTGTAACTTGAATCTACCCTGAAAAGTTGAGAATTGATGACAAATCCAAACAACTTCAATCCTGTTACCCCAGCCTTTGAGCCTCATATTCCCAGATTCTGACAAACTCTAAAAAAACGGCTACAGTCAATGATGTCGATTCTCTGAATGGAAATAAATGTTTTAAATCTCAATTTCATCACTTACCTTTCAGGTGACTGGATACTTCGGATACAGCTTGTGCGATGTTCATGTAATCAAATGGATCAGAACCTGTTTAAATCAATTACCTTTCATGAAATCAGATCTGTTTAATATTATAGCAAAATCTGCAGTGTTTGAATCTGACATTGAATTCAGTGTGGGATTTTGCTGTACCAAGTTTCTGTATTTCTCTCAGTATTTTATCCAGCTTTGGTAGCCTGTGGCACATTTTCACAAAGGATTCCCACATTGCCCTTCGAGCCCGAGAGCCTTTCTCCATCACCAGGTTTAGGAGAAAATTGGAACTGTCCACCCGGTTTCCCTTCTCCGCGAGATCAGTGACTTTCTGTAAAGAATAATAATGAATATATTGAGGAGCGGAGTGAAAGACAAACACTGAGAATGAGAAGGAAAGGATCTGCTCAGTGATGGGATCTCCCAGTTGTTTTGACGATAGAAAGTAATCACTTGGCCGGGTGCTGATCCATTCTGAACAGGGGCTGAATATTCTGTAAAAACTTGATCCACTCATTAATGGGACATACATGTCATGAAAATAAAATTAAAATCAGAAATATCATTCCTGGAGAGTATGGAATCACTGAGAATCTGCAGTAGTTTTAATGGGATTAGTTTTCTCTGTCCTTCAGTCTATAACATGACATCTGATTTAGATTGACAATATAATACACTCGTTTCTCACACTTATTTCATGATGTCACAATTTGTAATTTGATTGAAATAAAGCAGCAGCGAATCAGAACTTGAGTGGGAGAGAAGGGTCTAATGTGAAGTGAGGGAAGCAGCTGGAAAACTGCCTGAGAAATTACACCGACTAATCGAAACAACCATTGTTAATTATCGATCAGGAGAATCAAGCAATACTTCGAAGGATGAAAAGTCTAATTACTCCAATCACTTTTTCCCCTCAGTAATTAAAATATCTGATATATATTATTTTGCACACCAGCTGCCGGTATGAAACCTCGGTGACCGGGAGCACATATCTAGCAATGGGATTCGTGTAGTCAGGACTTTCATCGACAACAGCCTATATTTATACATCGCCTTTTTTAATTGTATTTATTAATTCACACGATGTGGGCGTCACTGGCAAGATCAGCATTTATTGCCCATTTCTAGTTGCCCTTGATTTGATAGTGGTGAGCTGCCTCCTTGAAACTCTGCAGTCCATGTGGTGAAGGTACTCCCACAGTGCTGATAGGGAGGGAGTTCCAGGATTTCAACGCAGCGACGATGAAGCAACAACTATATATGTCGCAGTCAGGATAGTGTGTTCCTGAGAGGGGAACTTGCAGGTGATGGTGTTACCCTGCTCCTGTTGCCTTTGTCCTTCTAGGTGATAGAGGTCACGAGTTTGGGAGGTGCTGCCGAAGAAGACTTGGCGAGTTGCTGCAGTGCATCTTGTAGCTGGTGGACACTGCAGCCACCTTGCGTCAGTGGTAGAGGTTTTTAAGGTGGTGCTGGTCAAGTGGACTGCTTTGTCCTGAATGGTGTCGAGATTTCTTGAGTGTTATTGGAGTTGCACTCATCCAGGCAAGTAAAGATTATTCCATCACACTCCTGACTTATGCCTGGTAGGTGGTGGTGAAGTAAATACACTAAAATCCCATTTGGACATTGTTAGGTTAAACTGCAAAAATAGCAGTGTGTTGTCACTGAAATCACTTTAGAGGCTGTAAGAATCTTCAATAACTGTTTAGTTGCAGGCTTCTCGTTTGCAAAAAAATACTGATAAGTGAGTAAGGAGGCAATTGGGACAGGACTGTTAAACTATAAACTATAGCAAGTGGTCAAAAGCTGCTGAGGTGTTCAGCCTTTCCTAACTGCAAAAAAATGGCCCGCATTTTGTGGTGGTTGGTGATGGCGAACTATCAGCTTTCGCCGTTATTACGCCACTGAAACTGGCCGCAACTTCAGGATTTAGCGCATGCGCATCTAACCGTGGAAACCCTGTAGTTGCGGTAAGTCATTCATTGATCTGACACTGGCTGCGCTGTGGACGAGGATGTAGAGTTTTACCCAGATTAGTCATGTTCAGAAAAAGCAGGACAAATCCAATCCAGCCAATTACTTTCCTATCAAGCCACTCTCGATCTTCAGCGAATTGACGGAAGGAGGCTTAGAGCAGCACTTACTCACCAGTAAGCCGCTCGTCGGTACTTAATTTGGTTTCCACCAGAACCAATCGGCTCCAGACCTCATTACAGCATTTGATAAAACATGGATAAAAGAGCTGAATTCCAGAGGTGAGGTGGGAGTGACTGCCGTTGACATCAATGCAGTATTTTACCGAGTAGGGTTGAGAAAAAGCTGGAAGAAAGTGCTAAGTTTTAAGGGGGAGATGAAGTTGAAAAGGCGGAGGGGTCTAGTGAGTGAGTTCCAGAGCTTAGGGCCTAAGGCAAATGAACGCTCTACAAAACTGGTAAGCTGAAGGTCGAGGGGTGCACAAGAGGCCAGTGCTGGAGTTACAGAAAATCCGAGGACTGCGGAAGGTTTCTGTGCTGGAGGTGGATACAGCGATAGGAAAGGGCTAGGCCATGAATTAATTGAAATTGGAGGATGGACGTTTTAAACAGAAGACATTCGAGGAACGGGAGCGAGCACACGTGCGTCGGTTAACGGGACCTGCGGCGGGACAGGGCACAAGCAGAGTTTTGGATGAATTGAAGTTTAAGGAGGACTGAGGAAGAACTGTCGGCCAGGGGAGCGTTATAATGATCCAGTATAAAGGTGACAAACACAAGATGAGGGTTCAGCTGAGGTAGGAGTGGAGACGGACAATGATATGAAGGTGGAAGTACGTGGTATTTGTGATGGAGAGGATATGGGTCGAAAGCTCAGTTCTGGAGCAAATAGGTCGCCGAGGTTGCAAACAGTCAGGTTCAGCATCGGAGAGTGGCCGGGGAGGGGGATGGAATCAACTGGTGAGAAGACGGAGTTTGTGCTGCTGATAGTAGATGATGATTCAATCTTCCCAATATTTAACTAGAAAAAATCAAACTAAAGAAACGGCATGATCGAAAGAGAAACACAGGTGCTAACCAGTGAAAGAATATTTAAAAATGTACCTACCAATATTTAATTTCTCAGTCACTTTCTCCGTAATCAAACAACCAAATCCATTCATTAAAGTTAACCGACGGTAAATTACAGACCGAATGACTTCAATTTTCCGTTGTTTCCTGGGGTCACTAATTTAAGTTGTATAAGGCTAGATCTCGGTTAGATGTCAGGAGATGTTTCTTTTCCCAGAAAATAGTGGACCTCTGGAACAGGCTGCCGTCTCATGCGGTGAATCCCGATTCGCTGAATTCCTCCAAGCGAGAGCTGTACCTGTTTTTGGCTGGGGCGGAGATCACCTCTTACAGAAGGTAGGTAATGGAAGGAATTCCTGGTTAGAGCGATCTCCTGGACTAGTTTCGCTCGCCTAGATGGATCGGAGAAGAATTTCCCAGACTTATTCCCCAAATTGTCCTTGAATTTTCTCTGTTTTTTGCCTCTCCCAGGAGATCACATGGTTTCGGGTGGGGTGGAGTGTACATGTTGAAATACACAAGGTCTCTCAATTGTGTGTGACAGCCTGGATTGACCAAATGGTCTTTCCCTGTCCATCATTGATCGTATGTTCCAGTGAAATACCACAACAAGAGCACAGGCCCAGGAAATGACAGACTGAATGAGCTCAATCTCTTATTCCTCCTGGAGAGTGACATTCCCCACCAAGAGCACAGGACCAGGAAATGACAGACTGAATGAGATCAATCTCTTATTCCTCCTGGAGAGTGACATTCCCCACCAAGAGCACAGGACCAGGAAATGACAGACTGAATGAGATCAATCTCATATTCCTCCTGGAGAGTGACATTCCCCACCAAGAGCACAGGACCAGGAAATGGCAGACTGAATGAACTCAATCTCTTATTCCTCCTGGAGAGTGACATTCCCCACCAAGAGCACAGGGGCAGAAGATTTCCTCTTTTGCGAACAATTTTCAACTCTTCGTATCATAGTTTCAGATTCACAATATTTGCATTTTATTCTTTATTCCCCTATTTGCCTGTTTCAATTCCATAACATTCTATGATTCGAAGATCTGATATTCTGTCAGTTTTGTGATGTTAGAATAAACTAAACTCAATCTGAATCTGGCCCACTTACGTAATATTCTTGTCCATTGAAATGGTCGTCACCTGTTAACCAGAGAGCGAGTCCCTCTACACCCTCTTCAACCGCCTGTTCCAGTCTGTCCCGGTAGAATTTCGTCAACTGGAACAGCTGGTAATCGTCGCACTTTGTCAAGAACCCAGTGATTGTAGAGCTCGGCTCTGTGAACACAAATGGAGAAAACAAAACACAATAACCACATTCTATCCGGGCGGCTACATTTCCTCTTATACTAAACGGCTGTAGCCTCCCGTGAGCCACATTATCAAACACCTTCTGAAAACCGATATAGACCACATGTGCTATATTAAATCTAGCTATAGAGTCAATTCTTTGAAAAAATATTGTGCTAATTTGTCAAACACTTCTTGCCTTCAGCTAATCCGTACCAGCCTCCTCTAATCATTATTGTATCTCTAAATTACATAGACGTACGTAGAATTTACAGCACAGAAAAAGGCCACTGGTCCCTAGTGATAGGGGACTCTATCATAAGGAGGATAGATAGCGTCCCTTGAAGCCAAGAACGAGAATCCCGAAGGGTATGTTGCCTACCCGGTGCAAGGGTAAGGGACATCTCATGGCGGCTGGAGAGGAACTCAGAAAGGGAGGGTGTAAATCCAGTTGTCTTGGTCCATGTTGGAGCATTCGATATTGGTAGGAACAGGGAGGAGGTCCTGCTGAAAGAGTATCAGGTGTCAGGCTCTAAATTAAAAAGCAGGACCTCGAGGGTAATAATCTCTGGATTATTGCCCGAACCACGTGAAAATTGGCATAGAAGCTGACAGATCAGGAGAATTAACACGTGGCTAAAGGGTTGGTCTGGGAAAGAGGGGTTCCTTTTCATGGGACACTGGCACCAGTTCTGGGACAGGAAGGAGCTGTACCGACGGTACGGGCTCCACCTGAACTGGGATGGGAAGCGTGTCCTAGTGGAATGGGAAATAGGGAGGTGGCAAACGCTTTAAACTATTAAGATGGGGTGTGGGATCTACAAGAAACGTAACCAGCCTAAGCATAAGCAAAGCAGGAAAAGAGAGCGTAGGAAAGAATAAAATAAGGGAGGACATTGATGTCAAGTGAATAAATAGAGTTATAGAACAGGAGTCTTAAAAGATGGTTAAACATAAAGTGGGAGAAAATTATATTAAATGAGTTAAACTGTCTCTACAGCAACTGAGTGTCCATAATAAAACGGGAGCTGGAGGCAGTCATGCGTTGCGAGGAACCAGACATAGTAGGGTTTACTGAGACATGGCTGCAGAAAAATCAGGACTGGGAATTAAACATTGCAGGGTATTGCTTATCTAGAAAAGATAGAGAGGGATAAAGGGGAGGTGGAGTAGCTGTACCTATTGGGGATAACGTAATGGCAGCAGAAAAAAAGTGACGCAGCTATCAGCAAGACAAAATAGAATGCATATGGATAGAGATAGAAGTTAATAAAGGATGAATAACATTAATAGGCGTAGTACTGACCACCTAATAGTTGAAAGGAGGTGGAGGAAGAAATATGCAGACACATTAGCGAAATGAGTAAAAAAAACATAGAATAATAATCATGGGGGATTTCAACTACCAAGATATTAATTGGACAGAAGAGTAAGTAAAGGCGATCAGAGAATGGAGTTCCTACAATGTGTACAGGACCCCTTTCGAACCCAGTATGTAAAACGCCCAATAAGGGAGGGTTCTCTATTGGATCTTGTATTGTGGAATGAAACAGAGCAGATAAGAGAAGTAAACGTAGGGGAACATCTAGGCAATAGTGACCATAATATAATACTCATTAAGATGATAATTGAGAAGGACATAAGTATGACGAAAACAAGGTTAATAGGTTGGAGAAAAGCTATTTTGAGGGGCAGAGAATAGAGCTTGGGAGAATAAAATGGGCAAAAATATTGGCAAACAATGATGTAGATCAGCAACGGGAAACATTTAAAATGGTGTTCAACAGAGTGCAGTAACAATATATTCCGCTAAATGGAAAGAACAAACTAAATACTTAGGACAATTCATGGGTGAATAAAGATATAAGGGAACAATTGAGGGTAAGGAAAGAGGCATATATTAAGTACATGGACAGCAGGGGAGTGTATGATTACGGAGAATACGAAGAGATTAAGAGAAGTCAAAAATACAATTACGAAGGCAAAGAGGAACTATGAAATTAAGTTATCAAAGAACATAAAACAATAGTAAAAAAATTTACAGGCACATCAATAAATAAGGAAGGTTGGGATGGAACCAGGGCCATTAAAGGATAATACCACAGGCAACGACAGAGAGATGGCAGAAATATTAAATCATTATTTTACTTCAGTATTTACCAGGGAGATAGAACAAGTTGACATGACATTGGATGATGGGATTTGTAATGAGATAAGTACATTTAAAGTAAAGAGGGGCGATATATTACATAAACTACTGAAACTCCAAGAAGATAAAACTTCTGGTCCAAGGGATTCCATCCACGCATTTTAAAATAATCTAGGGAAGGGATAACAGAGGCATTACTACACATATTTAATAATTCGTTCGTAAAAGGTGTAGTGCCAGAAGCCTGGCAGATAGCTAATGTAATACCTATATTCAAGAAAGGGAATACAACATGTCCAGGGAATTATAGACCAGTCAGCTTAACATCAGTGTCTGGAACAATAATAGAATCCTACTAAAGGAGAAAATAGAAGAACATCTAGAAACCAAAAATATAAAAAAGAATAGTCAGCATGGATTTCAAAAGGGAAGGACTTGCTTGATCAACCTCATTGAATGTTTTGAAGAGGTAAAGGAGAGAGTAGACAATGGTATTGCAGTAGATATAATTCATCTACATTTCCAAATGGCCTTCGTTAAGGTACCCCATAATAAACTGATGAACGAGGTCAGAGAATGCAGAGTCAGGGGACAATTAGCAGAATGGATTTCTGGCTGGCTTCAGGACAGAAAGCAGAGAGTAGGAGTAAAGGGTAGTATTCACAGTAGCAGAAGGTGAGTAGTGGTGTTCCAAAAGGATCAGTGCTGCGACCACTGTTGTTCACAATTTATATTAACGATTTAGACTTTCGAATCAAAAACACCATGTCTAAATTTGCGAATGACACAAAATTGGGGGGGGGGGGTGTTAGTCAATACATAGAAATATAGAAACATAGAAGATAGGAGCAGGAGTAGGCCATTCGGCCCCTCGAGCCTGTTCCGCCATTTAATGAGATCATGGCTGATCATCCAAATTCAGTACTGAGGATAACTGCAACAAATTACAGGAATACATTAATAAACTTGCAGAATGGGCATATAATTGGCAAGTGAAGTTCAATACAGATAAATGTGAGGTATTACATTTGGGTAGGAAGAATAGGGAGGTCACTTATTACTTGGAGGGTGCGAGTCTAGGTGGGTAGAGTAACAAAGCGATCTTGGAGTACACATACACAAATGATTAAAAATTGCGACACAGGTTGGCAAGGCAATTTAAAAAGCAAACCAAGCACTAGGGTTTATTGCCTGAGGGATGGAATTGAAAAGTAGGCAAGTTATGCTAAACTTGTATCGAACCTTGGTTTGACCATAATTAGAGTACTGCCTACAGTTCTGGTCGCCATATTATAAAAAGTATATTGAGGATGTGCCCATATTCTGATCTCTCCATGAGTACGGTCTTTGACCAGAGGCAGTGTCCATTTCTGACCTCTCTCAGAGTAGGGACTATGACCAGAGGTTGTGCACTTTTTTACATCTGTTCCTCAATCTGGATCTTTGATCCGAGTTTATGTCATTGTTCTGATCTCTCTCTCTCTCTGTGAATAGGGACTGTTTCCAAAGGTTGTGTCCATGTTCTGATCTCTCTCTCTCTCTCTCTTTCTCTCTCTCTGAATAGGGACTGCGAGCAAAGGTTGTGTCCCTGTTCTGATCTGTCTCTCTTTAATAGGGACTGTTACCAGAGGTTGTGTCCCTGTTCTGATCTCTCTCTCTCTGGCTCTCTCTCTGAATAGGGAGTGCGAGCAGAGGCTGTGACCCTGTTCTGAACTTTCTCTCTCTGAGGGTCTATGGCCAGAAGCTATTTCGCTGTTCTGATCTGTTTCCTGTGTAATGACTGTGACCAGAGGCTGTGAACCTGTTCGGATCTCTCTCTGTCTCTGAATCGGGACTTTGACCAGAGGTTGTGGCACTGTTATGATCTTTTTCTGAGTAGGAACTGTTGGCAGAGGCTTTGTCCCTGTTCTGATCTCTCTCTGAGAAGGGACTGTTACCAAAGTTGTGTTCCTGTTCTCTTCTCTTCCTGAACCGGGATTTTGACCAGAGGTTGTGCCCCTGTTCTGATCTTTCTCTGCCTAGGGACTGTGACCAGAGGCTGTGTCCCTGTTCTAATCTCTCTCTGTCTCTGAGTAGGGCCTCTGACCCAAAGGCTGTGTCCCTGTTCTGATCTCTCCGTGTTTCTGAGTAGGGCCTGTGACCAGAGGTTGTGTCTCTGTTCTGATCTCTCTCTGTTTCTGAGTAGGGCCTGTGACCAGTGGCTGTGTCCCTGATCTGATCTCTCTTTGTCTCTGTGTAGGACCTGTGACCAAAGGCTGTGTCCCTGTCTGATCTTTCTCTGAGTACGGACTGTGACCAGAGGATGTGTCCCTGTTCTGAACTTTCTCTGTTTCTGAGTAGGGCCTGTGACCGGAGGCTGTGTCCCTGTTCTGATCTCTTTATCTGAGTTGGGACTGTTACCAAAGGCTTTGACCCTGTTCTGATCTCTCCCTCAGAAGGGACCATGACCAAATGTTGTGTCCATGTTCTGATATCAATTAGTAGGGTCAGTGACCAGATGCTGTGTCCCTGTTCTGATCTCTCTGAGTAGGTACTGTGACCAGATGGTTATCCCTGTTTTGATATGACTGAGCACTAAAACAAATTACAGGAGGACATTAATAAACTTACAGAATGGGCATATAATTGGCAAATGAAGTTCAACACAGATAAAGGTGAGGTACTACATTTTGGTAGGAAAAATAGGGAGGTCACTTATCATTTGGAGGGTATGAAAAACACAATTTCTAAATTTGCGGATGATACCAAATTGGGGGGATAGGCAATACTGAGCAGTATGGCCAGTGACCAGAGGCTGTGTTGCTGTTCTGATGTCTCTCTGAATAGGGATTGTGAGGAGAGATAAAGGGATCTCGGAGAACAAATGCACAAATCACTAGAAGTTGCACCACAGGTTAGCAAGGCCATAAAAAAAGCAAACCAAGCACTAGGGTTTATTTCTAGACGAATGGAATGGAAAGGCAGGGAAGATATGCTGAACCTGTATCGAACCTTGGTTAGAGCACAATTAGAGTGCCGTGTGCAGTTCTGGTCGCCATATTATAAAAAGGATATAGAAGCAATGGAGAGGGTGCAGAGAGATTTACAAGGATGATACACGAAATGCGAGGGTGTACATATAAGCAAAGGATGAACAGGCTGGATCTCTTTTCTCTTGATAAAAGAAGGCTGATGGGTGGCCTAATGGAGATCTTTAAAATTAGGAAACGTTTTGATAGAGTGGATACAGAGAGAATGTTTCCACTTGTGGGGAAGAGCATAACTAGAGGCCATCAATATAAGATAGTCACCAAGAAATCCAATAGGGAATTCAGAAGAATATTTATTACCAAAGTGTGGTAAGAATGTGGAACTCGCTACCACAGGGAGTGGTTGAAGCGAATAGTATAGATGCATTTAAGGGGAGGCTAGAGAAGCATATGAGGGAGAAGGGAATAAAGGTTTATGCTGATAGATTTAGATGAGGAAAGACGGGAGGAGGTTCGAGTGGAGCATAAACACCGGCAAGGACTGGTTCGGATGATGGGCCTGTTTTGTGCCATATATCCTATGTAACCTTATGTAATCCTATGCCTCTCACCCCACCATACTCTGGATGGCCTCCTGCTCCCTGGTGCCACACTGTTGCTCAGGAAGCCCATCCTCTGAGTCACTGTCTCTATCCACTTTACAGTCCCCAATCGCAGGTATCTATTAGACAGTTAACGTACTCAGGGGCTCCATCCTCCTGACTGCGGTCACTCGATTCCCTCTTTCTACTCAGCACCTTTCCTGTTCCCTCTTCCTGTGTGTCTTCCCTCCGCACAACATCTGGGCCCTTTGTCAGGACATAAATTATATTGTATACATTTTTCTGAACCTACCTTGGTCCATTCGCTTTCTTGTTGATAATCCCTATTTGGACCTTCAGCCATGGTGGTGATCGGCGTTCCCAGATTCTGATGCTCTGTAAGAAATATAATATTAATAGGAGGGTTAGGCGGAATATTAAAATGAGAAGGAGACGTTGCCTTGTTAAACATGATATCAAGTCCCTCCTCCCCCATCAATACACCAGCTGTTAGCTCCGGAATCGAGCATTTCCCGAGTGTTACGATCAACTCTCCACATCAGGTGTGACACAGACAGCTGCCCAGTGAAATACAGTGAGTCCCACCGATCTCCACAACCCGATTCCAGACCGGGCTCCCGTCAGCCGAGACTCCGCACTGGGAGCGCCCATCGGTAAGATTTACTCACACAGTGCAGGAAAAAAACTGCCTTTTTCTTGAGGTAGCAGAATATTCTGCAGGAAAATATGGAGCGGGTGATCATTAATGAATTAAATTATTTGTCACTCGGTTTTACGCAGTCTGGTGGTGTTGTATTAATATTTCACAGATTTTTGTTGAATATTTTTGGTTTGTTGAGATTTGATATGAAATTCTGATCATTTATTAATATGACATCTATCCAGACACATACACACAATATATAGCTGTGTTTAATTCCTCTGCTCTCTATCAGCGACATTGTCTGTGTGTTCATGGAGCTGTGTCCTGGTTGGTGCTTCTATTTGAATATGTTGACCATATCTCTCATGGTGTCAGCACCTGACTAATGAGCACTGTAGGAGGTGAGGACAGTTACCGCTGTTCCACTACTATTAACACTAATGTGTAATGTTATGAATCATGTAAATTTAAACAATTATATGACGCACAGCATTTATGTTTGGAATATCTTTGCTTCTTACAATCTCATAAAACGCAATAAATAGATAAGTGGTAAATTTGACTGCTGTTTACAATGAAAATTCTCTACTTGTGCGCGTGTGTCGCTGTGTCTGCGTCCACACATCAGTCAGCGTCCTTTCCTTTCCCACTGGGGAAATGTAAAAGCGACTAATTCACGGACTTGTAAAATTCCGTTTTCTGCTGTTCCACTCACACGGACCCTTGTATAATAAAACACAACAGCAAGAACTTCCATTTACACAGCGCCTTTAACATCGAACAACATCCCAGGCGCTTCGTGGAAACTTAATCTGCCAGAAGATGGGCGCTGAACAAAATAAGTTTGAAGGAGTTGAGAACAATAGGTTGGTCAAGGCAGTGGGTATTAAGGATTGTTCTAAAGGAGGAAAGGGTGGTGAGGGGTTCAGGTGGGGAATGGCAGAGCGGAGAGCAGAGACAGCTGAAGGCACGGCCGGCATAGACTGCGTGAGAAGAGGGTGGTGAGTGGGATCAGGTGGGGAATTACAGAGCAGAGGGCAGGGACAGCTGAAGGCACGGCCGCCAAAGACGGGGTGAGGAAAGGGTGAAATGCTCAAGAGGTCAAAGATGGTGGCATGGAGCGTGCTCAGGAGTGGGGGCTTGTGGGACGGGAGGAGGTTTGAGAGAGAGGGAGGACGAGGCAGTGAATTAATTTAAACATAAGGATGATCATGGCTTACTGTAACGATTAGTGATGGGAAATTCCTACCTATTGGCAAAATCAGTTGTTAATCATAAGAAGGAAGAGGAGGCATGAAAAACACTGGCGGACAAAATAATAGAAAATCCCAAGGTGCTTCCTAAGTATATTAATGGCAAGAGGATAACCAGGGAAAGAGTAGGGCCCATTAGGGACCAAGTGCAATCTGTGTGTAGAGCCGGAAGATGTAGGTGAGGTTTTAAATGAATATTTTGCATCTGTGTTCACTATGAGAAGAACGATGTAGGCATAGAAATCAGGGCGGGGATTTGTGATATACTTGAACAAATTAGTATTGAGATGGAGGAGGTACTAGCGGACTTAGCGGGCTTAAAGTGGATACTTCCCCAGGGACCAGACGAGATGTATCCCAGGCTGCAGTGCTGAGGCAAGGGAGGAGATTGCAGGGGCTCTGACACAAATTTTCAGAGACCTCTCTGGCCACAGGGAGAGGTGCTAGAGGACTGGAGGACATCTAACGTAGTACCTTATTCAGGAAGGGTAGTAGGAATAAACCCAGGGAATTACAGTAAGTGAGCCTAACATCAATGATAGAGGAAATTAGTGGAAAAAATTCTGAGGGACAGAAATTAGTCTCCACTTGGAGAGGCAAGGATTAATCAAGGATAGTCAGCATGGCTCTGTCAGGGGAGATCATGTCTAACCAATTTGATTGAATTTTTCGAGGGGGTAACGAGGTGTGTGGCTGAGGGTAGTGCAGTTGATGTAGTCTACATGGACTTCACTAAGGCTTTTTACAAAGTCCCGCATGGGAGACTGGTCAAGACGGTAAGACCCATGTGATCAAGGGCAATTTGGCACATTGGATCCAGAATTAGCTTAGTGGCAGGAGGCAGAGGGTGACGGTCGAAGGTTGTTTTTGTGACTGGAAGCTTGTGTCCAGTGGTGTAACGCAGGGATCGGTGCTGGGTCCTTTGCTGTTTGTAGTGTACATTAATGATTTAGATATGAATGTAGGAGGTATGATCAGTAAGTTCGCAGATGACACGAAAATTGGTGGTGTGGTAAATAGCGAGCAGGGAAGCCTCAGTTTACAGGACGATATAGATGGGTTGGTTAGATGGGTAGAACAGTGGCAAATGGAATTTAACCCGAAAACAGTAAGGTGATGCACTTTGGGGGGACTAACAAGGCAGGGGAATACACAATGAATGGTAGGACCCGAAGAAGGACAGAGGATCAGAGGGACTTTGGTGTGCATGTACATAGATCCCTGAAGGCAGCAAGACATGTAGATAAGGTGGTTAAAAAGGCATATGGGATACTTGCCTTCATTAGCCGAGGCATCGAATATAAGGCAGGGAGGTCATGATGGAGCTGTACAAAACGCTAGTTAGGCCACAGCTGGAATACATTGTGCAGTTCTGGTCGCCACACTATAGGAAGGATGTGATTGCATTGGAGAGGGTGCAGAAGAGATTTCATGAGATGTTATCTGGGCTGCAGCGCTTCAGCTATGAAGAGAGACTGGACAGCTGGGGTTTGTTTTCCTTGGAGCAGAGAAGCTGAGTGGGAACCTGATTGAGGTGTACAAAATTATGAGGGGCAGATAGGGTAGATAGAAAGCAACTTTTCCCCTTCGTAGAGGGGTCAATAACCCGGGTGCTAGCATTTAGATAGAAGCAGGAGGTTTACAGGGGATTTGAGAAAAACTTTTTCACCCCAGAGGGTGGTTGGAATCTGGAACTCACTGCCTTAAAGGGTGGTAGAGGCAGGAACACCTCACAACATTCAAGAAGCATTTAGTTGAGCATCTTGCAACGCCATAGCATACAAGGCTACGGACCAAGTGCTGGAAAATGGGATTAGAATAGACAGGGCTTGATGGCCGGCGCGGACGC